>OX411772.1:55836345-56166345 GCA_948252455.1 Acleris cristana
ACACAATTAAAGTTTGGCAAGAAACCAATTAATTTAATTTAAATATTATAATTAAGATCTTTGGAGTCATTTCCACATTATTGCGTGTAATAGGTATATTAAACGATAGCTTAAAATATACCTTTATCGCCAGTATTAAAACTATAATGTAACTCTGCGTTACTCAGAATATACACGTTCATATTTAACTTAAGTATATCAGTTTTTTTTAATAGGGTTGTGTAAACGTTGAAAATGACTGATACCGTAGTGATACCCAATGCAAGACAAGTCATTTTCAGCAAAGTCTTGAAGCAACTAGTATTGCCATCTAGCAGCAGGTATGCGCGTTATGCGACATACCTGCCACTAGATGGTGTTACTTACCTACTAGTTTCGCTATTCTGGTGCTATCCTTGTTAAACATTATATTATCATGCAAATTCTTACATACATACATACATACATACATAAACTCAAGCCTTTATTCCCAGAATGGGGTAGGCTGAGCTACAGAATTACCAACAACTCTAAAAAAATTATAATTCTGTAACCACATTTTGCACAATTGACAATTAGGGGTTATTCCCACCTGTTACCACCAATTTATTACCACTGGTCACAGCTGGGAATTTTTTTCTCATCTTTTACCAGTGGTAACTAATGGGAAAAAAAATCCCAACTGTTACCACTAACTACTGGGAATTTTTCCCCCAGTAGTTATCTCCAAATATTTTAGTGGTAACAAAAGGGAAAAATATTCCCAGTTGTTAGCACCGAGTACATTGGTGGTAAAAAATGAGAAAAATATTCCCAGCTGTTACCAGTGGTAACAAATTGGTGGTAACAGGTGGGAATAACCCACAATTAGGCTAAGATGCAAATTCTTTATATTAGTGAATTTGGGTAAACAATATTGGATTAACCCAAACAACACTATAACCAATAGTTTCAATGTTTAGTGGACTGGTTTGACAGTGTTTGATTAAGATTATTTCAACCATTTTGCGTAATCCCTTTGGATTTCGAATCAAATATTTGTTTGAACGTAAAATGTATGTTAATTAACATAGTTTAATATGTTAATCTACCCGAACTTTGGATTATTATTAATCTCGCTTGACTGTGGTGGAAAGTGTCACGTAATGGTTCCACAAATGATGGCTGGTTGTTACAACGTTTTCGTGTTTGTTTGACTGTTGTTATTGGAATGGACTGAATTTGGAATTCGTTCGAATGTATACCAAATGACAATGCAACATTATTGTGTCTTAGAGATGAACCGATGATGGAATCAGAAGAATAAATACTGAATTTGGAATACTTGATAGTTAAATTGTTTTTGATAAGATGATATGTGTCGACACATATCAAAAGTGGCTAAATCCACTTTTCATTTTTTTTGAGTTGTTGATACTATCAGATAAATAATAAATTTATCTTTATTATAAATAACACAGAAAATCATATACCTTTGTAAATTTTGAATAAAACTAATTTTATTTAAAGTACGGGTAATTTTTCAAACTTGGTTAAATCCATCTTGTCGTTCAAATCAAAACTAGTTAAATCCATTTGAACCAATCAGAAAGCGTAATTGTTTCAAGATGGCTGTCAGTTTACTTCGAATATCCAGTACAATTATTTCAAACATAGTTTAATCCTTTACATGTTTTTTCAAACTTGGCCAAATACGAGACAAATTAATCAAACCTGGTTAAATCCAAATTTAAAATCCATTTTTTAATATCCATGTTCTGCAATCAAAATTTAATAGGCTTTTGATTTTTTAGGTAATTCGTCATATTAAAATACTGTTCTAAGCATCCTAGTCATAAAATCAGGATCAGGAAAGGTTTTTCACGATTATCTCAAAATAAAGTTCGATGGAGTTAGCCACGTTTGATATGTATCGACACATATGATACTTGTTTCGCACGCAACCAAACGCAAGGACGGCAGCTCTAATGCGGTGCGCCAAAGTTCATATAAAATTGCAACTCCGATTATTGGAACTCCGAAAATGTCATTTTTGTACCGCTGGAACCGTAAACTTTTCAGAAGTTCTGAAATATTAAATGTGTAGATATGACTAGGTTAGGTTAGGTTTGATTTATAAAAATCCTGAAAAAGTAACAGTTGCTGAAAAAAAAGGTTACGAGTAAAAATAATTATATGAGCCAATATGGACCCGCTCTAATGTGTGTTTATTTGTCTGTATGAGGCATTGTAGCTCTAAAACGGGTTTTACTATATTGTTTTGGTTTGCGGGATAAACAAAATATTGTTCTAGAGCAAAGAGAGTGGTTAATTATGCGCTTTAATTATAGAAAATTAGGTGACGGAAATAAGACGGTAATTGCTCGAGACGAAAGCTGTTGCGGGACCAGTATGAGTTAAGACCGAGACGCAGTAATGTTTTATATTTTGAATAGGTCTGGACCTCTATTATTCAACACGATAAAAACCAAATAGTTTTTGACCAGAGGGCTTATTGTCTAACGCACTCGCAATCGCAACTGGCTTCAAAGTGGAGCAATTGTTTTCATTTTGTATGCAGACAAGCCTTCGATTAATAAACAAAATGCCAAGAAAATATTGAACAGAATTTTGAATTAACTAATCAAAGCTTTAATCAGTTTGGTGAGCTTAAGTTGTTTTTTTTTGCGAAGATAACATAACATAATTTAATGTCCCGTTTGCCAAACTATTGCGTCCTGCAAATCCCGCGGAACTCATACAAGTCATAAAATTTTGCCCCCTGATTTTTAATTTTATTAATGAATATTCTCTATTTTTAAATTGTAAGTATCTCTGTCTCAGGCGGCAGAGAGCGGAAATGCCGAGGATTTCATGCGGCTATACCTGAGCGAGCCGTCGCGCCTCGCTGTGAGGGATGTGCGCGGGCGCAGCGTAGCGCACCAGGCGGCTGCGCGGAACACTACCAACATACTGCACATCATTAACAACTACGGGGGAGGTAAGGTTAGGTTAGGTTAGGTTAGGTTATGGTGGAGTTGGGTGGATCAAATTTTTGTTGTTGCTGTTCTGTCTCGTAAGCCAGGAGACAACCAGTGATAGAGTTTCTTAGAAAAATATGTTATAATATATAAAGGACACTCAGGAGAAAAGCCATAAAATAATGGGTTTGTAATTGCCAATAAAACGGATTTTAGTGGACTTATATCTTTTGAAATCATAGTTTTAAAGAGTCACTCAGGAGCCCTAATATGGCTGCGTTTATCGCGTGACAAAGTTAGATAAGGCATCCGTCACCTTCTGACACGTAATATAAGTATGAGAGTGACGGATGCTTGATGATGGATGATAGATGCAGCCATATTAGACGTCACCATGGCAACGAGCTACAAGAAAATGTTGATTGATCCTGTTACGGTTTTAATAGAGGTTTTGATCCAGTGGCTAGACATTAACCCTTTGAACGCCCTACGTCGAATACAATGTGTCACTCACACGCCAAACATGTCTACTATGCTATGCAAATTAAAGCTTAATTGATACGAAACAAAGTGTCTTTTAATCTAGAACTTAACTATGGCCGTCGTAAGTGGTACGACTTTCAAACAGAGCCGTCTGTGGTTAATAGAAGTTTTGATGGCATATTCGGTGGCTAGACATTAACATGTCCACGAAATTACTAAATATCAATTAACTCTATTTAACAAAACGATTTTTGAAGTATTAACCGTCTGTTGGTATTATCTAATATATAAAATTCTCGTGTCACAGTGTTTGTAACCAAACTCCTCCGAAACGGCTCGACCGATTCTTATGAAATTTTGTGTGTATATTCAGTAGGTGTGAGAATAGGTCGTAAACTATTTTTCATAAGGTTTGTATGAAAAAAAAATTACACCCGGGCGACGCCGGGCGCGGACAGCTAGTCTTATATATAAAATTCTCGTGTCACAGTGTTTGTAACCAAACTCCTCCGAAACGGCTCGACCGATTCTTATGAAATTTTGTGTGTATATTCAGTAGGTCTGAGAATAGGTCGTAAACAATTTTTCATAAGGTTTTTATGAAAAAAAAAATTACACCCTGGCGACGCCGGGCGCGGACAGCTAGTCTATATATATAAAAGGCAAACCTGACTGTCTTATATATCAACGCACAGCCGAAACTACTGTACCTAGAAACTTGAAATTTGGTACAGGGGTTCCTTTCATGATGTAAGTGAGCACTAAGAAAGGATTTTCCGAAAATCAACCCCCAACGGGAAGAAATGGGGGGTGTAGCGGAAACAAAATTTACGCGTACGAAGTCACGGGCATCCTCTAGTTTATCATATTCAGCGACAACGACCCGATAGTCGGGTGTACTGTTCGTAGCAGATTTACGCTGCAAAGCGGAAAGATGCTGCTACAGGCTACAGCGTAGCACTTGTAGCAGTGGCTCGCAGTAAAATGTGTTATATTATAGTTGTATGTGGGCATGTAATGCAGAATTACGTAGGCACCTTATATTAGTTGTAAAATGTGCAATTGACAAAAGAAACTTTTTAAAAAGGTGGTCTAAAAAAATAATGTCTCAAGAGCATACTCATTTTTTTTGTTCATATTTACTGTGAAAATATAATAATATGCTATGGCTATTACAGCTAGTGCTACGTAACTTTAACCCAAGCGACGCTCCATCTCTGAGGTACCATCAAGGACCTTAACTGTTGATCCACCATAGAACCTCGTCATAATGACAGCGTCAGGCGTCAAGTGACGAAATTTAAATTATATCTGCATTAATCGTTGCTTTTATGCGACAAGGTTATGTAGTGGTTCATCAATTAAAGTCTGTGTACTAATAATATTATTATGCTAATTAAAGGAGTAATCTATTTGAAGGGTCCACGGAAAGAACATGTCTAGTCACATTAGTAACTTTTTGAGATATCGCGATTTGAAAGTTAGGAACCATGACATTTTGTACGTAATTTTCGAGTAGAGGTTTTTTTAAGAATGAAAAAATACAAGAAATATCGACCGTCGATACGAGTAAAATCGTAACTAAATTTAAGTGTTTTTTTGACTTTTACAGGGAGAGTTAAGTGAAAAAAGATCTACAAAACTGTATTTTTACATTTTTGATACATTGAGAAATAAAAAAAATACCCAATTTCATAACATCGTATGTCGAGGTTCATCAATAGTAATCCACTATTACATTAAGAGAAAATCATTGTAACTAGACTTAAGAATATTTTTTTACCCGAAATCGCTTCAAATTGTCACGATCACAGGCCAGTATCATCGCATAAATAGTTACGATTTTAATGTGCCAACGTTTTAGCAAGTACAGAGCACGTAAATGTGGTTAAAATGTTACTCTACTTTAAGAGCTCGCGCTATGGGTGTTTCGGTTTTGCGCCTAAATTGATTTACTATGATTTTACTGGCCCGTTCCTTCCATTTGCATTTTTTGCCTCGAAAAATTAATTTTGAAGACGGTTTTTACTTGCACCGTGTGACGTGGATGTAGGAGCACGTCTGTTTATGTGTACTGGAAATATTTTTATTTTTTTTGAGTGAGTGTTAATTACTTAAATTTATATGGAAAAGTTCCACTGAATCTAGTTATGAATGAAGAGTGGTGGAAGTACCCGTAAGAACAAAACCATTTACCTATTGTGATTGTATTATTGTTTAATTAATTAAAAGGTTAATTCGACCAAACAATTAAAACTTTTACTCAGTGTAAATCGCCTACTAATTCAAATTCAAAATATTTATTTGTTAAAAGCGGGTACACAAAATAGGTCTTATGTAAAAAAAGGAACATCCACTTTTTACCTGCACATAGGCATACAAATTCATAAGTTCAATATGATGTGGGTGTCATTGAAGTAGGTTACTATATTTAAAGAAGCATTAATTAATTATATTATAGGAAATAGTAATTATTATTATTTACGTCATAATTAATAAATAAAAAGAATGGCTCAGGGTTTCATTACATGCCCAAAAGGTAAAAAATACTTACAACTAAGTAATACTAACTGATTTTTTTTTCGAATATTAAGTATTCTGGTTTTGTTAGTGAATACCTACTTTCTTTAGTTAGGTAAAAAGTAGCTAGAGTATGTTAAGAGAAACAATAAAAAAATATTTCCGACCGGTATTTCGTTACTATTACTTAAAATGACTTTTTTTTTGTAAAAAGGCCCCGATGTGTATAGTATTGTATAGCTATAACGTTTAACGTTTAACGTATAACGTTTGCGTGATTTGAAATATTTAGCTACTTCACCGATTTGCGAAATTCTTTTGAAAAAATAAGTCTCATACTTCTAAGATAGTTGCGGAAAACTTTAAACTTGTGCTTGTTTTTTGACAAAATATTAGTTAGGTAGGGTAGGAAAGTATTAAATAATATAACCACTGAAAAGGGCAAAATTAAAATTAAAATAATTAAGAAAAGAAGGAACCGACTTTAAACGGAGTCATTTGTTCAGGATATCTTGGGTTACTCGTAAACAAACTGAAGTCGGCGTCCTAGAATATTTTAACCAAAAATCCGACTTTAGTTTGACTTAGGACGCTTAGAATTAATGTTTTTGTTTGGAGTCACTTCATTGTTTTTAAACATTTTTAATAATTAAATTAAATATCAGGAATTAAGTTTTCTCCGAGTCAGTGGAGCGATACCTGAACGCTATAGAAACTTTTACAGAAACTTGCCTCACTCAAATGAAACTGAACAAAATACTTTTGAAGATTAAGATTCGCTAGTAAACTCATCCTCCGATATGTAATATAGTTACGTAATATTTAATTATATAGTTACTGTCAATTGGAAATAAAAACATAACTACTTTATTAAGTATTAATGATATTGATCATCGATGAACACATAACATACTTAATTGAACTGTCATAAAGTTATACGTACCTGGTCTATTATTTTATCATTGCGATCTCTTTGAAGAAGAAAGGTAATTAAAATAGTTAACTAAAGTAGTCAAAATACTAAATATTAGCACTTAATAGTGCCAAAGTGAAAGTTTATGTTTTGTTACCCATTTGTTACTAAATAACTTGATTAAGCCAAAGCAAGTGTTGATGTTTATTTATTAATTACTATTTAGCTGGCAACCACATTAGTCCTGAAGTATCTAAGTACTTAGGTACCACCCTCTACTTATTGAGGGTGTTAATTACCAAATTATGGTGTTAAAGTACTTTTATTGTTTCTTAATTATTATTTATTAAATAAAAAGTTAAAAAATGTTTAAACTATTTTGTACCTAAATATTTTTTATTCTTTCAATATTCAGTAAAAATATTTTTTAAATGAACAATAATGATAATTGGCAATTATCTACTTGAAACTAATACAATTCACTGTATAAATATATATTTTTTATATTTTCTAACCGGAGTTACTATATTTTAAGTCATAAAATACAATAAAATAGCCGCGAATCTGTTGCAAGTAACATGGTTTCTTTAGATACGATGATACTGGCCTATCAAATAATGGCAAAACTTAGAGCTGTAAGATGGTATTGTAATATACAATAATACTCGATAGTCGATAACGCAAAATACGTGATCGTAACTCGATCTAAAATTTAAAATAAACAGTTTAGAAAAAAAATGAAAATTTAGAATTAAAGAGCACCAAATTCTGAGAAACATGATATGTATATTTGTACGAAAACATAAACTAATAAGTAAAATATCGCGGTTTGAAGTTGCAAAATACGTTTTTTCGCTCTCCTGAAAACCTCTGTTTTGTAGTTACGATTTTACTCGTATCGACGGTCGATATGAAGAATTATATCTAAAACTGAGTGGTAGGTAATGCTTCATTTCGTCCTCTACATTTTGAGATTCAAAACTCATTTTCAAAAAAAAGTGACTAGACATGTTCTTTCCGTGGACCCTTCATTTTGTGTTGTCCGCTAATGTCTTGATTTTAACTTCCTACGCCATAAGAGGGGATTTATTCCTTAGTTTGACATAAAGTATAACTTTAATCCACCAATACGGGGGTTTAGCTCACTTTTAGAGCATGAGAAGCGAAAAACAGTATTTACAGTACGTTCGTTCAAATAGAGTGCAGTACAACCCTTTGAAATCGCCGACACCGCACCGCGCCGCGGCGGCGGCTTCTTTGTAACAATTTTAGTAGTACAGTCACAAACCGGGATTGTTGAGCCACTTACCCAATTTTCTAATTTGGCCGTGTAATGCAAATCGAATAGCTGTCAGCCAGTCGGTGACATCGGTTATTGAATATACGGCTAAATTACGAACAATGGCAAGTGGCTCAGCAATCCTGGTTCGTGACTGTACATCAAATCATGCACACTATTTGAACGATTGGACTATAATGGTCTCAAACTCGAACTTTCTTTGTTCCAGATTTAAACTCCCAGGACAATAATGGGAACACCCCTCTCCATATCGCGGTAGAAAACGAGGCTTTAGACGCTATCGACTTCTTGCTTCAGCAGTGAGTTTAACTAAAAATATTATTAAATTAATAGTTTATGTAATTGATTGATATATATAGGATCTTTATTTGGTGCTGTGCACAAATATATTTGCTAAGGTATCTTCCTTTACTGGCTCATCTGACCGCAACTTTGCACCCTGTATATGACCTACTTTGAGCGTCCTGTATAAAGTGGTCTAAAATCCACTTACATTAAGTCAAATCTTACCTTTGTCCAAACAACCAAGTAAAAATTAGTGAAAACCAAACATTTTAGATCGCAACATTAAGTGTTGTAGGTTTTTGTCGATTATGTCTTTATTTCAGCTGCCAGCAGTATGTTTACGATAATTCCATCAAAATCGGTGCATCCTTTTGTTTTTGACAAGCAAATAAACTCTTTTTTTCTGTATTTGTGAATTATGATGTTTATTTACCGCTTACTATTATTATACATAATTATATTTGAAAGCAAAATAACATATTTTTTACAGACGAGTGGACACAAGTATACGGAACGTAAAAAGCCAAGCTGCTATCCATTTGGCAACCGAGTTAAATAAGGTATTTTAAAAACATTTTAGCATTAGCCACCACTTACTTTTAATTATCCTCGCTTATTATTATAATAAAGACACATACTTTGTAGTTAAAAAGTCAACACGGTGTATTTTTTTTATTACACAAGCAAACTATAGTTACGCGTTCATGCCAGCTTTTTTGAAACAACCTACCTATATTCATATTGGGAATATATAAACAGTTCTTACATAAATAGTTTAGTTAATCCTTTTTTCCTAATACAGGTTGTAACAAAACCCCGTTTAATAAAAATTTAACAGTTTTTTTTTTAGATTTAGTCGTTTACAAAAATGTTTGATAAATCTTCATTCTGAATAAATTATTTTTTTCAAATTTCAACGTTTTGTTTTCACTTTCATTTTGTTACGGGTATGTGACCCTACGAACGGTTTTTCTAACTTTTATTACACCCTGTATAAATGCTAAAGTCAGTTTTTCTGTCTTTTTTTTAGACTTATCATAGGTTAACCTCTTGTGGCTTACAATATCAATAAAGTTGAGAGTAGGTAGATTTGGTGGTCTGGCTATTTGTTTGTTTGGTCTCTATAATCATTAACAAGCCAAAGACACTTACCCCCTTACCAATTAAACGGTGAGTAACAGTGGTATAGCTATACAATGTTTTGTCCTTATCTGTCAAATCCAAATGTCACAATGACAGATAAGGACAAAACATTATATAGGTATACCACCGTTAATCAACGTTTATTAGTAAGAGGGATAAACAGTATATTGTAAATCTTCAATGTATAAACAACTCTACCATTTGACAAATGCATAACCCTTTTACAGTTGTATAATAAACATATTTTATAGGTGACAGTGCTCCAGACTTTCGCTAAATACAAGAATCAGTTCAACGTCGATTTGGGAGGGGAGCACGGGCGGACGGCGCTGCATTTCGCGGCCATCCACGATCATGACCAGTGCGCGAGAGTGCTGGTAACTATTTTTTTAAGGGGGGAGGTTGGTGCAGATTCCTTCGGGATTGTTACCACTATCTTATCCTTTAACTTACCCTAGCAGTGTGTACAGTCACCCAATAAAATGTTGAGCATACTTAGACCCTTGTCATAGCGCATGTCATCATCATTGCCATGTGTGTCATTTGATGTTCTGTTTGAAGTTTACTATGACAACGCACTAAAGTGCTTAACATTTTCGTTGGGGTATTGTACGTGTGTGTTCCGGTTGTGGGGATAAGACTACCGGTGAAAATAGGGACTACTAGCATAGGGACTATCCATCTTAGGATTGCAGTCTTGAAATTGTAGTCTGAACAATTCAAATGTCTATATAACAATGCATTTTTAGGGTTCCGTACCAAAATGTTAAAAAGGTACCCTTATAGTGAGACTTCGTTGTCTGTCTGTCTGTTTCTGCCCGCATGTGTTTTAGCTTATCTCCGAAGTTTATTAATCAAAAAAATATATATATTTTATGGGAAAGATAAAACGAAGTGTTTATTATACACAGTTTTTGATAAATAACAAAAAACTTTGAAAATCTGCTTTAAAATTTAGGCTAGTCAAAAAATAAAAAATATATGGTTCGTCGCACTTGCGCCGTAGACGCGCTTACCCCAAGTTTGGGCAAAAACGTCAACGGGGTAAATGCGACGAATCATATATTTTCTAGGAAATATTGTTGGCTTGGTGCACTTGCCCCAACTCACCTTACTTATGTTTTATTTTAACCAGATAACTGACCTGGGTGCCATCAGCAAGCGTCCCTGTAACAACGGATACTATCCCATCCACGAGGCGGCAAAAAACGCGTCTTCCAGAACCATGGAGGTGTTCCTGCAATGGGGAGAATCGCTTGGATGCACCAGAGAACAGATGATATCGTTGTACGATAATGAAGGGAACGTGCCACTGCATTCAGCGGTGCATGGAGGAGATATCAAAGCTGTTGAGCTCTGCTTGAGGTCCGGAGCGAAGATATCCACGCAGCAGCATGATCTGTCAACGCCAGTGCATTTGGCGTGCGCTCAGGTAGGTGATTCTCTCTAACCACAGTTAACTGTCGCTCTTGAAATCGACGCAGCAATTATTAAACGACGAGTTGAAGTTGTCTCGTCAGAGCGTGAAACCATTTAACGCATTCACTGCCACCGACGCATATTATATGCGTTCACTGTCATACAAGTTTGTTCCTAGGCCACGCCCCTTGGCAGTGAATGCGTTAAGGGCGTGTGTAAGGGTGTTACCAGACCAATCGATCGATCGCCGATCGACGGCATCGATTGACGTCGATCGAAGTCGATCGATTGGTCTGGTAGGAACTATCGATCGACGGATATGGTTCGACTAACCAATCGATCGATTGCCGGCCGACGTTGATCGACTGGTCTGATAGCTTTAATTGATGAAGGAACTATCGATCGACTCATTCTGCCATCGATCGACGATCGATCGATTGGTCTGGTAGGAACTATCGATCGACGTCGACTAATCAATTCTACCATCGATCGATGCCGTCGATCGACGATCGATCTATTGGTCTGATAACACCCTAAGCTTACCCGCTTTATTAAGTGAGCGTGCTCGTAGAACTTCGCTCCGTTGGAGAAAAACCGTTTTTTTTAACTTTTGAACGCCTTACGTTGAAGTGTCGCTCACACGCCAAACATGTTCGCTATGCTATGCAAATTACAGCCTAATTTTAATTTGATTTAATACTTTATTGCACACAATAAAAAAAGTGTACAACACAGTGTTCAAATTGGTCCATTGCTCTTTCAACTTGACTTTCCTTTTAGCCTAAGTTCAATCATCTCATTTTTCCATCCAATAATTCCAGGGAGCCCTTGAAATAGTGAAGCTGATGTTCACAATGCAGCCCAAAGAGAAGCTGGCTTGCCTGACCTCCTGCGACGTCCAGCGTATGACGCCTCTCCATTGCGCCGCCATGTTTGATCACCCTGACATCGTGGAGTACCTGGTCTCCGAGGGCTCGGATATCAATCCGTTGGATAAAGAACGGCGGTCACCGCTGCTGCTTGCTGCTTCAAGGGCTGGATGGAGAACTGTTCATACACTGGTGAGGGCTGGTTTTTTTTTAATTTAAGTATGTGTTGCAGTTAAAAAAAAATTTTGTCAGGTTAAGCATTTTTACTTGTACTATGCAATGATAAACGTATTTATTTATAGATATAAAGAAATATAGAATACCCATGAACTAGAAACAGAATAATACGCTTAGGTACGAGTATATCTTTAAATTTGTATGTATCTAAACACTTTATTGAATAGACAGAAATTCAAATACAATTTTTACAGAATAGGAATGTACAAAGGCAAGCGCAAGCTTATTCCTTTACCTACTGTATCGATTTTTTTAAAGTAAATATTGTCCTATTTTTTTTCATTGTTTATTGGCAATGTATAAAACTTTTATTTTCTATGCCAGAAATTATTTTTTTGTAAATTCTTAAATATCCTGTGTATTCCTTTAGGGACAACATTTTTTTACTTGTTATATAAACGGCCGTAATAAAAGATATTCTAAAAAAAAAGTTATCTATTACGGTTCTAAAGATACAGCTCTTCAAATTTAAGACAAACAGACGGACGGACGGCCGGACAGCGTAGGCTTAGTAATAGAGTCCCGTTGGGGGCCCTTCGAGTACGTTACGGAATCCTAAAAATAAGACTTGTTTTCAACCAACAGATCTGTCTTGGAGCCGACATACGTCTAAAGGACATCAATTCCCGCAACGTTCTTCATCTTGTCGTGATGAATGGCGGACGACTGGAAGATTTCGCTGCAATTTGCAAGGTTATCTGTATTTCAATTCATTCAACGGTGTTCGAATTTATAGCCGTGTATCTATTTGGGCAGACTCAGGCTGAGCAGACTCGACTTGAGGCAAGTAGCCTCAGTTTGAGGCTGCACGCTCTGAGGCAAAGGATGGAAAAGGCTCGAGGCACGTTGTGGATCAGCTCGAAGCGAGTCGCTTCAGCTTGATCCGCAATGTGCGCAGTTTACACGCCCGTCTCGTGAAAAAAAACTGTCAAAATATGGCTCGGCTCGCGACTACGGATTTGCCTCGTGTCGCGGCGTGCCTCAGGTTGAGGCAGCGTCTCCACTTGCTCGGCCTCAGAGCGAGGCAGCAGCTCGACCCGAGGCTGCCTCTAGTGGATATGCGGCTTTAAACTAGCTGTTGCCCGCGAATCCATCCACGTAGAAGTTGTTTATCGCAACTTTCGATAAAAAGTAGGTACTATGTTATGCTCTTCCTCGGGTGAAATCAAATTCGGACTGATAATATTAGGTCCTTACCTATGAAATTGGCGTTTTATATGGAGAATTTTATGAAGACGGTGGTTTTCATACATTTAATTTTGCGGATTATTTAGTAACGTCAAATGCAAACCAAACAAAATTCTGTCAGGAATATTGGACACTTCTAAGCTATATTATACCTATCTTAATTACTTAATAATAGTTAGCTTCATAAAACTCTGCGTAATTGAAACACCTGAACTCACAGCACATGAAAAGAGTTGAGTTCACACTTTAATTTTAAACACTAAGTAAGAAATTGAACCATATTAGGTATTTGTATCTAAAACCTTTGTAACATACTGTATTAATGAAATTTAAATATAATTTGGAAGTTAAAATTGAAATGAATAAATTCCGTAGTAAATAAAACACGTAAAAATAACGCCAATTTCATAGGTAAGGACCCAATACTTACAAGTGAAGATCAAAAACTGTTTCCTATACTCCAATAACAACGTTTTTGCCTTTATTCCAAACCAGGACCGCTGCGAAAAGAGTCTAACAGAACTCCTAAACGAGAAGGATATGACCGGATGCTCTCCCCTCCACTATGCCAGTCGAGAGGGCCACATCAGATCGCTGGAGAACCTCATCAGACTTGGGGCCTGCATCAACTTGAAGAACAACAATAATGAAAGTCCATTGCATTTCGCAGCCAGGTAAAAAATAATAGTATATTACTTAACAAGGGCTGTAAAAGAAAGAAAGCCCGAAATCGCAGGTATTTGAGACCCGAGCCGTAGGCGAGGGTTGTAAATATGCGATAGAGGGCTTTCTTTTTTACTGCCCGTGATGAGTACACAATTTTACGTCTTCACCTGGCCACAATGCGAGTTTTACCGTGGGCGCAGCGTGCGATAAAACTCACATTACGGCCAGGTGTTACGTAAACGGTTTTTTTTTAGGTCCAGAGAAGGCGAATGAGCAAACAAGTCCATCAGCAGGCCTATTATGGTCGTGGATAAGCGTGGATAAAACATCTGTCACTTTCTAACCGTTTGTTAGTGCGAGAGTGACGAAAGCTTTATCCAACGCGATAAAGCCGACACAATACGGGCCGAGGGCTGAGATCCTAAGCAGTAAAATCAATATCATCTTTGACCTGTTATCGTATTGTCAACGTTTTGATCGCTCTTATTTACTTGACAGTAATGGCGGCCGAGTTCAAAACAATATCATAAGGTCAAAGACGATATATTATATGGTATTTACCGCCTAGACAAGAGGCAGTAGATTTACTTCTGCTTAGATAGAGATGTGATACTACTTTATTATTATGTGTTATTAATAATAGAGACAGGTGAATTCCAGGGTAGAACACGGGATATTTACATTTCCGAAAAAAATATTGTTTCCGAAGACGCTATTTTATAAGTTCATACAAGTTTTTGGCGGGTGGAGTATTTAATTTTATCTTGTAATGTACTGAAAAACCCTCGTACTCAACACATAGTAAATAGGTACCTATGTAACACATGAAAAAGAACAGTCGAATTAAGAACCTCCTTGTTTGCAATCAGTTAAAAATAAGCTCTTCAATAACCCCACCAAAGCCACTTAACCTAACCCAATCGAATAGCAACTAGATTTGTAGATTGTTAAGGTTGTTTTTAGCATTGCGCTAAGGGTGAATTGCAAAAATATTGTACATAGTTAAGGGCTCAATTAAAAAAGGGTTGTTAAGCCCTTAACTTTTGCCTTTGTGTAACGAAGATTAGTCATATAATCATGAGGATAATTTTCGTTACACAAATGAAAAACAATTGAAGAAAGTTAACGTTATCTCAATTAACTCCTTAACAATGTACAATATTTTTGCAATTCACCCCTAAGGTAATATTTGTTGTAGGTACGTCATAACTATGAGCTTGTTTTCTTTATCAGATACGGGCGTTACCACACCGCGTGCCAACTCCTGGACTCAGACAAAGGCACTTTTATTATCAACGAAAGCGACGGGGAGGGTCTCACCCCCCTCCACATCTCCTCTCGTGAAGGCCACACCAGGGTGGTCCAGCTACTTCTGAACCGAGGAGCCCTGCTTCATAGGTAACATGGTTACTTTAATCCTCGTAAGGGTGTTACCAGACCAATCGATCGATCGTCGATCGATGGTAGAATGGATTAGTCGACGTCGATCGGTTCCCACAAAATCAATCGATCGACTTCGATCGATGTCGATCGACGTCGATCGATGCCGCCGATTGATGATCGATCGATTGGTCTGGTAACACCCTAAGACCCACCATACAGCGAAATTTGTCAATGGAATTTGAATCTATTGCGAATGAAATCAAGTCAATTGTCAAATCTATATCTATCTATATATATAAAAGGCAAAACTGACTGACTGACATATCAACGCACAGCCAAAACTACTGTACCTAGAAACTTGAAATTTGGTACAGGGGTTCCTTTCATGATGTAAGTGAGCACTAAAAAAGGATTTTCCGAAAATCGACCCCCAACGGGAAGAAATGAGGGGAGTAGCGGGAAACTAATTCTACGCGTACAAGCCGCGGGCGTCCTCTAGTTTACATATATATTTTAGTTTCCTGTCTTGTTTTATTTAGGTATGTATTAAGGAATGAAATTTAACCGGTTATTAACCGTTTTTGTATGAAAATAACCGGTTAAAACCAGTTATAACCGGTTATTTGCTTTCCCTAGTATGTATTTCTCTCTACATGTAAGTTTATCGTTGTTTAGTACCCATAGTAGGTACAAGGCTTAGTTCGGGACTAGGTCAATTCGTGTGACGTTGTCCCCTGATATTTATTATTTGTTTTAACAGGGACCATAACGGTAGGAATCCGTTGCATCTGGCTGCCATGAGTGGTTACACCCAAACCATTGAGCTACTTCACTCTGTGCATTCACATCTGCTAGATCAGGTCGATAAGGATGGGGTAAGTCTTCCAAAAACATGTGATCATAGTAAAAAAATCCATAATATCGTTTGTCCTAATCGTCATTTGTCCTAATTTATCGTTTGCCCTAAATTGGTTTACAGACAACTTTATAAGCTTTCCAAAATTCCATTCCTGCGGCTAGATTAGGTTAGAGTTGTGGTATAAGTTAATAACAACATTAAAAAGTTTTAAACATCAGGCGGAAATGGCTTTTAGGACAAATTATGAATTAGGACAAATGACGATTAGGACAAACAATATTCGTTTCGGAGATATTGAACATTATAATCTGATTTTTTGTAATTTTCACTTATGGACATCAGCTGCCACGAAAAATCCTTCATTTCATGTTTTATTTCAGAAGTTTTTCAGTACCGTGAAGTCTTGTAATTGCAACTATCTGGTTATTGCAACTAACTTAAATAACTCCTTCTAGGATCACTGTTTTGAACAACGACAGGCGTGATATTGTTCTTCCTTACTAAGAAATACAATATCTCGCCTGTCGTTGTTCAAAACAGTGATCCTAGAAGGAGTTATTTAAGTTAGTTGCAATAACCAGATAGTTGCAATTACAAGACTTCACCTATTGATTAGTGTTATATTCCAGATTACAATCAATCAAACAAATATCCAAACTTTAGCATTTATAATATTATAAGACTATACATTCACATTTTACAAAACCTAAAATAAAATTAACAACTTTAATTTTCAGAATACGCCTCTGCACCTAGCCACAATGGAGAACAAGCCCAACTCTATCGCTCTGCTTTTGTCTATGGGCTGCCGTTTAAACTACAACAACATGGACATGTCCGCCATAGACTACGCTATCTACTACAAGTTCCCGGAAGCTGCCTTGGCTATGGTCACGCATGAACAGAGGTTTAATTTCCACCTAGTATTTTTTTAGATAGATTTTTATGTTTGTAGTATCGGTTTCTGAACCCACATGCTCTTGAACGGGGTTTCAATCAGAAAGCATAATAATACTTAAAAGTAAGTTAGATTAAACATAATGAAGTAATAAATAATAATTATTAATACTACTTAGCACAAATAAAATTATTCATTACAAATCGAAGGTCAATAAAATCAGACTAAAAATAATGACTTCCCCGTGTGGTTGCCGGGTTAGAATAGTGCCATTCCATGTCTTCCCATGGATGTCGTAAGAGGCGACACTAAGTAGTAAGTACTGTAAGACCTCGTTCCCACTATGTCGTGTATCGGTCTGATTTTTAATCGGTCGTTCCAGTGGCAGAACGTTTTATATGAAGCTATTCACACTCGACGGACAGCGATTTTGTGTCGGATCCGACTGTTTTGTCAGCCCTCCCGTATATGGGAACAGAGGTGCCGACACCCGATTAAAATCGGAATCCGACACACGACATTTACTAACTTGGTCTAATTTCAATATGAGGGTGTTTTATATAATCTTTAAGAATGCCTCATACTAGTCAGATTCTAATTATTTTTCTTTCTTCAGGGCTAACGAAGTAATGGCATTACGATCCGACCGACATCCATGCGTCACTCTCGCACTTATAGCCTACATGCCACGTGTGTTCGAGGCAGTACAAGACAAATGCATCACCAAGGCTAACTGCAAGAAGGACTCGAAGAGTTTCTACGTAAGTTTTGTAGTTTACGTGAAGACGGTAAAAGTAGCATCGAAAGATGTTAGAAAATCAAAAGAAATTAAATTAAAAACTTTTTTAGTACTTTGTCATTATACTTAGCTATTGTTTATTTCATGTATGAAATCTTTATTAAATTCAATATTCATTGACAAAGTCTCAGTTTTAGAGGAGCCAGTGCAATGTTTTTACTGGCGTTGTCTAAATTATAATATTATGGTAGATACCAAATAAATATAAAGTGACAGGGTTCGAAATTATCAAGATAATTACGCTTCTTGATAATTATCGGATAATTATCAGATAATTATCAGATAATTATCGGATAATTATCACCAGTGTAAGAAATTCATTTGTTAATTGTTTGATAGCAAATTCTAACAAAACATAAATAAAAACCAATATTATTATTTTTTGATATTAATCCAACACAAATCAACATTAATTAAAGTTAGATTGAGTAAAAATCAGTGTGTTGCGGAAATACACGTTCGAATACTTCGAATATAGTTCTCTTTTACAAGCGCAATTTTTTGTTATTATCAATTGATAATTATCCATCTGTTATTATCACGATAATTATCATGATAATTATCACGATAATTATCATTGATAATTATCCTTTCGAACCCTGTAAAGTGAGTAACTTTTCATACATTTTTTTAAAGTAGAACACGATTTAGTATGAAAAGTTACAATAGCCTCAATTTACAGGTTGTTTTTTTTTCGCTACACTGATTTTCATACTAGAATATTTGCCCTGGTTAGAAGTTTACAGAACTCCAATAAATACAAGGACGCAATTTTCAACATAATATTAGCCAAACTCATCTAGAATATCTACATTATACGTCTACTTAGATCTCACCGAGCACGGTAGCGACCACCTATTCATAATTCCACTATACTTTGTGTAGATAAAATATAACTTCGAGGCGCTATGCCCAATTCTAACGGACGACGAGCCGAAAAAACAGGACGCCGTCAAATCACAAACAGTACCGTTACCAGCGCTAAACGTAAGTCCATAGACTATATCGTATTTTTTTCTAACCACAGATTAAATATTGTTTTGACGCCTACCAACACTCGAAGGAAGAGTTACAGGCGCTAAGAGTTACGCTCAATGACCCAAAATATAGACCAGAACCGTTGTCTGTGATCAACGTGAGTCCGATGCACGCTTTATTGAATGGTCATGCCATGAACTGATTATACCATCACCACAGCTTAAATAAACCTGCAGGCTTATTGCCTAACGCACTCGCAATCGTAATCGTTTTCATTTTGATAGTCCGAAAGCGAGACTGCTTTCAAAATGAAAACCATTGTTCAACTTTGAAGTCTAGGCGTTGGTAACCCATCATTTTATCGAATTTCATTTCATCGATTGTATCATTTCATCGAATTTCATTTTGTCGAACGGTAGTTTCTGCTGAAACCAGGATGTTTTCTGGATATCTTAAACATTAATTACGTAGGTTAGTTTGGTTAGAAAAGACAAAATCAAAAAAAAATAACGCATGCGGTGAGAAATGCCTTTCGATGAAATGAGAAATCTGCGTAATGATACGTTCGTTGAAAAGTGTTTCGATGAAATGATAGGTACCCCTAGGCGTTAGGCAATAGGCTAGCAGGTCCCGTATTATGATCGCCTTTATCGCGGTGGATAAAACATACGTCACTCTCGCACTTACATAGGTACTAGTCAGAAAGTGACGGATCTTTTATCCGCGTTTATCTACATCCCTCCTGATTTCAAGACTCTATATTCAGTTTAAGCTGTGCGCTGTCTTGTCAGTCAGGATTTTTTTTATATGTACAAAATGTTGAGGTTTTCAGTTTCATGGCAGGACTTGTCTGTCGCAGCACGGGTTTTAATAGGTGTGTGTGTACAGCAGCGTTTTGTGTATGTGTGTCACAAAGTGTAGGTATATACACTGGTAACGTATGGTCACTGTTATTAATTTAATATTTTATGCCATATTTTGTTATAGCTTTGATGAAAATGTTTTTACATTTAATAATCACCCTATATGTGTTAATATAATTTAACATTTTTCAGGCAATGGTAGCTCACGGGCGGGTTGAACTTTTGGCACACCCTCTAAGTCAGAAATACCTCCAAATGAAGTGGCACTCCTATGGGAAGTACTTCCATCTCGCTAACCTACTTTTCTACAGCATTTTCCTAATGTTTGTCACCGTTTATACGTATCTTTTGATGACACATACCGAACTTAGTGACGCAGTGCTGAACAGAAGTGCTGATACATGTATAACAAAAGATTCAGACGAAAATAATACGGATGTTGTTAAAAATGGATCTGAGAAAAATGGGTCGGATACATCGGACTCTAAAAACGGGAATTTGCATGCGAGTAAGTTTAATTCACATTGGCTCAGGCCAATTTATATACAGCATGTTACAAAAATCGCGGCATCACTAAACTACATACATACATACCTTTTCCCAATGGGGTAGGCAGAGACAGTGGAATGTCAGGTGCACCTAGGGTTACCATCCGTCCGGATTAGTCCGGACATGTCGAGACTTTAAGACTCTAGTCCGAACTTTGTCCGGCTCTTTAATGTGTCCGGATTTTCCGGATCATCCTACCCCCCTCGCAATGTGAGCGTCTGCTACCATGCCTACCAAACCACTGTAATTAAATGAGTAATGTTTCCATTTTGTGACTAAAAAGTCCGGACTTTTATCAAAATGTCAGGCTTTTAGTCAGGGCTTTTCAAATTCCTAAATGGTAACTCTAGGTGCACCGGCCTAAACATACAACTTTCGCTTCCTCTACATTAATCTATCTCTTCATGCAAGTACGTCATTTTGGGGTGGTTTTGATATGGCCCTTATTCAATACATCGCGAATCTGAGGGGCTAGACAAGATGCACTACGCTAGCTATCGTTTCTAATCGCTTCGTTTTTAAACCAATCACGTCACTGGCAGATCACGTGACTTTTCGTATCACGTCATCTACAAGTGATGCGATTGGTTTAAAAACGTAACGAATAGAAACGCTGGTTAGCGTAATGCATCTTGTCTAGCCGCTCTGATCACTGAACTATTAAAAGTGCCATTCCATTAGTGGCGACACTGTCGCAGCGCTCGGAACGTATTTTATAGAAAACCATACGAACCCAGTTGTAATAATAATATAACAATATCATACAAATTGACCTAGTCCCAGTTACCACACAACTGCCCCGTGTTTTTCTCTTTGACATTTTATTTGACCTCGCAGGTTGTGAATCAAACCCCATCGACGACCACATTTTTCAAAATAAATCATAAAGTATTGTTCATAATATCCTAATTGTCACCATCGTTTCAAAGATGATCCTCGATTTTTTTCTTTAAACAGATTTCGAATCGCTAGTGGCGATGTACACATGCACAGTGTCCATATTAGTGTACAACACCCTATGCGTAATCCGAGAGGCCTACAACGTGAAGGAACAGAAATGGCACTACATGGTGGACCCGTCTAACCTGGTCTCCTGGGTTCTTTATATCAGTTCCACTATAATGGTGATCCCTACGGTGTTCGGCTCCGACTTCGATGCGCAGGTTTGTAAATTATACAGGGTGTTTCATAAAAGATTGATAAGTAATATTAAATATTAAAGGTCAATCTCAAAAGTCCTAAACCAAGCTATGGGTTTGTACAGTCAACATTGAAAATACCTATATATACCTACTTTTGCACCTCGTCGCTTCACAGCCACGTGAAACAAGTCAAACACGTTTGTCAATATTTAAACGTGACAAAGTACGAAAGTGAGTATCTTTACTATTGACGTTTACTTTACTACGGATACTTAACAATGATACATATAAATGTACATATTTTAAGAAATAGTTAAATACAAAGAAAATATCCAAGACTAAGGAGCGTAATTACCTCTATATTCGGGAAATATCCACACTCTTCTATAGCATATGTTACATGTAACCATCAATCAATTGATTGATGATTCAATTCACGTTTCAGTTGTCAGCGGCCTCCATAACGGTGTTCCTATCCTGGTTTGAGCTGCTCCTCCTCCTACAGCGGTTCGACCAAGTCGGGATCTACGTGGTGATGTTCCTGGAAATACTCCAGACCCTCATCAAAGTGCTCCTGGTCTTCTCGATCCTGATCATCGCCTTTGGACTTGCGTTCTTCATCCTACTGTCTAAAGTTAGCTATGTAGTCGAGATTAAATCTGCGGTGAAAAAGAGTATAAGTCGACTTAACTTGTTTAAACTCGACTTAAACCATTTTTCACCTGATCTTCAGTTGAAATATACACTTTTTCACTAGGACCCCAGAAATGTCTATGCTGCTGCCGTTTTTAAGGATTCTGAAGATGTCACAATAAGAAACGTAAAACGGGGTAAATAGGACTAAGGGGGAAATAGGAACACAACCTAAAGTGAAGCATAATTTGTTACAAATAAGAACATTAAATGAAAATAACGTTGGGTTCTATTTACGTTATTTCAGTCTTATAATTAGTAACATATGCTTCATTTTATGTTGTGTCCCTATTTACCCCTTAGTTCCTATTTACCCCGATTTACCATGTAGCTTGGAAAAAAGAGTTTGATGAGTTTAGAACGTTGGCAGGTAGACTTGGAATCTTGTAAGTGGCAACTGCCATACTAAGTGGTAAAATTTCCAGCGGTTTGAGTAACTTGATTCAAAGGCTCTTTTTTTCCAAAGCTTAAAATAACAAGAATGGCGTATCCGTTCAGTTTTTATATTGGTATTTTTATTGTTGAGCAAACAACAATGACAGTACATGGTTATTTAATGTTTAGGCACTCGTGAAGAGTTTTTTTTACTTATTTGTGGAAGTGACTGAATTTAAAAAAATGTGGGTGGGAGGAAGACTGAAAATCTGTGCCCTAACCATGAGTAGAATGCTCTGTCCCTCGCAGACCTCTCAGTATTCTTATAGAGTGCGAGGGACAGAGCATTCGACTCGCTAACGAGTACGGTAATCGTAACTCATGGTAAGGTAACTGTAGATACTGTACGCTGCCTTGCATGGTAAAAAAAATGGGGCAAGACAATGTCGGACCATGCTCAGTCTAGGGTTCCGAGGCCGTTAATACAATCACAAAAAAAAACAATTTAAAGTTATTTGGTACTGTTTTAGATACATAATTTTTAGTAGGTTTGTTAGGTAGGCCTGTATCTCAAGAACCAATCAAGTCTACTTAGTGCAGTGTTCACCAACAATTAAACGGACGGTTAGCGGTTTAACGGTTGTCAAATGTATTGACTAACAGCTGATTAAGACTTAACAGTCTGATAAATTGGTTGGTGAACTCGGCCCTTAGTAGTGATAGTTTTCCTTGCTTGTTATATTTGCTTTAACTTAAGATATTTTCCAGATTTTTATGCCGTTACTAATAAAAGTGGAGTAGCCGTGGGGTAGCTAAACCATGCTTTGTCCTTATCTGTCAAATTCAAATGTCACAATGACAGATAAGGACAAAGCATGGTTTAGCTACCCCGCGGTTATTCCATGTTTATTAGTAAGGGCATTAGTATTTGAAATGTGGAGACTCTTGCGGAAGTGGCACTTTTATTGTTCAATATATCCTAAACGGTTCCCCGAGTCTAAATCTATTAACATTGCAAAAAAAGTACAGTTGATAACAAAAGCTTGTCCCAAGAATGAAATTTTTGACAAATTATGTCCAAATGAGTCGGAATTTGTTTATTTTATTTATTATGGTTAACATAGACAACGGTTTTAATGAATCTAAGTTTTAATTAATGATCAAAATGCGACACAAAATATGTTTACTGCCTTCCTCTCACCCGTTATGTGTAGATAACAAGTTATTCGTTATCCGTTTCTTTAGCACTCTTTATATAAAGAAAACTCTTCACAACATCATGATTTAAGAGGCTGCATAAAGATATACTTATCTCTATCGCTCTTTTAACCGTGGTACCTTTCTACTAAAGCTGTGCGAGGAAGCTGTGACGCGGAGCTGTGAAACTCTCTCTATCTCATACTCTTGCACGCAGACCTCTCGCTAGCACTACTCGCATGCCTCTCGCTCTTATATATACAAAGACTTTGCTCCTCTCCTTTCTGTACTCGCTCGAGGGCTGTAACAGCAACCGTAGCAGTTTCGTACTTCTTCTACTTCGGATCGCCCCGTCACTTTCTTGCAAATTAGTGACGCGTCGGGAACAAAAGGGATAGCAATAGACGAAGTTCGAATTACGGATTTCAAAGTAGTGCCTCAGGCTCGCGAGCCACGTACGATCATCACAATGTTAAGGCGCGTACAGATTATGCGCGGCAGCCGCGCGAGCTAATGTTCGTGCGTTTGCCGCGCATAATCTGTACGCGCCTGGGACTCAATTCTCGTGACTTCGAGATGATTTTTCATGCGAGATATGTCGAAAAAATGTATGCAGTTGACAGTTAATCTCGCATGAAAAAATCATCTCGAAGTCACGAGAATTGGGTCCCTGTTAAAGCTAGCTAGTGAGCAGACCTTCATAACGTTATAAAAAATATGTATCTATAACATAACACTTTATTGCATAAGTGTTTTAAAAATACAGGGTGCCGGTGCCGGTGCAGGGATTGTACTCGCAAAACTGAACTACTTTTGTTCTGCAACATTAAAAAATAACTTAAGTTTAGATACCTAACTAATTGAAGTTCAAGTCTAATTGTAAATTCAGTGTATTAAATCATGGTACATATTTATTGTTATTATACGATACACAAATCAGAGTTTGAAAATGTTATAATAATAACGTTACAGCGAATGAATAACGATGATTATAACGTTATAGCGTTTCAATAAATATGATTATAACGTTATAGCGTGTAAATAACGTTATCGTTAAATAGCGTTATTTAAAGGTCTGCTAGTGTAGTGAGCTAGCTCTGCTTATAGCAATCCTTGCATTTTCCTTTCACAACTTTGGTGGAAAACTGCCCATTTGTACAAAGTCAGGCTTCAATTTACATCAGAGAAAAATCAGAACTGGTCACTCTAAGTATAATTTTGTATGCCCAGTGACCTTTTCGATTGTTAGTGACATATCTAACTGCAGCATTTTAAATCTTGATGCTTTTTTAACTCGCGTCATGACGTCATGAAAAATCTTTTCAAAATTTAGATTTCTTAATATTGCGTATTGGCTATAACGATTTTACAAAAACTATTTTGCTGTGATGCGTGCTATACTGCGTTTCAAGTGTATCTGCAAAAACGGTCAATAACCATTTCCCCTTCTGTTCTTTTTGTTCAAATATAATGACTCGATTTTAAATGTTATTGATCACACCTTTTTGGGTCATTGACCTTTAGTGCAAACTGTAGAAAATGCGGACCACAAGCAACTTACACTGTCTTCTTTCCTCTTATCCTAAACCCTATCTCTGTCAATGCTCATTCTCACTTGCATTGCGATTTTTTTCTTGCGAGTTGACTTTGACCAGTGTTTAACTTTAAGAACAAAAAAATGTTGTTTTATATCTCACTCATTCTAAAAACTGTCAACCTAGTACAATTTATTTATAACCAAAGTCGATTGATACTATAAGTCGTACTTTTTTGACAGCTGTCAAACTTCTCCTATCTTTTAAACAGAGTATAGTGATTAAAAAATACAAAACTAGTGTATTTTCCAGGGTCACCATTTATCATTTAACAGTATACCGATGTCGCTTATGCGTACATTTGCCATGATGCTGGGAGAGATCGACTTCGTTGGAACATATGTGCAGCCATACTATGAGCCGGACTCTGATAGGGTCCTGCCTTTCCCAATGCCGACGTTTATAATACTGGGAACCTTTATGGTCTTGATGCCTATCCTCTTGATGAATCTTCTCATCGGTTTGGCTGTAGGAGACATAGAGAGCGTACGAAGGAACGCGCAGCTGAAACGGCTAGCTATGCAGGTAATTGATAAAAGATATAAGATGTTTATTCAGTAAGTACGCAGCATGGTCAAGTGCCCGTAACGTCATAAACGGGGAGTTTAAAAAAAACACCTTTGACTTTTTCTTCAGATTTGGGAAAAATTTCTTCAGATTCTCCAAAAATATGTATGGAATTGTCCGTTTGGGTACACAGAAACGTATTGGATTTTGATAACAAAACTGAACAATTCCATACATATTTTTGGGGACATATCGGGAGTACTATTTTTTCTTGTTCAGAACGATGATCCCAACCAACGTGCAGTTTTTTTCCCAAATCTGAAGAAAAAGTCAAAGGTGTGTTATTTTTTTGAAACTCTCCAAATAATGATCGGCGACTGGTAGCAATTTTTTGATGAAAGTATAACATGGATATGATTTTATTTAAATATAGTGCACAATTTATATATTAAAAATGTCTGTATTTTTACTAACGAGGTTTTAACTTGTCTTAAACGATGAAATATCGGTTTACAACTATGCACCTCTCACATCTGTTGAAGTCTCTTTAGTTCTTTACATAAATGTATCCTCAATGTTAAAAGAAATCGATTGACAATATCAAACATTGAAAAAATATGATATTTTACTGTAACAAATTAAATTCAGTGAGTTTTTAACACTGACTTATCCATATTAGTCATAAAGTGACATAAAATGCTACCACTGTTTCACGAAGTTACAAGTTACAAATTACAAGCGGAAATCCCTAAGGTGGAATGTCGCTATGCTAGAACTAAACCACGATAACTTTGCATAGATATTTGCACGTCAACATAGAAAAATAGCGCTTATTATCTACCACATAAGAAACCCGCCGCTGTCACTTCATTGCAGAGTTAATGTGGTTTGACTCTAGTATTGTGACGGCAGTACCTACTAGCACTCCGACAGCCCAAAAGTGCCACGAAAATTCCAACCTCTGTTAATAACATTTTACAGGTGGTTTTACACACTGAATTGGAGCGCAAGCTACCGGCGATACTTCTGGAAAAAGTGGACAAGAACGAACTTATAGAGTATCCGAACAATAAGAAGTGTAAACTTGGCTTTCTCGACCTTATACTACGCAAATGGTTCTGCAACCCGTTTACCGACGACGGTATGTATATTGTTAATTATTTTATTTTGTTTATTATAGACCATACGTTTTAACGTTGTTAAAATTTCAATCAACCTGTATACCTCCTCATTTCGATAACACAAATATCCAAAAATAAAAGAAAGCAACGAATCAGGAATAGCACGGAATGTGTGTCCTCGCGGCAGTAAAAAGGTCACTGGGTCAGCAAAATGCTGAGGTATCAGACACCTACAAAGCAGATTTTCAGCCAGTACGTGACTTAGGGCCAGGACAGACGGACTGCATTTGAACTGAAACCCAGCTGCAAAATGGCAGTTCGAGGGCACTCTCGTACTTATATATTTGTCAAAAAGTGACTGACGTTTTATCCACATTTTGTCGCACGATAAACGCAGCCATATTAAGCCCCCTGGTAAGATCAAATTGTGAAGTCCACGCAGACGAAGTCGCGGCAAGAAAGGTAGTATCATATAAGTATCAAAACATGCATATATTTTAATACAGAAATCATAATCGAAATTTATTCAAAGTCTTATCCACCCTAAGCCATCGTCACCAAATTGCATCCGTCAGCTGCCCATTAGATGATGACTGATGAGTTCTTGTTGGCAATTCCAGCTAGTCTTGACCTGGTGCTGGAGAGCAGTGAGGACTACATCAGCGCGGAGCTGGACAAACAGAAGAGACGGCTTCGGGAGATGTCACAACTACTGGAGCAGCAGCACACGCTGATACGGCTTGTGGTTCAGGTATGGTATTTCCCACTTTAAATTAAATTAAACTTTATATTTCCATTTTGGGACATATCTGGAGTCCTAGTTAAAAAGCGTACAAGTCGAGTTAACTCGTAATAAAAAGTATACTTACCCCCTTACTAATAAACGTTGAGTAACGGTGGTATAGCTATACAATGTTTTGTCCTTATCTGTCAAATTCAAATGTCACAATGACAGATAAGGATAAAACATTGTATAGCTATACCACCGTTACTCAACGTTTATTAGTAAGGGGGTTATTCATAAATGGAGTATACTAGACTTAAACCCTTTTTCAGTAGGACCCCAGAATTCTCAATAGATCACAAATTTTTTTTCACATTGTAAACTGGGTAAGGATTTTTCTTAGTTTTACACATTGGATAGGTGGATAAAAACTCACTAGTAGACCCTTTTACACTACAGTCGGGCGGCGGAAACAAATGCGGTATTATATTTAGGGCCGATTAGACCAAACTGGAATAAGACTTACTCCAAGATTAGTCTATAGAAATTCGGCATTTAATCTAGGTATAAGACCTTATTCCAGATTGGTCGAATCCATCCTTAGTGGTATGGATGATACTAGGGAATGCAATTTTAACGGTTATTAACCGTTTTTGTATGAAAATAACCGGTTATTACCGGTTATTTGCATTCCTTACATGATACTTACTTCTTTAGGCACTTTTCCCACTGCAAGAGAAAATTCGAGACAGCGATTAGCGATCGACTATTTTCTCGCTCAAGAAACTAACAAAAGATATAGATCTATATATAGAACTTCGGATCACCCCGTCACTTTCTTGCGAATCAGTGACGCGTCGAGAGCAAAAGGGATATCAATAGACGAAGTTCGAATGACGGATTTCAAAGTAGTGCCTCAGGCCTCAGAATATACGGGGCAAAATTAATTGACAGCTAGGGAACGCCTATATCGATAAACTCAATTATCGATGCTTTACCCATTAAATAGATGGTGAAGCTGCTTTTATATCAAGTGTATTAATAAATTTGTTTCTTTTAGAAAATGGAGATCAAAACCGAAGCGGATGACGTAGATGAGGGCGTGTCTCCCGGAGAAACCCGAGTGGTCCCGAGGTGGAGTTCGCCTCGCATCCGAAAGAAGTTGCGAACAGCGCCCTCTTTTAACAAGAGTGGCTAACTAGACAACATGAAATCTATATCGCGAATAAGTATTTATTTGAGGATAAGCATACAGTAAAATTTAAATAGCGGTAACCAAACATAAGGTCGAAATTTCGATCTTAAATGTTTCATTTGTGCGAACATTTATAAGTTAGAAATGCATTTTTAGGGTTCCGTACCTCGAAAGGATAAAACGGAACCCTTTTAAGATCACTTTGTTTCCCGTCCGTCCGTCCGTCCGTCTGTCTGTCAAGACCCTTTATCTCAGAAACGCGTGGAGACTCGATAAGTTGAAATTAAAACCATATACTCAAGTCTTCAGTCTCTTGAAGCTGGGAAAAAATCAAACTTCTAAGTTAACGAAAAAAAAGATACGGCCGTTTATGCCGCAAAAAACGTATATTTCGACACTCTCAAGGTAATCAAAATTTATATAGGTATTTTCTGTTGGCCTAGAACTATGAAATTTGGCAAGTAATAAGTATACCGTCTTATACTACAAGTAAGTATAGGAAAAACTTTAAAAACTATAAATTTTAATTTTAAACTATAAAAGACAGGGTCCTTATGCAAGGAACGGCGGTCCAAATTTTGAATTGAGTTAACAGTGTCAGTGTCAGTTGTCAGTATCGTATGAAAATCTTAAATACGGAACCTTCGGTGCGCGAGTCCGACTCGCAAGCGACCGGTTTTTTCTGAATCATTACTCTTTTGAAACCTAGTTAGGTTAGGTTTGGTTTAGATTATAACCCCCTTACTAATAAACGTTGAGTAACGGTGGTATAGCTATACAATGTTTTGTCCTTAGGCTCTACTTTGAAATCAGTAATTCGAACTTCGGATCGCCCCGTCACTTTCTTGCAAATTAGTGACGCTTCGAGAGCAAAAGGGATAGCAATAGACGAAGTTCGAATTACGTATTTCAAAGTAGAGCCTCTTATCTATCAAATCCAAATGTTACAATGACAGATAAGGACAAAACAGTGTATAGCTATACCACCGTTACTCAAAGTTTATTATTAAAGGGTTTACACTGGAAAGAAAACGATTTCAGAAAACAATGCATTTCTAACGTAAAAATTCAAATAAATGAAACAGTTGAAAACGAAAATTCAACCTGGTGATAGATAACCAAAAATAGCGTTTAAAATCAAATAGAACATATCCATTAATCTCGTCATAACTTTAGCTGAAACATATCCATTACAAGACATAGGCCTTTCCTAAAGATCTCAACCTAGATCCAGCAGTTTCCCGCCATCATGATCTCCATCTATCGGTTGCCATAGCAACAGCTTTCAACTCCAACTGTGCGTTCTTGTGGCTAGTAAGCAAGATCTTTGCATGTAGGGTTACCATTAGGAATTTGAAAAGTCCTGAAAAAAGTTGACATTTCGATAAAACTCCGGACTTTTTAGTCACAAAATGGAAACATTACTTTTGTGTAGTTTTATTACTCATATTCCATCTAATTAAAAAGCCGGACAAGTCCGGACTAATCCGGACGGATGGTACCCCTATTTGCATACGTATATGCGCACTATCCTGCCCTACTAAACCAATAAGTGGCATTCAAAAACAGAACAAAATAAACAGTAGAAGTGTCAAGTGGGCGTGTAACGTGTGGCAAGTTATGCGGATTTCCGCGCAACCTACCATACTTTTGCCGCGATCGCTTATTTCGATATTTCGATATTTCTAAAATAGGAAACAAATCCAGAATCATGCCTTATTGTGCTATTTTGGAGTGTAAAAAAACGATAGCTGCACCAAAAACATTTTCCATGGTGGCGTGTTGTTTTTATGATAATTTGAGTATTGGCGACAACAGGTCTGATACTAAGCGAAGCTCATGCATGCTCATGGCACTTCCACTGTTTTTTCTATTCCGTGCATTCAAACTACATTCAACCCTCTCCTATTATGTATTAATGAGGTTGTGATAAGCGTTTTATCTGAGGTGCTGCTATTTGGCTTATCAGCGGCCCAGTATGGTTGCATTTATCGCGTGATAAATGTGGATAAAGCATCCGTCACTCTCGTACTTATATACGAGTCAGAAAGTGACGGATGTTTTATCCAAATTTTGTCACGCGATAAACGCAACCATACGAGGCCCGCAGGGCAATATCGCGCTTGGTGTCTAAGTTATACCGTTGAAATTCGCGACCCAACAAGTCAGCCTACAAGTTGAAGGTCTGCCAACGTTGCTTTGGTCACTTCACAAACCGCAAAACAATAGGGTATTTGCCTAATTTTTTATGAGTATTTAAATTAAACCTTTTTTACCTTCCGAATAGCCTACTATAAATAGTTTTTAATATCTTTAAAAATACAAAAGATATAAATGTTGAAAACTTGCTTTTAGACAGAGAGGAAAATACAGTAATGACGTCATATTACTCAACCGCCGTATGAATTACACGCAAAACATCGTTTTGTGAGAAAAAAATAAACAAAAATCTTTAAAGGGCTATATTTTTTTAATTTTCTATTACCAATTTTAAAATTGATTTTGATTTATTTATCATACTGCTGACCAAATTAATATATGAAATTTTGATATCAGGCAAATACCCTATTGATTAGAACTGGACTAATAATTTAAACCGTTATGTCATTATTTTACATTAAAAAGGCGCAATTTGGTTGATTGCCGACATTATAGTAATTATTAGTAACAGTAGTATAAGTTGGTATTTATGTTTTTAAGTCAAAAGCATAGCAGTGAGTAGACTACTAATTTTACGAGTATTTTTTTCATAAAAAATAGACCCCCCCCCACAAATTCTTTTCAGTATTAGCCAAGTACTGAACTTTCATCTTTCTTATTTGACATACGAATAGAAAGAGATGCTACAAAAAAAAACAGCTGAGTGAAGTGCCGCTACAAAATACAGGGCGTTACCAAAGGACGGCTTACCAAAGACTGAAACAGCTTTTGTAGACCATTTTAACTACGCCGCAAAGTTGTGGTTATTTTCCGGTAAAATAAACAATTTTGAAGATTTTTTTACGTTCAATGTCTAAAAGAACTTATTATAATAGTATAAAATATCAAAGATTGTTGAATAAAAAAACACTTCAAATGAGAACAAGCAATGTATATTTAAAATCCGCGCGCCGCCCAGTGCCTCATAGATTGCGCTGAGAAAATCATTTTTTAAAAATCCAACATTTCAACTTTTGGAAAAATCACATAATTTTTGACCAAGGTTAAATAAAGTTTCGGTTTTAGGTAGACCGTCCCCTACATCTTGTAATCGTTGTATATTTAAATATTAAGAGGAATGTTGTATTGTAACTTGTAAAGTAATACCATCCTAGTGACAAGAAAATGACATCCATGTTTTTATGTAAGTATTTTTATCTAAATGTCTACCAGGTTGGTATAGCTATTGAAGAGATGTATTTTTAGAATGGAGTTTTGAGGTGAATGTACAATGCATGATACCTGTGTATTGTTATAAGTACAACATAGTTTACACTGTAAGAGCTTAAATGTTAAGTTTTTAGTTGTATATATATTAAAAAGAAGTTTATGGGCCCTTTTATGGATCGACCGATCCACATTACTATAAAAAAATATTAGAAAAAACGACACTTACGATTAAACGTTATTAGTTCGAACTATACAGGCTGTTGTTTTTTAACTTTACTATACTTGGCTCGATTTTTTATCATTGTTTGTTTTGTGCAAGTTGGTTAAGATGGAACCTGCTTTATTTTATTTGATGTAGATCGGTCGGTATACTGAAAACTCGAATTCCTTATTTTTTCTTTTAACATTGTGTTTAGCTAAATCAATGGGATTTTTTCAGTTTTGCTATAATTCGATCAATTTAGAATGATCCCTGTGGCAGCCCTATTTTGTAATTTCCATCACTTCTTTACTACCCTCGTTAGGCGCACGTCAAACGGTGGTTTTTGATTATCAAAATTGGAACACTGCTTAATAAAACGTACTAAGTAATTAGTTCTAATTAGCATTGAAAATGTCGGAAAAAATCAAATGATTTTTTCGGATGAATATTTCGTTTTTTTTCCGTTTTTTTCGGCTTTTTTAGGAAAAATAACAAATGAATAGTGACAATTTATTCATAGTCAATCACTGTCAGTCTCGCCACCTATTTCAATTGCTTCTGCCTTCATATCGTAGATGTCGCCCTTTTGTATGTGCAAATAAGACCGAATATAGATTAAAATAACAGCAAAAAAAAATCTTAGGTTTTTTTTCTATAAAAATCCGAAAAAACGATATGTTTGGTATAAAACGGGATTTAATATTCCGGACTTTTTCAGCTAGTTTCTAATGACCCGCAAGCAACATAAATTCTTAAAGATTTTGGCTATCGCTCACACAAACACGCGTTAATGCAGTTAAACAATAAAATATTTTGGATTTGATTTTGATTTCGATTTTTGAAAAAAACATATAGCTTTTTTTCTATTGAGCTCTAAAGTGCTCATTTTATATATATTTAGTAGTATCCCACTTTTGCTAAACAAGCAAAGCTTGGGGATTTTTTAGACGAGTAGTTGGTACACATTGAAAAAATTGGTGTTTGTGCCACCGAAGAAAATCGTTGTACAGGGTGTTAAATTTTTTAAATTCTTTTTAGTTAAACAGAAAATATTATAAAGATTTTTTACTTCTACAATTCATCCAGATTTCAAATTATTTTAATCTTTCCTGATTATGACCTATTAACGCCTATCGCTAGACCCCCTTTAAGTTTTAACTGTTTTACATCATTTATATTTTTATACACCCTGTGAAAATTATAACTGTCTACCTAGGGTGATGGCACCAGTATTGGAAACTTTTAGTTGACAGGCACTAGTAATGGACACCTAACTTATTGTAGCAAAACAAATGAATTACCCTTATCTTCTGTAAAATAAGAATCAAGTGCCCATCATTGGTCCTTGTCCATTACTGGTTCCGTCACCGTATTACGGTTCATGAGTTACAGTCAAAGTCAAAGCTGACAGACAAACGGACGTACAGACAGCAAAGGGTCAGTAATTGGGTTCCGGCACCCTCTGGGTACGGAACCCTAAAAAGGACAAGTTTCTAAATTGTTTTTTTTTACTTATAATTGCGCTGGAAATTAGCAATATATTTACTAAGTAACAAAATTCAACTCATTTAAATTCGATGAAATTAGTTCCATGAAACAGTATATTTTTTCCTTGTCTAACGTAAGGTTATTTTTAGGTGTATGATAATTGGTTATACTAGGGTAATGGCACTAGTGTTGGACACTAAGCTGACAGGCACCAATAATGAAAAGTAAAATCTTAATTCAAAGATCATAAGGTTATAAATTGATTGTTGCAAAGCAAGTGAATAACCCTTATCTTCTGTAAAATAAGAATCAGGTGTCCATTATTGGTGCCTTGTCCATTACTGGTTCCATCACCCTACTAGAAATATAGGAATATATTATTTTCCTTATAGTCTAGATCCGAATAGGAGACGACCTTCACCGGGCTGTTAAAAAATATTTTTTATCAAATTTAACATGGTAAGTAATATATGGCGAATAGGTAGGCTGAAAAATTTCAGTCCAATATATAATTAACTAAAAATTTAAAAATGAACTTTGTTTTAAAAAATTACATACCAATCGAAAGTATGAAGCCTATAGAATATGCAAACGTTAGGTTGACAATTTTTTCCCATCATAACTATTGGGTAGGCAAACTAGGCAGGTATAAACAGGTATGTCGGTACTAATAATTTACATCAAACCTAACGTTTGCATATTCTATAGGCTTCATACTTTCGATTAGTAGGTATGTAATTTGTCTATTAAACAAGCAATTGCAATTTAAAAAAAGGTATATTTTTTTTAATATTATACAAGTACTGGCTGAAAGTTTTAAATTTACCTATATATTACTTGACATAGGTCATCGGATCGTAGACCATTAACAATTATTCCATCAACATGAGAATACTTTATAATTGTTAAGTTGAACTTATATTCATAAACGCACAATAGTTAAAGTGGGCTTCAAATAATAATATGCTTTATCCTTATGACTGTGACATTTCCATCCGACAAAAAGTGACAACGCAAACTTTAACTAAAATAGGTTTACAGTGCGTTTATGAATCAGGCGCTAAGTGTTTTCAAGCTTATATTACTTTACTTGTGGATACTTTATACCGATTAGGGTGGTCCAAAATAGTATAAAAAAAGTATATCAAATTATTCCTCCGCATACTCACAAAGTGATCTGCCCGCTATTTCACCATCCTGACAATGACATGTGACTGGTGACATTTCATTGTACATGGCGCAGATTATATGAAACCCAGTGATGTATCAGCGTGTTAACTTCGCAATGTATACCGAATTGTCACCTGTCACATGTCATTGTCAAGATGGTGAAATAGAGGGCAGGTCGTATCAGCTACCTAGTCATATCGAGATGTGGACGGAAAGCTTCTATCCCCATAATTTGAACTTCATCTCTATAATACAACTTCATAATTTGAATGCTATAAATTATATCTGGCGGGGACTAGTTTTGGTGAACTTTGGTTTGTCCCCACCTGCATTTTTTGTCGAGCTACTCGTTGGACCTAAAATCCGCCATGTTTTTTGACTTCTCATCCTAGTACAAATCTAACAATACCTTTATTTTAGATTGTCCAGCAGTTTGGGTGATTGGAGGTAGTAAAGAATATAACATACATACACAGGAGCAAAATTAAATACATAACCCTTCTTGTGAGTCGGTTAAAAACAGAAGTAGAATCTCTTTGCTTACCGCTGCAAAATAGAATACAGTAGGGTAAAACACCTAATTACTGGCCTCTAAAATACCAATAAAATACCAGTTACTGGCACCAAGTGGTTGTTGTATCATCATCATACACCGGATTGACGGGGGCGAAAATGTACCAGTGCTAGTGATTCATTAAGTTTATCGACATCGATAATAAGCAATTTTTAATCATGATTATCATAAGTAATGGCCAAGTTTGAATACCTTTTAATTATGTGCAAACCTCTTTTATTTATACTTATCGCAACTATAAACAACCGGTATCAGACATTGACTCTGGACTTGACTCACTTTTGACAACCATTGAAATTACATTGAATAACAAATTCATTCAGCACAACAATATTCTTTAGCATTCTGACGAATTAACAACCTTTTTATTTTTTAAGTCAGTTAAAAATGCCTCGAAAGAAAAATGATCGTTTATCTTCATGGAAAGCTGATCATTCAGATTTAGAAGATAAAGGTACGACTTAGGTACTTTTGCAAGAAATGCAAGATCCATATGTCTCGAAAAAAGTTGTCGATAAATTTAGTCGATATTTAATGAATCACTAGCACTGGTACATTTTTGCCCCCGTCAATCCGGTGTATGATTATCATCTCTATTACCTTAATGTTAAAGTTTATGGGGCCAGTAATTGGTAGGTGGCCAACAATAGGGCAGTTCACTCTATCTTGATCTGACTATACTTAGTCTTTGTCATTTGATATGTTTTTTAGATGTGTGAAGCTCTATACATCCGCCATCCGCGTAGCAGTCGATTATTTATACTTGCGGATAAAGTACCCTGTCCTTTCTCGGGCGGAGCTATGTCCATACCAAATTTCATTAAAATCGTCTCAGCAATTTAGCCGTGAAAACATAACAAGCAGACAAAGTTACTTTCACATTTAAAATATTACTATGGATATCGTGGAATGAAATAAAACTCAGTTTAAACCATTTTTATGTATTTTGGAATAAAAAAAATGTGGATACCAAATATTAGACACTTTATTTTTTTGAACCACCCTAATACGTGTAGTTATGTATAGTGTCTATCTTCCTTACGATCATTTTAAGTACTGTTAACGGTTTTATACTAAAAAATATAACATTTATCCATGATAAGCGTAACTAACTAAGTCATTTTATTTATAATGTTTACCTTATTTAGTGATGTCGTCGGTTGTTACATTTTTACTGATACATTGCGTACCGAACTAATTCGTATGAAAACAAAGATTAATTTTTATGATAAAAGATATCAAATTATGTTTAATATGGCTTATACTTTCAGCCCTTAAAATATATGTTCGTACGGAAGACACACAATGTACATTAATAAATAGTGCTTATGATATAAATCCTAAATTATTTTACTTAGATTATAAGATTTATGGACATTCTTTATTTTCAGTATTAAGAAAAATTGTGTAAAACACAAATATCAAATAATTATATTTACAAATAAATGCTAGTCATAAAAATAGATACATTAACGACATTTTTTTACAAAACATTAAGTATTTTTTGAAATAGCCTCGGTTATTCGGAAGACATATTTAATGGATATTCGGAAGACATATTTTTATCTGTAATTTAATAAATAGATTTAAAAACACTGTGTTATTATTTTTACTACTTAATTTTTTTCTTTCTTTTGACTCTATAGGCGAGAGATCAAGGGCGCTTAGAGGAACAGTCGGAAGTATAAACTATATACAACCATCTCGTGAAATATTTAAACATAGACTTTATTGTTAGGGCCTAGCATAGAGGCGTGTAGATAATTTTACATCTTGGGAACGGTTCACTAATGTTTTACCAAATCATCATTTGGCAAACGTCATTTTACAAACTTCCATTTCGCAAAAATGTATTTCCCACCACGTAATTTTATATTTTTTGTGGTCAAAAGTCAAACCGAACCTAACTTATTTAACAAGCCCATGTCGCTTATGTAATATGTAATGGTTTAAGCACAATTACATTTTTGCGAAATGAAAGTTTGTAAAATGATACAATCCGGTCACTTACGGCCATTTCCCCGAACGACCAATTACTTATTATAAGACGACGATGGTACCGATCCGAACTTACATACATACATACATAAACTCACGCCTTCATTCCCAGAGTGGGGTAGGCAGAGCCACAAACTCACCAACAACTCCAAAACCTTGTTGATAATTCTGTGACCACATTTTGCACAACCAGGCTAAGATGTTATCCAGTGTATTAGTGACAGGATGCAAACCCATCGCCTAACAGCACTACACAGCCTTAAGTCCCTTAGTCGTCTCTTACGACATCCAATGGAAGACATGGAGTGGCAACATTCTAAACCCGGCACCACACGGGCTACTTACAAGTTACATACACAGCTATAAGTTTACACAGTCTATTTAGTACCCATCAGCTAGGTATACTTAATAATTAGATTATTTGGTGTCTCGCTATCAAAGAAACTTTTGATGTTTTTAGGAAGTAACTCAAAGAAACACTTTACAAACTTCTGCTTCGCATCGACACGTTTGTAACCTGAGAGATAGACAACCATACTTGTCACATCGTCCATTAGTACTCTGTATTTTAAAATTCTTTGCATTTCACCATATAAAAACTTGATAGTCTGCTCGCGGATCACTGCATTTGATCCCAAAATAAAATTGTTTACTGTCGCTATTCTTTCATTGTGTCTCTCCACAAACTTATTATAATGTACATCTTTTTGACTTTTTATAGACTTGGTTGTGTGCTGAGTATGGATCTTGGTTGGCTTGGTCGGCCAACTCCTTAAAATCTGTTGAGTGTAATCCATCGGCGTCGTTTGAGTATAGTTTTCGTCGTAATCACTTTCTTTCGAACTAAAATTATCGTTTACCACGTTTAGTAGAAATTTCATTACTTCTGGGTCCAAGAAGTAAATATTTCCGTGCACACTTTTATGGTAGATTACCTTAAATGAGAAAAGGAATTATCGTTATTTTGATTCGCTCTAGTTTTTCGACGTTGCTTTGTTATAGTTCAGTAATAGTAGGGATAGAAGCTTAGGATAACAGTGATCAGTTGCATAGTTTCCATTTAGGGTTTTCCCAGGATTTTCCCCACTCGTAAACCTACCTTCCTTTTTCGACCTAATTATACCTAAGTGGAAAAAAATTGCAATTGGGGGAAATTCGGATGGAAAAATATGCGTTTGAGAAAAAATAAGATCGGGACAAAAAGGGGAATGGAAATTCTACAACAAAATAAATTTGATTTTCGGAAGAGTATGGCGATATTTTTCCCAAAACCTTTTTTTTCTGGTAGCAATCTTTCCATGCGCAAAATTTACCAGTCTGTATATTTGTTCAATAGCTTATTTTGCCGAAGATTTTTTTCTCAGCAGAAATAATTTAATTACCATATTATAATTTCCCTGAATTTATCTGAATAGTTACATTCTTTCCACAGAGTCGTCGGGTCTAATTCTGCGGTTGGTTTGGCTCTTCGGCAAAACTAACATAAACTATACCTATTTTCGGCCTAATTACAATGGGGAAATTTGCAACAGGGAAAAATCCAGAATGTAAAATGTGCGACCGGGGAAAAATAAATAATGGGAAAAATGCGACTGCGTAAAATCACGAATGAGAAAAATCGCGACTGGAAAAATGCTACGCGGAATGTAATCGAGTTTGGAAAACAGATTGATACCTAAGTTGGACTTTCGAGAGCTATTTCACTGTAAGAAGTCATCCTTTTAAATATAATAAACTTACAACTATAAACGCGAACCACACTACATCCATAATAGAATCCTGGAAATTCGCAATACGAAGTAGAAATTGATTAAATAATAAAATTCATAACCACAACACAACACCTAAACACAATTTCAAAGCAACGAGATTAAACGCAGTAGGTATAATTGCGGAGAAAAAATATCAATTAAAAATTGTTTACACTTGCTACAAATGGTTAGGTAGAATCGTTCCGTTTGAAGGTTCCGTACCAAAATGGAACTTTTACAATATGGATCACGGTCCCGGGTTATTCCCACCTGTTACCACCAATTTGTTACCACTGGTAAAAGCTGGGTATTTTTTTCTCATCTTTTACCAGTGGTAACTAATGGGAATAAAAAATAAAAATTGGAAATTTGAAATGGTACAAAACCTAGATTTTCATAACAACCATTATACAGTGTGTAAATGGTATACGGGCATTTATTAAAAATGGACATAGATTTAAGACTCTAATAATCATAAACAGAAAGAATTATTTTGATTATGCTAACATATACACCGTTATTAATTTTTGAACATACCATCGACCCGCAATGTACATCTAATTCCATCTGTCATAACTTTGAAATGTTTCAATGATGTTCATCATTAATTGCGTTTTTAATTAATTGCTTTTTTGTTATACATTGCGTGTTAAATTATTTTGTATGGTAATTTTTTTTTTATTTACTTTTAACAAAAGCTGCCTAAATGTGCTCATTAGGGGTTATTCTTACCACAGTTAAAAGGAACGCCCGTATACCATTTACACACTGTATATTCAAAAAGATTAAAAATCGGACTTGATACAGGGGGTGAAAAACGTTATCACCCGCGCCCGGGCCTAAATTTGTATGGGAAATGGGTGATTAAGTATGATTATTCGGCGTTTTAACCGCCGTCATTACCTATTGTCTTCGCTTAATATTCCAGATAAACTTAATAAATTTCTTGTTCTTTTAAATTGAATGAAAACTACTCCCAGATCCGTTGATTTTGGCATCAAAAGTTGCTGGTAGTTATTATTTTCGTCAATAGGTATATTGAAGACAACAATGACGGCGGTTAAAACCCACGCCGGACTCGTGGACCCCCTACTCCTTAAATCACTGCTATTCGACGGAGCCCCTGCCTCGCGGCAGGGCTCCTATCTCTGGGCGATTTGGACTTCGGCCATCTAAAGATACCTGACGAACCTAACCTACCTACTTTTGCGGAATAAAAATGATTTCTGACGAAAGCGAATAGCAGGGGTGCGCCAAAGTTCATATAAAATTGCAACTCCGATTATTGGAACTCCGAAAATTTTTCTCATACCATTTTTCATCATAATGATCACTCCTTATAATCTTCATAAAAAATGTTTATACTAATGATCGGAACTCATAATCATCTGAACTTATAACGCCAATATTCATGAAACCGTACAATTTTCAGAATTTCTTAAATATCTTACGTGTAGATAAAATTAGGTTAGGTTAGGTTAGATTTATAACAATCCTCAAAAAGAAACAGTTTCTTAAAAAAAATCATTATAAGTTGCGATAAGTATGAGCAAAATTTTTCGAAGAAATGAAGTATGAGGATTTTTTTTCGAAAAATTGATGAGTATAGACACAAATCGTTATTTGTATAAAAAATCTAAAGACCAATTTTATATGAGCCAATATGGACCCGAATAGCAGTGGTGTGACAACCTGGTGTGACCACGAGTCAGTCGCTGTTACGCCCGAATATTATTTCCGCGATTTAATTCGTAATTAATACAGATCAAAGTTCACTTTTCAATGTAGGTACCTATCACTTGGAGCTAAGTGGTGCTGATCTGGTGCCAAGGCGCTGTAGTGGGCGAGACCAAAAGACTGATCTAATGACACTGTTTGTCGAAATCGGGCCATCACTTTAGCCTCTTCGAGGGGACTTAGAACCATACACACAACCATACATACTGAGGGGCTAGACAAGATGCACTACGCTAACTATCGTTTCTAATCGCTTCGTTTTTAAACCAATCACGTCACTGGTAGATCACGTGAGTTTTCGTATCACGTCATCTACAAGTGATGCGATTGGTTTAAAAACGTAACGAATAGAAACGCTGGTCAGCGTAATGCATCTTGTCTAGCCCCTCAGGGCCTGTATTCTTCTTAAGTTTGTGTATAGTAAGTACAGTTAGCGTCATATATTAGGTAACATTCAAAGTGCTCAAGTTCGATAAGCCATATTAAGGCTGCGGCTCCACTGAGGCGGAGATGAGCGGGGCTGGGTGGAGCAGAACTGTGAAAAGAGTTAAGTGATTCCACTGAGGCGGAGACGAGCGGAGCTGAGTGGAGCCGCAGCCTTAAGCAGCATACAGGGCGTCCCAAGACTCCGCTTGACTGTTTCCACTGAAGCGGAGCTGAGACGAGACGTGGATTTCAACTAATATCATTGGTCGATTTCTACACGTCTCCTCTCCGCTCCGCTCATCTCCGCTTGACTGCTTCCATTGAAGAGGAGTGGAGACGAGATGTGGATTTCAACTAACATGATTGGTGGCCTACACGTCTCCTCTTCGCTACGCTTGTCTCCGCCTCAGTGGAGCCGCAGCCTTATTGTATGGTGTACCGAACTATTTGAGCACTTTGAATGTTACCTTATATATGACGCTGACTGTACATAACATTTGACGCGATAGGTGTATAGGGTGTACAAAAATCACAGACTTTTTAATATATTAGGTATAAGGCGCACAAGTAAATGAAAAATAACTTTATTACTTACGTATATTCTTTATTGTTTTACAAAAACTTCACAAATATTTAACACGCTTTAATATCACATTGCCAACAACAAATATACTTACTTAATAAATAAACCTATGACTCATAACTCATAACTTATAACGGGGGGGGGGGGGGGTCGGTACCATAACGCAATTATGCAGGGCCTCTATTCAACACGGTAAAAACAATATCGTTTTTGATCGGTTATAGTTTTCTCACCGTTTTGATAGCTCTTATTTACTTGACAGTAATGGCGTCTGACGTCATAACAGTACCATAACAGGTCAACTACGATATCGTTTTTACCGTTGGGAATAGAGGCGCTGGTCAACTACGACGTCATTACTGTCAATAAAATAAGAGCTATCAAAACGTTGACAATACGATGACAGGACAAAAACGATATTGTTTTTACCGTGTTGAATAGAAGCGCTTACATGTGTGGAATGAAATTGTTGAGGACTGTCAAAGGTCCTTTTTCATTTTTGTAACTATTTCATTCTCAACATACATTATTAACTATTAGTATTATTACAACTAAACTAGTACATAATAACTATAAGCACCTGATATTGTACCCCTTGATTTACCACAAATTAATGGTTTGTTAGATCTTAAACAATTTTTTATTTCGAATTATTTTCTGCTCTTAGGGCCCTGCCAAGATGCACTACGCTAACTAGCGTTTCTATTCGTTTCGTTTTTAAACCAATCGCGTCACTGGTAGATCACGTGACTTTTCGTATCACGTCATCTACCAGTGACGCGATTGGTTTAAACGAAACGAATAGAAACGCTAGTTAGCGTAGTGCATCTTGGCAGGGCCCTCTTGATCTTTTTCCCATCGGCAACTTTACCCTTTTCTTGAAAGGTAGGTTATAGTTACTACCTACTGTACCTACCTACGTTAGTTTTACAGCAGGCCTGACGGGCCAAAGCACACCCAGAAACGGTTTGACGTTTAAAACGAGAAAAAATACAACAGAAAAAAAAAAAACAGTCAGTCATGGTTTCAATGAATGAGAAGCTAAATTCGGAAACAATGTGAATATAAATTATTCTACTAAGACGTTATCTTATCTTATCTTACAGACGGGCCCTTTCGGATACACTTCGACCCTTTAGGATCTTTTGTGCAATTGCCCTCTTACACACTCAGCTATTCGAATGTGCAGGTTTCCTCACGATGTTTTTCCTTCACCGTACCTAAGAGCGTCGGGTAATGCACTTAAGTTAGAAAAACTCATTGGTACATGGTGACCGCGGGGGTTCGAACTCGGTACCTTACGATCACGAGTCGACCCCCTAAGCCACTAGGCCACCGACGCTCTTTACTACTACTAAGACGTAAATTTTTAGATGCAGATTTTTACAGGTTTTACCCATGTTTTACCTTGTAAAAGTAGTTAATTCAAATATTTAGTCTTCTTTTAAAAGCTATCAAGTATAGTTAAGTATACATATTATAAAAAATATGTGCCCATCACCATTTGAAATTTAACACTTAACTTACGATAAATAAAATACACATAAAATCACAATTGATGTTTTACTTCCAGTCTGCTGACCAAATTTTAAATACAATTTACTACACATACCTACATACCTTCACGCCTTCATTCCCAGAGTGGGGTAGGCAGAGCTACAGAATTACCAACTCTAAAAATTTGTTGATAATTCTGTAACCAAAACAATTTACTGTAGTAAGTAAACAAGCATAAGTAGAAAACTTGTTAACGCGCCTCTTCCATGTAGTTGTAATACATCTGTATAGACTGTTCGACAATCTATATTTGAAATTTCACATAAATTCCATATTGGTTTAGTATATACCTATACAACTACAAGTAAAAGGGACCTTACCTAAAGTTTTTACCTATTAGCAAGCTGCTAACTCTATATTAGGTTATATATTATATTCCCACTAGTTCTAAAGTAACTATTAACTAGAGCAGTACAGACAATACATATAAATAGTAGAAATAGACCGCGTGTTGCCAAGACTATAGTATGAGGCAAATAAGAAGTCAACTCTGACATATTGTTGATGATGTTGGTACCAACAAGTAAAAGAAAGCAAAACATAATTGTTGTGATAATAGAAATAACAGCATTGACTTCTTACCTGCCTAGTCTACTTGAAGCAATCAGAGGGCCTAAAATGGCTGCGATTATCGCGTGGCAGCGTGGATAAGGCATCCGTCACCTTCTGACACGTAAATAAGTAAGAGAGTGACGGACGCTTTATCCACATTTGACACACGATATAGAAGCATCCATACTAGGCCCGCAAGGCAGCAGTTTGGTAATGAAATATGCAGTCAGCATAATTACTTTAAGTGCACAACTGGTAATCAACTCTCTCCGAATCAACCTTTATGTTGCGAGATTATGTATCAGTCTTAAGTAAGTACGTAGTATGGAAAACAGATCTAAAGCACCTTAACACATTCACAGCCAGCCAATGCTACGACTGCTACACTAGCCTGCAGCAGCATCTTTTCGCTATGTAGCAAAAATCTGCTACAGTGTACCCGACAAATGGGTTGTTGCAGCTGTACTTGCACTCATAGCAGACCTTATCCAGCATCTAAGAGGTGACCAACTCAACAAAATGGTCTAACCAATAACAAGATACGAGGGAATTCAAGTCCCGTAGATACAACTGGTTGTAATAATTGCTTTATACCTTCCTAAAAATATATCTTATATTTCCATGTCGACATTATGTCTCTTTTCGTACATTAATCCCTGGAGTGTCAGTGATTTTAGACTTACATACATTTACTATGGAACAGCGGCAATGACGCCATTGCCACCGCCATCAAGGGTTAAATCCTTGTTTCCTGCTCAAAGCAGTGTGCTTTGCAACAATTATGTAGGTTTAGAAACTCAGGGACATCAAAAGTATGTTCCTAATATATTTAAATAGCGATTCCTTTGAGGTAATCATACCGGCAGCGTCTTTGATCCTGTAATTGCCCTATTTTAGACATTGAATTGCGTTCACGACACACACCACAGAAAATGCTCGTAATAATATGAAGAGGACTACGGTAATACAGACTCGAGTCCTTAAGAGATTTGTTCTTCTGATGGCACCTGACGTGTAGATACAACTCGAGTATCATTAAGAGAACTATGACAACTGCTGGATAGATGGCCGCTGCTGGTATGAGAAGAATCCGCGGGCTAAAGACGTTGGAGCCATCGAGAATGTGCGCTTTTAAGTTCTGGAATTTTTTTGTTTCACTCATGTAGCCTTTAGGGAAAGGAATGGTCTTAGCCGGTAAAGGCCGAGAGGACGGTGCAGCGGCGATGGGCATCGGCACTATCACTGGCTCTCCAGTCTCGTTATTTACGCAGTACGTAATCACTTCTCCAGTTTCGTCGTCGCAACAGAACCGCCGTACATTCGCCATGACTGAAACCTAATATTAAATATTAAACTACTACCTTCAGCAAGGTTTTCGAAAGGTATGCTGGATTATTACACAATAACGGGTAAATTACGGTCTGAGATAATTACCTGTTAAATCTTCAGCTGTGAAACTTTTTAAAAACTGAGGCAACAAGACTTGGAGTTTGGAGTTCAATTGCCAGGCTGCTCGAACTCAAGCTTTATTTTACCGCAATTCTATTATTTGGTGAATGATGAGGCCCAAATAACAAACTTGCTACCCGAAAACATTAAAATAAATACTTTCAACAATAATACAAAAGGTTGCAAATAATAGGTATACATAAACTTTCACCAACAAAAGTAAGATATTGTTTATGGATTACTTATGCTTTTACAGTTTCACACTTAGACTAACTATACCCTAGACGACTTGACAAGTGCTTGCTACCGTAAAGGGATGATAGACGGTCGAGTAAGTTCGCGTACTTGCGGCTCGGCGTCTTACTCACCGGTGTGCTATCAGTTACGCGTACTTAAAAACCGCCGAGTAAGTTCGCCGCCAATCCAACATGTTCATGTTCCAAATTCATTTGAATTTTGTTCGTAACCAGTCTTGGCTTGGCTCGTCGATCGGGGTTACCTTTGTTTCGGCAAAATATGTTTGCCAAATGTATCGTTCATTTGCCAACCCCTTTTGTTTTTTGTGACCGTAAATATTTCAGGGGCCCGTTTCACGAAGCTACAAGTTACAAATTACAAGCGGAAGTCTCTTTCTAACTGCTTTTGCTAGAAAGAGAGTTCCGCTTATAATTTGTAACTTGTTGCTTTGTGAAACGAGCCACAGGAGTTTATAAAATTTAACCTAACCTAACCTATTATATAGGGCTCTACGCGATGGTACTGAATTAAATTCTGAAAAATATATCTAACATTGGGTTGGCAAATGAAAAAGTTGGGAAATGATACATTTGGCAAACATATTTTTACCAAACGACAGGCTCCCCTGTAATCGCCACGAGTAGCGAGCCACGATTTTCTTTCGGCAGTCTGTAGGTGAGGTGTTTGACATTTATTTGTGTTGTTTGTTTTGGTTCAGAGGTTCTATTTAAAACATAAAATAAGTGATTTAAAAATATGATATGGTATGATAATAATTCCTTAATAACTCAAAGCTTCCTCCGTCGACGACATTTTCTATTTGAAGTGTGAGCAAGCTTCAACGTGTGTCACCGGTCACAGACGCGAGCTGGGGCTCTACTTTGAAATTAGTAATTCGAACTTCGGATCGCCCCGTCACTTTCTTGCGAATTAGCGACGTCTCGAGAGCAAAAGGGATAGCAATAGACGAAGTTCGAATTACGGATTTCAAAGTAGAGCCTCAGAGCAAGTTTACGAACTTTAAGATCGCGATTTTATCTTGATTTTATAGCTCGCGCTTCTGTCACTGACGCGAGCCGAGTAACTTCGCGAACTTTAAGATCACGATTTTATAGCTCGTACGTCTATCACTCCGAAAATGATTTTAATAGTGTCAAGTAAAAGGTAGTTTATGAACACGCGAAAGAAGATTTAACTTTGATCTTATACCTCGGCAGAGGAGAATGTCTGCATAAAGCGCCTCCTGTTATTTATACTCTAAGATACGATTGAATAGTTTATTCCACAGACATAAAAATATTTTTTAACGGCAAGAATGTGAAATATTAAAAACGTTAGTTCCATCTCTTGCTCTCATTATAGTCTCGAATGACGAGTGACAGGAATAGAGCTAACGTAACTTCGAACTTCAATTTTCAAAGTAGGGCCTCTGCTCTATCGTGTCTATCAATCAAATATATTCTGTGAACTACACATACTACAATCTGTGAATGTGAATATATAGTTCCTGTGAATTATCACGGTAATGTCACGTTTATTTTTTGTAATTTTCCACATTAAAACAGTTTTCCCATAGTTGTATCAAAGGTGTATAATAAAGGAAGCTTTAAGACTCGTTAGATATTGTACATATTGTACATATTCCGGATTATTTTGTAAGTGTGACTAGATTAATAATAATTTTGCATGTATGTGCTGTCGTCAGAGGAAGCCGAGCGGTGGGTTACAAATTTGTGTACATATTAAATGCATCTACTCCTATTGCAACTCTATAGTTAACTTTCTATTGTTAAACGAGGGCATTCGATAGAATATAACTTGTATGTAAGCAAATTCCATTCGCAGTTAGGGATTCGTTTACACCGTGAATTTTTAACCGGAAAGCTTTACAAGCGTTTTGTGGGACAATTTTCTATTGCAATATTGTAGTAAATAGTTAAAAAATACACTATTTATTAATTAACTATACACATGTTAATTTAGGCCTAGAGTGAACAAGGCTATTAAGATAAAAAAGTGCATGCTAAATGCAACAAATGAAAAATAATAATCAACACCTGTCTTTATAATACTTTTGTAATTTTTTTTAAACTGTTTTGTTTATTTATTTATTATTGCATTTGTACATAGAAACTTATTTCTAAGTACAATCCTGTTAGGGAATTGCAACATACAATTCAAGCATTATAACATTTCTCCTTAGTTATTATAGTTGACAGTCTAAAACTAAGCTACATTATATACCTTTAATATGTAAATGCATTGTGCTTTTAAGCTTTTAAGCTTGTACAAACTCGGTTTAGCATACATCAGTGCCTTCAAGGGTTTCCACCACGAGAAATCCTTTTGAAAGCACTGTTGTATGCTAAACAGAGTATATAGTTTACAGTATGTTACAATATTTAAAATTCTGACCACACTGATGGACTGTATTGTTGAAATACGGAGCGTGTAACCTCCCTCTTACAGAGAGGAACCTGATGGTCTCTTGCCTCTTGCGGTCTCATTTGTTGTTTAAACCCTGTTCCGACTTACTTGTCTTAAGTAGTAAACAACTTTCTAACCTCAAAATGCAACTTTTGTATGAAACAGTTATGAATAAAACAAAGCAATCAAGGACAATACATTGGCCAAGTGATGTCCAAAATGTTTAGCCAAAAAAGTTTCATTTTAACGTTAGAAAAATGTTTACTACTTCAAATATGTTAGTCTGAACAGGGTTTATATTCTTGTTTCATTTTCTTACTATTAGAATCTATCTATAAAGCTAGTGTCGCTATGTCTGTGTAATGGTAACATTTGTTTCCATATGTTATTATTTGGGTGATTCTCTAGCCGGTCTTTGTAACTGCTGATGACAGTTGAAATTTCTCTTACTGTTGAAATAACTAACACCCGTACTCACAAACAATACTTAAAGGATCCTCCACTGAGTAAATGCATTGCGTTAAATACAGCTTTGTGATTGGTCCTGTTTGACCGACCTTTTGTTTATGAGACAATTTGAACCACCCTGTGCGTTCGTGAGCACTGCGAGACCTCATAGTGACGTTTGTGAATACGGTTGTTAGTCTGCCTTGATGCTTTTGTTGGTAATGTACGAAAGTATTATGAATACTATCCTGATCATTTTCATTGTAAATCCTTCAATAATATCAATGTTGCTGTTTGCAGCTGTACAGTCAATCAATTTGATTCCTAGGCCACTATGGACTTTGTCAATGTGACGTTGTAAATCAAATCATAAGAAGTCTGTAACGTTTTGATTGTCAACGTCACTTTAACATAGTCCAAAGTGGCCTAGAAATCAAATTGGTTGACTGTACCTCATAATGAGCTCCGTACATCCATACTGGGCCGGTATTCTGGGTCCTCAAAACCATATCATCTTTGACCTGTTACCGTATTGTCAACGTTTTGTTAGCTCTTATTTCCTTGACAGTAATGGCGGCTGATGTCAAAACAATACCGTTACAGGTCAAATACGATACGGTTTTTACTGCCGGGAATAGAGGCCCTGGTTTTAGAATTGCTTTCGTGACTGCTAGTTTACTATTTCTGGGTGTTAGTGTTTGCCGACCAAACAACAATTGATTCAACACTGATTTCCAAGATGTCATTAGTCAAGTCACAAGATAAAAGACATTAATATTTTTAAGGACTTTGTATGCTGCCATAATTTATTCTTGATTGTAATTGCATAAGTCTCTTATGCAATGGTTTTAATGACCAAATTGCAATGGCCTTTAGATTTTTTTAGTGTTGAATATGAATACGAATGATAATAATAATTGAAAAACACAGTCAATTCCAGTCTAGATTTTAAAGTTAATATAGAACAAGCTTGCCCTTATAATCTCATCTCAAGGAAAGGTTAATTCATCAGGCGAATTTGTGTATCTATTTTCGTTTTTTCCTTACAGCTTTCATGTTTACTTTTGCTTTGCGAACATTTTTTTTTGTATCAAGCCCTTATTATGTGTTAAATTAGCGACCCACCCTAGCTACCCTACAGCTTTGTGATTGGTCCTTTTTGATGGACCTTTTGTTTATGAGACGATTTGAACCACCCTGTGCGTACGTGAGCACTGTGAGACCTCATAGTGACGTTTGTGAATACGGATGTTAAGGTCCAATTTTTTTTCCAATAAAAAATCGGGAATTTTATCAGTTCGGACTTATGTGCCCTTGTATCTTTTAAGTTTTCCATAACGGGTAAAAAATATAGAAGCCCTTGCTCATAAAGAACTATTGAGGCGTTTTCACTAAAACGTGTACCCCAATTGAGGACTGAAATTAAAGGAACTTTTACTTTTGTCAGTTTTGTGACGAAAATTAGCCATACATTGCGGCCGTCTTTGTATAGCTAATTTTCGTGAAAAGCGCACGCGCACGTCAAGTCTACGCGCATGCATCCGGTGTGGCTGGGCCTAAAGTTTCATGAAAATCGGTTAGGCCGTTTAAGAGATATCAGCTGTGAAAGGTAGTGTCATTAATGTCATTATACAGGCTGTTCGGCAGAAGGATCGACAAACTTCAGGGACTAACTCTGTAGGCCATACTCATCAACTTTTATTACGGGACCAACATCCAAACGCGAAAAAAAACACCTGTTCCATACAAACTTTGAGAGCTAAAAAGCCAAAATGTATGGAACAGCTGTTTTTTTTTCGCGATTTGGATGTTGGTCCCATAATAAAAGTTGATGAGTATGGCCTACAGAGTTAGTCCCTGAAATTTGTCGATCCTTCTGCCGAACACCCTGTATAAGGGTTTTCATCTATGTAATGACGATTTTAAATAACAAATAATGACTCGTAATGGGCCGTGTGGTTGCCAGGTTAGAATAGTGCCACTCCATGTCTTCCCGTGGAAGTCGTAAGAGGCGACTAAGGGAATAAAGGCTTGTAGTATTGTTAGGCGATGGGCTTGCAACCTGTCACTAATATACACATGGTAGACATCTAAGCCTGATTGTGCAAAATGTGGTCCCACTCTGGGAACCAAGGCGTGAATTGAGCATTTGAAAAAACAAAAGTTGTCTCTCCTGTGGTCAATAGTAAAGGCTTGAGTGCATATAAGTTATGTTTTTATTTGATAAGACTAAAGTAGACCTGACGCCGTTTATGCGGATGTGAGTTTGGCCAGAAAATTAGGCCTTAATAACGTTAACTTTAGGAATGTCAACAGGAAAGACGGTAACCTAAATCTGTGTATGACCCGCGTATAGTCACTCAATAAAAATGTTGAGCATACTTAGAACCTTGTCATTGTGAATGTCATTGTCATTGTCATGTGTGTGATTTGATGTTCTGTTTGAAGTTTACTATGACAACGCAGTAAAGTGCTTAACATTTTCGTTGGGGTACTGTATGTAAGAGTTTTCAGGGGCCGTATGAGGTGTCATAACTGGCCTATTTTCAGGCAGTTTCAGTTACATATTATTATCTCCGTCTGATTAATTTCAGATCATTGAAATTTTCTCTTGTGTGAATAATGTATATTTTTTTGTTCCCAGGTTCCTAGTTCTGCATACAATTGAGGACAAGACATGGGAAAAGAGTAAGTCTTAGCTAAGTAATAAAGTCTACTGTTCAATGAAGTATCAGAATCGGATAACACTAACCCTAAAATGTATGCGTAAAATTACACTATGGGCCTGTTTCACAATCGACGAGTAAATTTATCTGTCATTTAAAGTTAGCTCTCTCCTTATCTATTTTCAAGTGTTAGAAAGAGAAAGGGCTAAATTTATCTGTCAAATATGTTTTACTTGTCGATTGTGAAACAGGCTGTAAAGATTCTTACGGGATCGAACTGTTTTTCTGAGGGCCCATTTGTAATGACGACAATTTGTTGTGTATTTCGTATTGAAATTTCAACAAGTTAACCGGTTTTAACCGGTTATTTTAGTAAATTATTATATATTTTTTCTATGTTTGATACTGTCAACCGATTCCTGTTAACATTGAGGATCCATTTATATAAAAAGAATGACCTATCTACATAACAATGTGAGGGTGCGTAGTTGTAAACCGATATTTCGTCGTTCAAGAAATGTTAAAACCTCGATAATAAAACTGCATACATTTTTAATACATGAATTGTGCACGAAATTTAAATATCATATCCATGTTATACTTTCGTTCAAAAATTGCTACCGGTCGCCGATTATTACTTATTATAAAGCTTTGTCTTTTGTTCATTTTGTAGTCCGGTTTCTATGCTAGTGCTTATTCTATGATGAAATCCACGTTTCATTATAATATTTATCATCACTTTATCCGTAGAACTAGGTGTCCTTAGTATAAAGGCTATTTGCACTATAGGTCCTACAGGACTGAATTTCAATAGAGGTCCATTTAAGTAAAATTGTAGAATATTTTCGTTTTGCCAAGTAGTACCAATTTCACCAAAGGATGTTAACCACTTAACAGACGGTTAGAGCGTTAACAGCTGTCAAAATGTGTGAAGTAACAGTCGATTCATTGATTAAGTGCAGTGTTCACCAACAATTAAACGGACGGTTAGCGGTTTAACGGTTGTCAAATGTATTGATTAACAGCTGATTAAGACTTAACCGTCTGTTAAATTGGTTGGTGAACTCAGCCCTAAATTTAACATCGTATGGTGAAATCGGTATTTAGCCTTTTTTCAAAACAAAAATCCTGTCATTGAGTTTTAATGTTAGAAAAAACCAATATGTCAATTGTGAAGTGATTGTCAGCAAACATGGGGACAACAAAATAATGTTTACCATCTTAAACATAAACAATGCAACAATAAACATCATAAACTAGTGAAAACACTAGTTAAAAATAAAAATGCCAGCCTAAGAATGAAATTCAAGCGTTAAAAATGACCAATTCACCATCATCCATCGAAATATCCATAGAAATGCCCAATGGACATCCGGTTAGGTAATCTTACGTTCACATCCCCTAAAAATATAATACGATAAAAGTCAAATATTATAACTAATTTAAATATACCGTTGCAGAATTACCTATAAAATAAGGAACGACGAAGATTGGAGTGATGTCGTAAGTACATACTTGTTACTTTCTCTTTCAGGACCAAAGTGGAAGCCGATAAGGCTTTAAACGGCGACAAAGTTGACGACGAAGTACGGAAAAAAAAGAAGACGAAAAAACATAAGAAGCACAAGAGAAGCGAGGAAGATGAAGCGAAACCCGATAAGAAAAAGAAGAAGGTGAAAAAAGAAAAGCATAAAAGCCCGAAACCTGAGAGTGAAACGTCGCTCTCTGACGTAGAAGATCTTATAAACAAGTCCAGGGACCGTAAACCTATTATTAGACACTCTCCAGAAAAATCCACGCCTGTTGTTGAGCCTAAAGCTAAAAACGGTGACACGAAGAAAATAAGCAAACCAGATAAGGACGACGCCTTAGAAGTCATATCATCTAACTCCGAAACAGAAAACTACCAAGAAGATTGCGCGAGCCCGGAACTAAACGTGATAGAAGACGACTTAAATCTAGAAGATTTAATGAAGCAGAAGGAGCTGCTCCAAGCAAGATTAGTCGCCTACTATTCTGATAAAAGTGACGATGACAGTGACTCCAGAAAGAAAGATAACGTCATATGTATCAATGATGATAAATCACCACCCACCAAAAAATCACGCTCCGAAGATAGACGCAGACACAAGTCGAGTAAAGATCGGTCTTCAGAAAGGGAGAGAGATAGACACAGATCGAAAAGACACGAAGAGGATTTGCGTGAGATCATTAACAGGGAGAATAGGAAAGAGATGGAGAAGAGACTAGAATATAGAGAACGAAAAGAGCGTGAGCGTAGAAAACAGTTGGAAGCGGATCGCGAGAGGGAGCGACTGCGGGAACGTGAAAGGGAGCGAGAAAGGGAGCGGGAGAGGGAGAAGAAGAGGGAACGGGAAAGGGAGAGGGAACGAGAGAGGGAAAGGAGAGATAAGCTGGATAGGAGGGATAGCCACGAGGCGAGACGGCGAAGGTCTAGGGAACGGACGTCGCCGCGCGCCGGCCGCCGGTTGGCGGACCGTGACAGGAGATCTAGGGATAGATACAGGGACAGGTCGAGGGACAAAAAGGGATCCGATAGAGACAAACGCAAGGTAGGTTTTCCGGGACCTATGACATTAAGGAACTTTCTTACCCTTTTATTAACTTACTCTATTGTTTTGTGATGTCACGTTATGTTCTGTCAGAGGAACCGTGGCCCTAGACAAAACGAATTACGAGAATTTTATCGCTATCGAAAATGTATCGGATTGACGTGAGCTGCCAGATTTGTCAGTTTTCGAAAATCGTTTACGTTAGCGTTATGCATCTGCAGGGCTTGTATTCAACATTGATTGTCATATGTCCGATCGTTTTCTAGAAGTATTGCTTTATTCCTCTTTGCCATGAATAGCCAAGGAAGAAAGAAACGAAGCGTACCAAATTTAAAAACTATCCGTACTTACATTGTTCACGTACTGCTGTTAAAATATGTCAAAAGTGGATAAGTTATTTTCTGTAGCTACATTCAGTTAATACTTCCGATAGTTATTCATACGTTTACTCCAAAGAAGCATTATTGCGATACTGAGAACGTACACCAAACTGACCGTTTCAAATTATTTGTTCCCAAGGGTGCGGCTCCACTGAGGCGGAGATGAGCGGAGTGGAGCGGAGCTGTGCCAATATTAACCAATAGAATCTAAACTAATGTGTGCAAGGCGCGCTCGACGTCACCGCATGCGCCTTCTATTGGTTAATATTGGCACAGCTCCGCTCGTCTCCGCCTCAGTGGGGCCGCACCCTAATGCCTGCGAGCGCAGCGTTCCCCGTGTGGACTCGGTTTGGCTTACAACGGTGGCTTCAAGTGTTTTCACCGCGAGGTAACCTCTTGAAGTCACCGTTGTAAGGCTAAGGCTTGAGTGGACGGGCCGGCAGCGGAGCGGGGCGTGCGGCGTGCATGTTAAACAAATGAAACCCATACTGGTGTCCTGAGTGGACGCTGCACAAGCGTGGTTGACGCTTGCCCGCGACGCTTCTCGCCCCGCTAAACGCCCCGCTTCGAGCGTCCACTCAGGCCTCGCACTAAACCAAACGGAGTCCGACCATACTGAAGCTTAAAATACACTCCAATGAAGCGGCGTCAAAATCGCAAAAAGGTAATTACATGGCGTCCTTTGGACGTCACACTACACTGGGATGCAAGATGCTTCAAAGGATTTTAAACCGACACTTAAATCGCGTAGCTGTAATAAAAAAACATACTACTTTAGCTCCGGGCCGTAACGTTTCTCACCACCTAAACAAGTCAGATTTTCACGATTTTTGAATATGTTGTAGTTATTATAAAAAACTAGGTCTGTAACGTACACCCACTGGACTTTAGCTTACTCTCTACAATTCAGCTTAAGTCTTGTACTCTTAGCGAAAATAACCAGAAAAGTCTCAAAGAAAATAAGTTAACTTGAACGCCATTATGAATGTCGTGCCACGGACGCCACCGCCAGCTTTCTTCTTCTTATAGTGCCTCTCCAACTAGTGAAGGTTGGCAGTCAGCTCCGCATATTTCTCTCGGTCTTTAGCGGAGCTTTTCACCAGCTTTAAACATTAAAATATACTTTGTTTCGTATGAATCAAGTTTTAATAGCATAGCAAACACGGCGTGTGATTGACGCATTTTATATAAATTTACGTAAGGCTTTTAAGATGTTAAAAGACCTCTTTGTAACTTACACAATCACCGCCTAGGAAGCTGCATGATTCACTTACGGCCCACGCTTCCCACGTGGGCGTGAAACAATCGTTGTAGGCGGGTGTTACTAAAGTTATAAGGAGTATTCTTGGCTTTAATACAGCTGCAATAAAAGCTGATTCATGTAACTAACAGTTGACAAAAAACATTTTTTGACTACGTATAAAAATAACAAAGATTTGTTTCTATTTCTTTCCAGGGGGCCAAATATGGCTGCGTTTATTGCATGACAAAATGTGGATAAAACAGCCGTCACTTTCTGATACGTATATGAGAACAAGAGTGACGGATGCTTTATCCACATTTTGTCACGCGATCAACGCAACCATACTAGGCCCGCAAATAAAATTTAACATGGAGTTTATATGCCTGACTTGTTACATGACGTCACAGTGCATATAGGATCTCGCGCAATTTGTAGTTTCAAAGGCTTTAATTTCACTTTTGGTGATCTCTTTTAGGCACTGGTCCCACCGCCGGCGAGTAAGCTATGAACTATCGGCTATTTTCTTGTCCAAGAAACGAACAAAAGATAATCGCTCCCGTGTAAATAAAAGAGAGAGATATATACATTTATAGTTTATCGCTGAGCGAGTGAGCTATACTCGCTCAACTATGAACTATAAATATATATCTCTCTCTTTTATTTACACGAGAGCGATGATCTTTTGTTCGTTTCTTGGACAAGAAAATAGCCGATAGTTCATAGCTTACTCGCCGGCGGTGGGACCAGTGCCTTACGGTATATTTATATTTCGTTGAGAAATGCGATTTAAAGAATCCATACATATTCCCTATGGCGTGCATGTAACGCTGTTCAAATATCAACCTACTTCGAGCGACTTTGTATCCACGTGGGCGTTTGTAAAGCCGGGTACTCACTAGCGAACCGTAACTGTGACTGTTGCACGTAAAATCGATTTACTGTCATTAGGTACAAATGGAAAATCGTCCTCGTGAAATAACCATTGTGAAAATGGGTCAAAAGTAATAGTGTCCAAAGTGAATTTAGTCAAAATGTAATTGTGCTGAAGAGTATTTATAACCAAATTTATTTTCGTTGTAAATTAATTAAGTCCCAATGGAATTTTATCCATTATAAATTATGAGCAAAATGAAATACGCACAAGTACAATGTAGTGTAATATGAATTAAGACCATATAAATATGATATAAATTGTAGAAATTTCAGGTAGGACGTATTTACAATTAGTCATATTTCTGAGTGTACGTAAATACAAATAGACATATTTTTTTCGACCAATATCATATTGGACAATTTTACGATGGGACATGATTCAATTTTAGGCGTTATTCAGGATGGACAATTTTCCTTTTTGTTGTAGGTATTTCAAATGGTCATTTTTCTGAACTGACGTATAATTTCAAGTGGACCATTTTCCATTTGAACCTAATGACAGTAAATCGTAAATTCGTGATGTGAAAGCGGCTCGCGAGCCTGTTCTCTACTAGAAGCTCGTTACTGTTACTGCTACGGTTACAGTTACTGCTCGCTATACTTCAATTGTTTAGGTACTTAACTAAATGTAAACAATCCAAACCACGTGGCTCAGTTAAACAGCCAATCAAAACTGTTTCGTCGATCTTTGACGTATCAGTGCTCTGCTCCTATTGGCTGACGAACTATATCACGTGGTTATTTTGTTTACATTTAGTTAAGTACCTAAACAATTGAAGTATAGTAAGTACCTACCCGGATTAACGCGCGCCGCTGTCAAATACCACTGTTGCAGCTTTAAGTTACGCCCACACCGGTGCTTAAAATACGGTGACGGTACGGAATCGCAGTGACGCGTCGTATCAGCACCGTTTTTGACGCAAGCTCCACACACCAATGCTTAAAAAACGGTGACGGTACGGAAACGCAGTGACGCGTCGTATCAGCACCGTTTTTGAAGCACGCTCCCCACACCACTGCTTAAAAAACGGTGTCGTTGCTTAAACAAACGACGGGGTCATAGTAACAACATAGCGCCGTTTTTGACGTACCGTAATATACGCACCGTTAAGCATTGGTGTGGAGGGCATGCGTCGAAAACGGTACGGATACGACGCGTCACTGCGATTCCGTACCGTCACCGTTTTTTAAGCATTGGTGTGTGGAGCTTGCGTCAAAAACGGTGCTGATACGACGCGTCACTGCGATTCCGTACCGTCATCGTATTTTAAGCACCGGTGTGGTCGCAGCTTTACTTTGCTTATAATCTGCGCGTAGTTCTGAATGTTAGGTATAAACTTATTATAATATTGGTTACAGGATTCGGGAGAGATGACCCAAATGGTCCCTAGCTCTTCAGATGAGGAACTAGATATATCCATTAACACTGACGATGAAGAGGAAACGGAAGAGCAGATCATCGAGAGGAGAAGGAAGCAACGCGAACAGCTGTTAAAGGTATAGTGATAAAAAAAATACACTCATAGACAAAATTAGAGGGAAGAAGTACAATTTTATAACAAAAAAACATAGTTTTTATTGTATTATTTTTTAATCAAATGAAAATATTATTTTGTATCATTATTACAGTAACGTAATGGAACCAGTAATCGACAAGGACCAATGATCGACACTGATTCTTATTTTACAGAAGATCAGGGTTATTTATTTCATTCATTTGTTTTGTAACACTCAATTTATGACCGTATGATCTTTGAATTGAGAGTCAAGTGTCGATCATTGGTGTATGTCAGCTTAAAGTGTCAAACACTGGTGCCACTACGTTAAAATATAATAATTAGAAACATTTGACTGCCCCTTTAAGTATGCTGTACTTTTTTTGGATTATTGACGTCGTTTTCTGCGATAATATTTTTGTTTTATTTTCTTTAAAATGTGCATTTTTTTACAATTACAACAATAAATACTCGTTTATTTAAAAAAATATAATTTATGTTGCACAAACTCAAATATAGGTAAGCCAAAGGAACAACAAATTAAGTATTAGAAAACAATTAAAACATCAATTTTAAGGTATTAATAGTAACCCAAGCTGTTATTAATATCTGACTTACAACGTTTAAAATGGGTACGTTATTAGTCTAGTTGATTTTACGTTCCTCTAAATTTGTCCCTGAGTGTACAATGTATTTTTACACTGCGAACATCTCTTAACACTTACCCGATGCACGTTTTAAAATATCAATGTAATATAAAACAGGACTATAATGTAATCTGTTAATTCTTTATTAGATTATTCGACACTAAATAACCCTATTGTTGACCACCTACTGATTGTTGGTCCCATGATCTTTATTATAAGATATTAGAGTGGATAATTCAACAATAACTAGGTGCCACAGTAACTGGTATTTTAAAGACCAACGATTGGGTGTTTTATCCTATACTTTCCCTATCCAGAGAAGTATCCGTAAGCTTACGTTAAGTATACGCACTTTACTTGTACAGTCACGAACCGGGATTGTTGAGCCACTTGCCATTGTTCGTAATTTAGCCGTGTATTCAATAACCGATGTCACCGGCTGGCTGACAGCTATTCGATTTGCATTACACGGACTAATTAGAAAATTGGGTAAGTGGCTCAACAATCCCGGTTCGCCAATTACACGCATAATGACATTTGAAATGATACATACGCATAATGACACATGAATAAAGACGCATACGTATTATGACACATACGTATAAAGTAGCATCAGCATAACGACACAATCAACAAGACAGAGTCGACGAAGCTCCGCTCTCGCGGAACTCCTATTTCTGGGTGGTTTGGCCCTACGAGCCTGCTGCAAAGCTAACATAACCTAAACCTACCTCACATTTATCCCGTTCGACTGTAGTTTATGTTATTTAACCGGATATGCAAGTGTGTCATTTTACGATTGCGTTATTTTGCGTGTGTGTCATTTTGCGTGTGTGTCATTTTGCGTGTATGTCATTATGCGTGTATGTAATTTTGCGTGCGTGTCATAACGCAAATTCAAAATGTGTCATTGTGCGTGTTTACACGGTTCGCGACTATACATAACGGTAAAGTAAATTGACCATGTTCATAGTTGATGTCGTCGTTATGCCACCAGTATTTGCAAACAAGGAAATGTCTTCACTCGGTAGGTTAACTTTAATATTTTTCATCACATAATGAGCAATAATAGTAACCAATACTACTACAATAGAACTACAAACTCGTGATGGCTGCTTGCGCGAAAATAGGCTATTTGACAACATTGAAAATATGCATCAAATTGTCGTCATCCTATTATATAATAGCGTAAAACAACATATTTCACTTTATTTTAAACTAAATGAAGAATGTCAGTAGGTACGCCAAATCGCTTGAAACTTTGTAAGAGTAAAGCTTATAAATAAACAAACATACTACTTTTTGTTTCATTCAAATAGACCCAGTAGTTTTGATTCTACGAACGTATGAAATTACGGTCAAAAATATTAAAGGGTGCGGGCGCCATCTTACTGGAGTGACGTCATGGTTTCGTTGCGGTACGGCCCCTTATATGATTGAGTAAGTTTACAGGGCTATATTTTTTTAACCGTTATAAGTAACCAGTTGAAATTTTCACAGATTACGTGTTATTATAAACTCTATTGTTTAAAATTACAAAATGAACAATAAATCAAATCCCAAGAAGGGTCCCCATACAAGAAACATGACAAATAACCAGTTTTTTTAGCATTTTTATACGGATTATATTTTTATAATGGCTTATTATTTTGATGCTATTTTAAGCTTAAATTGCAGTCGAACTTTCATAGTTTACGACTAAATAACAATCTCAAGTAAAACTGCTAAAAATATTTGACCAAACTGATTTTATCAACACGATGTTTTAAGCGGTCACTCATCCTGTTTTAGAATACGCTTGTAAGTAGGTAGTTGCTTAACTTTGGAAGCCGAAGTACGGGTTGTATTTGTATTAGCTTTTTATTTCGGTGTCACACAATAATCTAAACTCCATACTTACGACCAAACAGTAATCTGTAGTAAAACAACAAACAACAAAATCTTACACGATGTTTAAGCGGTGTTTACTTAACTTTGGTGATAGCCCTTTCTTTACAAATGTCGTATCTAATGTAGAATTCATATCGCTAGGTACCGTATAAAATAATGAACTATAAAACATGAGTTTTTGATTGACCTAGGTAGTAGTTCTGATATTTTGTGTACTTATTCATTTCATCGATTTCAAATTTCGCGGGCGGGCGCTGCCAAGTGGCTCACTCGCCATAAGTTAGGTACCTAGACCGCCTCTCTCTCTCTCTCTCTCGCTAGTTGTTGGTATTAGCGGCCGCTGTAGCAAGTAGGTAGTTTTTGAGCATTATTACTGTTATTTCGTGTATGCAAGATAGCTTAGATAGCGTGCGTGCGTGCGTGCGTGCGTGCGTGCGTGCGTGCGTGCGTGCGTGCGTGCGTGCGTGCGTGCGTGCGTGCGTGCGTGCGTGCGTGCGTGTGTGTGTGTGTGACGTGTGTCCGTCTATCCGCAGCCTAGCTCAGAGACTCTTAGTACTAGAAACGTGTAATTTGGCATGAATATACATATTAGTCACGCCAACATAGTTAAATAAAAGTAAAATCATGAAATTTTTTTTTTTTTACGTAACGTGGGGAAGTATTTTTTTCTCGTCTACCCCATATTGTGGGGTGTCGTTGTATAGGTCTTTCCAAAATATTGCGGATTTGTGAAAACAATATTTCAATTAAGGTATCCGTTTATGAAAAGCTTTAAAGCGCAAATTTTTGTTAGAGTCAAGTGTCGTCGTCCCCTCCCCACTACAGCCAAAACTACAAATAAAAAATATGAAAAATATCTTCAAAGGAAAACTATCACGACTAAGTAGACTTCATTGGCTCTTGAGTTAAACGGTTTAAATGTTTATACCTGCCGAAAACTTATTTGCGGTGTTGGTAAACTGACCGCGACCTATATCGATGTATGGGGATAACAGTTTTCCAACGGCAAAGTTAAGTTTGTCGCGAGGTCTAATTTGTTTGTAGTAACGGCTTCGGAACCCTACACTGAGCATGGTTCGACAGGCTGTTGCCCGGTTTTTTGCATTAATGTTTTGGTATTTTTATGTAGAATACGGTGAACCCTAAATTAAAAGTGCTTGATTATTATTCTATTTTTATTTAACCAACTTATTCGACAAACATTACAAACAGAAAAGCCGGTCAGCAACGGACAGTTAGTTTAGTTAAACAGGTTAAACTGTATGTAAAACAAAACAATAGATAACCATAACTATCATAGTCACATCAAAACGAATTCGTAAAAAATTACGACTTCCAAAGTTAAGCAACTACGAGCGTAGTCTAAAACAGGATGGGTGACCGCTTAAAACATCGTGTTGATAAAATCAGCTTTGTCACCTATTTGTAGCAGTTTTACTTGAGATTTCTATTTAGTCGTAAAGTATGAAAATTAGACTAGAACTTAAGCTTAAAATCGCATCAAAATAAGAAGCCATTATTGAAATACAATCCATATAAAAAAGCAAAAAAAAATGGTTTTTTTCATGGTTTTTGTACGGGGACCCCTCTTGGGATTTGATATTATTGTTCATTTTAAAAATTTAATCGATAGAATCTATAATAACACGTATTCTGTGAAAATTTCAACTGTCTATTTATTACGGTTAAAAAGATAGAAGCCCTGTAAACTCACTCATTCATATAAGGGCGCGTACCGCAGCCAAACGATGACGTCATCATCCGTGAGCGCTAGCCGCCGGGTTTCGAGCGCCGCATACGAAGTTTAAAATTCAATATCTCGGAAACTATTAGACGTATCGAAATGATTTTTTTACAGCATTTTTTTGTTTTTAATGAAGAATACGATAAGCCAAAAATCTAAACTGGTTGACATTCTCTATTAAGCATATTTTTTTGGAAATTACACGAAAAAAATTGTAATATATTTTGAAAATTTATCTGTGGCAGAAACGCTATGCGATTGCTTTGTAGCTGTGGTTACTCGCAGGTGACGTCACACGCAAGTAACCACAGATCATAAGGGCATATCTCTTCAAATGATTTTTCATTGTTTACTTGCATATAACGTCACACTTGTCACATGGCCAGTGCCACGATAGAAACAGCGTTTTTGGCGCGGTTTCGGAAATTTAAACTTTTAAATGGATTTTTATTGATAATATAGTAGAATCTCACGGAAATATCAATGTAGTGTGCTTCTTATGTAATAAAGAATCATTTAATAAGGTTTTCTAAAATTAGTCAAATAGCCTATTATTATTTAAATGATGCGAATCATTCGATTAAGCTAATGCGAATCCGAATGTTCGTAAGGACCTTGTCACAATCCGCCGTGTGCCGCCGTGCAGACTCTCATCTCGTTACGTGTAGCAGGATATGATGTGTTTTTTTTTAAGCAGATCGACAAGGTTTGGGCCAAATGCTGCCCAGGGGCCCTAATATGGCTGCGTTTATAGCGTGACAAAGTTTGGATAAGGCATCCGTCACCTTCTGGCATGTAAATAAGTACGAGAGTGACGGATGCTTTATCCACATTTGACATGCCATATAGACGCAACCATACTAGGTTCGCAGGGGCATGTTTTACAAAGCTACAAGTTACAATTTTACAGGTCTAAACTGGCAACACTGCTCAAATGGCTGGGGCGCGTTTTATAAAGCTATAAGTTACAATTTTACTGGTGTAAACTGGCAACACTGCTCAAATGGCTGGTCGTCATTGGTCGAGGTTGTGTCAAATGGAAACTTGTAACCTGTAAATTGAAATTTGTAGTTTTATAAAACAGGCCACTGAAGTGACAATACCTTTTCGTACGTTATAATCTACTAGAGGACGCCCGCGACTTCGTACGCGTAGAATTAGTTTCCCGCTACTCTCCCCATTTCTTCCCGTTGGGGGTCGATCTTCGGAAAATCCTTTTTTAGTGCTCACTTACATCATGAAAGGAACCCCTGTACCAAATTTCAAGTTTCTAGGTACAGTAGTTTCGGCTGTGCGTTGATATATAACTGCAAACACCGGATTGACGGGGGCAAAAATGTACTAGTGCTAGTGATTGATTAAAATGTCGACTGCTAAGTTTATCGACATCGATAATAAGCAATTTTTAATCATCATTATCATAAGTAATGGCCAAGTTTGAATAACTTTTAATTATGTGCAAACCTCTTTTATTTATACTAATCGCAACTATAAACAACCGGTATCTGACACTCTGGAGTCGAGCCACTTTTGACAACCATTGAAATTACATTGAATAACAAATTCATTCAATAAAACAATATTCTTTAGCATTCCGACGAATTGAAGACCTTTTTGTTTTTTAATTCGGTTAAAAATGCCTCGAAAGAAAAAAGATTGGTGTTTTTCGTGGAAAGCTGATTATTCAGATATAGAAGATAAAGGTACAACTTACTTTTGCAACAAAATTGTAAGATCCATATGTCACGAAAACAGTTGTCGACAAACTTAGTCGATATTTAATGAATCACTAGCACTGGTACATTTTTTCCCCCGTCAATCCGGTGTATGTATATAAGTAAGTCAGGTTTGCCTTTTATATATATAGATTAGAAAAGCGCCGGAATAATGTTTTTTTTTTACTTTCAGAGACTAGGTTGCTCCGTTGACACGGCGACCTCCGATAAAAGCCCGGTCACCCCCCCTCCCCCCGAGTCGAAAAAGGAGTTCAAAGACAAGAACCTCGAAGCGAACATCGTCGATGATGCCGAAGAAAAAAAAGAGGCGAAGGCAAAACGGGTCGACTTTGATGATATGGCCTTCCACTTTAAGAACAAGGGTGCCGGATCCAGGACGCCGGCCATCATGGATCCTATTCCCAGAATTGATACGGGGGGCGTTACTGGGTTGAAGCTTGAAAAGTCCAACAAGGGGGGGGAATGGGACATGTTCGCCGATCAGGACAACTTTGATGTCGATGTAAGTATAAACAGCAGCAAAGTTAACCGACCACTTAAAGCATACCACTAGAATTACATTGACGTTGGTTTTCACATTTGAGGCGAGAGCTATTGGAACGACGCAATGTACTTCTACTGGCATGACATGGTTCACATTGGTTCAAAGTGGGTTTTTAGGGTTCCGTACAAAAATTGAAAAACGGAACCCTTATAGGATCACTCGTGCGTCTGTCTGTCCGTCCGTCTGTCGCAGCCAATTTGCTTCGAAACTACTGGACCGATTGAGTTGAAATTTGGTACACATGTAAATTGATGACCCAAACACATTGCGTGCGTAAAGTATTTTTTTTTAAAATAAATGCGGGTCTCTTTCGTGGGACAAATTAGGAAACTAAAAAAAACCTTACCTACTGTGTCATGTCATATATCAAATGAAAGGGCTCGTTATGAGGATCTCCAATATATTTTTGTTATTATTGTAAAATAAAAAGTTTTGATTTTATTCATGAAAGAAGACGAAAATTTACCATTCCCCCCTGATCTCCGAAACTACTGAGCGTAAAATTTTGAAAAAAATACATAGTATATTTCATTGCTTATTCAGTAAGTTAGGGGATACGGGCACTGTTAGACGTCAAAAATCTACCAGCGCTTCCCAAGAGGAGAGCACTGCTGAAAAGAAATGTTTGTTTTTAATAAATAAATAAATAATAATAAATAATAATTATAATAAGCAACTAATAGTCAGACATTTTTTATATATCACCTATGGCAATGATAATACTTAACCTAGCATTAAATAAAACCACAGAACAGAAAAAAACAGTAGAAGTGTCAAGTGGGCGTGTAACGTGTGACATAGTTATGCGGAGTTCCGCATAACCTACCATACTTTTGCCGCGATCGCTTATTTCGATATTTCTAAAATAGGAAATAAATCCAGAAGCATTCCTTATTGTGCTATTTTGGAGTGTTAAAACGATAGCCGCACCAAAAACCTTTTCCATGGTGGCGTGTTGTTTTTATGATAGTGTGAGTATTGGCGACAACAAGTCTGATACTAAGTGAAGCTCATGCCACTTCCACTGTTTATTTCTATTCCGTGAATAAAACAATGAATATAAAATAACAATATCATGCGTAGTTGAGCAGGAAAACGTGAAAAACGCTTAATGCTTTACTTATTTATTTTTTCATTCCAGACTCCTACAGCTGGTAAACCAAAAAGCAAAAACGCTCATGAAAACCCATCGCTAACTGACAACTGGGACGACGCCGAAGGTTATTACAGGTCTGTCTTAACCCCCCGACGCAAGCAGGGGGGTGTTTTTTTTAACGTGTTTATCTGTGTACAGTAAAACAACTGATATGGCCTACCGATGTACAGTCGCGAACCGGGATTGTTGAGCCGCTTACCCAATTTTCTAATTTTGCCGTGTAATGCAAATCGAATAGCTGTCAGCCATTTGGTGACATCGGTTATTGAATTCACGGCTAAATTACGTTTCGTGATTGTACAGTCGCTAACTTTAATTTGGTACCCACCTTAGGTCCAAAGTCAATCTGACATTCTACAACAATAAGGTTGAGTTTCCTCAAAGTTACAAATGACTTGACATCTCTAATGACATTGACGACTTCAAGCATATTTTTCTTGAAATGGGTCACAAATTAACGTTCGTGATAGTACCTGCGCAGATGACATATTTTCGAAGCGCGGGAACCAATCAGCAGCGTTGCGCGTCTGTATTCTGTGCTATTATTGGTTACTAGTGACGCCATGTTGACGCGCGCCCGCGTGTCATTCAGTCAGCCGTGAGTGAGATGGAAAAAGTAGTTGCAATTTAATTTGCACCTTATAATTATTATGTGTAAGTCTGATCGTGGGTTTTAATCGTGCTTTCGGAAATCATCGGAATCGTTGTTCGTGTCTGCGCGAACGAAGATTCACGACACGCCATATAAATTGTGTTCTACTGGATCTCTAACAAAGAAGAAGGAACTGTATAGTAATAAGCATCCTAAATTTAATATGATAACCAAACCTCGGAATATACGGGACAAAATTAAATGACAGCTAGGGATTGCCTATATCGATAAACGCAATTATCGATGCTTTTCCCATATACTAGAGATCGCTCCTAGTCGTGTTTGTAAAAATATTTTTTTTATTGAAAGTATGCAAATGAAACAAAATAGCAACATAATTTTGGTTATTCTTTATTTTAAAAGGTTTTTTGAAGCTTCACTCATCATCATCATATTTTTTTTCCTCATTGTTTATTTTAGAATTAGGGCCTGTTTCACAATCGACAAGTAAATTTATCTGCCATTTAAAGTTATCTCTCTCCTTGTCTATTTTCAAGCGCAAGAAAGAGAAAGGTCTAAATTTATGTGTCAAATATGGTTTACTTGTCGATTGTGAAACAGGCGGTAAGTGTCCCATTTTCCATTGTTAAAATAAACGTTCAGAATTTATATCAATAGAGTATAAAATGGTTCGACAACTACAATGCGGTTACCACCAAAAACATTTTTCATGGTGGCGTGTTGTTTTTATGATAGTTTGAGTATTGGCGACAACAGAGGGGCTATTGTCTAACGCACTCGCAATGACAACTGGCTTCAAAGTGGAGCAATTGTTTTCATTTTGTATGTAGACAAGCCTTCGATTTTCAAAATGATAACGATGGTGATTGCGAGTGCGTTAGACAATAAGCCCTCAGGTCTGATACTAAGGGCCTGTTGTTTGATTAGTAGTTAAATTAACTAATTGTTAAAAATCGTAACTAATGGTTAAATCTCGAGGAAAAGTGTCAAATTTTCGATTCCTTTTTCGAATTTTAACAATTAGTTGAGTTAACTACTGATCAAACAACGGGCCCTAAGCGAAGCTCATGCCACTTCCACTGTTTTTTCTATTCCGTGCCTTTAAAGATCAAAAGGTTGCAATTATTTTATACACTTGATTATTACTGTTATATTAAGTTTAAGACCACATAACTATTAATCATACGTTATTAAAAAAACATGCTTGATGAATATTTGAGGTTATGTGTCAAACAACTAATTTGTTTACATCTTTGACAGTTTCTATTGACACAGACTATAATACACATAGATAGTATTCCAAAGGACTCTAGCCTTTTAGCTCTTTTTTTTAAGCCTGGCTTACGCCTTGAAGGGCTGAAAGCCTATAAAGCTCTTTAGCCCCCAAGCCTTGTTATATTCGGCAGCCCTCGGAGCTCGTAACCTTAAGGCTAGATATTTTTAGACTTACTGCCGCACTCAGAGACGTCAATTAAATTTAACGCTTGTTTAGTGACGTGTTGTCTTATTCTAAAGTGACAACAGCTACTTTAATCAAGCATTAAATTTAATTGACGTCTCTGAGTGTGGCAGTTAAAGTCCTTGTCAAAATAATGAGACTTAAGAATATTTTGGCCTAAAAGCTTCTTTAGGCTCGGAAGATAAAAAAAAAATGAGTTTATAAAAACATTTTAATTGATTTTTTTTGAGTTAAATTATTTGTTGTATAGCGGCAACAGAAATACACAACTAGTTTTAACGAATATGTTACGTGATATGCATATTCATTTTATTATAATCCAAAATTTTCACGGCATACGATTTCATTATCAGCATAGGATATAATACACTTGCATAGGTCTTGAATTACTTCAATGTTTTTTTTTTAATTTTAGAACTTTTATTAAACTATGTACTTCGCGTCTCAATATGTAGATAGTAATGTCAACATTTCCGGACATTTTCGAGAAAAATCCTTTTTTTTTGCATTTTTATATCATAATGAAATAAATAAGCAAAATAGACAACTTTATATTTATTTCAGAGCGCATGTAAGCTGCGAATGCATACATTGGAACGTATTTCGAGAAAAGAACAACTACATGTAAGATAACATAAGTTCGAAAGAGTATGCATGATCTGATCGAATGCGATAACAACATTATTTAACGATGGTAGTGCGTAGGATAGAAAAAGTACGAAATTATATTTTTTTAAACATGAGGGTAGGTGCGTTTCTTGCATTTAATTTTTGCATTAAGTTTGATCTGGAAGACCAAATTTGACTGGCGAATGTTGAAAAAAAATCAAGAGGTATTCGAATTTTATGGTATGAAGAAAGGAATCAATTCGATTACTACCATTAACGAGAAATCAAATGTGAATTGTTAACATTTTCTAAAACTTTTTCATGAAGATTATGATGGTGTGATTCATACAAGGTGTTCGGCCATTTTGAATTCAGCAGTAAAAAATGGCTTGCGTGTGATTCGAGATCCCGTAATATCAGCTGTATCGAAATGACTGGACGTAATAAACTTTTTGACCAAAAAAACAGACATATATTTTGCCACCCGTATTCACAAACGTCACTATGAGGTCTCACAGTGCTCACGAACACACAGGGTGGTTCAAATCGTCTCATAAACAAAAGGTCGGTAAAAAAGGACCAATCACAAAGGTGTATTAAACGCAGTGCGTTTACTCAGTGAAGGATCCCTTTAGTATTGTTTGTGAATACGGGTGTTAGCGTTGCTGAAAGAAATGAATATCATGTGAAATTCGACTTACATAATGTTAGATCGTGCATATAAAATGAAAGAAGTTTTAAATTATCTCTGCCGGAACAATAGGGACTTCAGCAGTACGTAATTGAAGAACTGATGGCACCAAGTTAAATTATTCATCGATATTTTAGTGCTATTTTTTGACGCTACACTATTATTATCAAAGGCAATTTATATCCAATGATTTACTATGTCATACCTATTATGGATATTCTATTTTCTCACACTTCTAACGTAGAGATCAATGATCATGACGACCCTATGACGAAAGCTGCCGCAGCAATGTCCTTGAAATTGCAGGAATATTGGCCTCTTCTACGCACGGATTACGCAAATTTCTGTGTTGTATTGAATCCAAAAAAAAAAACCGGACAAGGCGAGTCGGACTCGCTCACCGAGGGTACCGCACATGACACGGTTAACTCAATCCAAAATTTGCACCGCCGCCGTTCCTTGCATAAAGACCCTGATATTTTTGTGATTTAATTTAAAATGTTGGGTTTTAAGATTTTTCCCTATATTTGTAGTATGAGACGGTATTACTTGCCAAATTTCATAGTTCTAGGTCAACGAAAAATACCCTATAAATTTTGATTCCCTTGAGAGTGTCGAAATATAGGTTTTTAGCGGCATAAACGGCCGTATCTTTTTTTTACGTTACCTTAGAAGTTTGATTTTTTCATAGCTTCAAGGGACTGTAGACTTGAGTATATGGTTTAAATTTCAACTCGATACCTCCACGCGTTCCCGAGATAAAGGGTTTTGACAGACAGACAGACGGACAGACGGACAACAAAGTGATCCTATAAGGGTTCCGTTTTGGACTTGAAAGAAGCGCGTGGAGCTAACCCTTGTTTCTCTAATAAGTCCATGGCGATTGTCTAAAACTCGATACTGGCGAAATACACCTTGTTAAAACAAGGAGTGAAAGCCATTAATTAAGAAAAAAAAAAAGGATTCCGTTTTTTCCTTTTGAGGTACGGAACCCTAAAAAAGGAACCCATTGAGTAATAAAAGCATACGCTCGTCAATGTGCCTTTTATCGTGGCTGGAAGTTTTTGGAAATGATTAAGTCTTGACGATACCCATTTTTTCAGCTTATGTTTAAATTTTTACCTAGGAAACATCTTTCATATTTCAATAAACACAAAATTAAAACTAAATTGTTTCATTTTTATACAGCTCCGGGGTTTTAAACTAGACTTGTGCCCAATTTCAAGCTAACGCTACAAGATACTTTTTACCAGGCTAAACTAGCAACATTATGCTTTATAATTACGTATGACTCACTGTGATCAATTTAACAATGTTGCCAATTTAGGGCCTGTTTCACAATCGACAAGTAAATTTATGTGCCAGTTAAAGTTATCTCTCTCCTTGTCTATGTTCAAGTGTAAGAAAAGGAAAGGGCTAAATTTATGTGTCAGATACGCGTTACTTGACGAAAGTAAAACAGGCCCTTTAGACTTTTAAAATTGTAGCTTGTGGCGTCGAAAAACGGGGTACTAGCACTGCAGGCTAATTGTGAACTGACATCCTATCATTTAGCTTCAGAAGCCACTGTTATAGATGCAGTTTATACTTACAAACATATATTTTATTTTATCCCAATGCAAAACTGTCTAAACATCACACAATTAGGTCGCGATCCGAACTGCGACTGCATTCATAAAAGTTACGGATTTAATAACGCTCAGGTCGGCTCAGACCTTACAAGCTTAAAAAAAGGCTATAGCCTTTTTTAAGACTACGGCTTAATTAAAATCACTAGCTCTTTGAAAATTCCATTAAACCAGCTCTAAAAAGACCTCCAGAGCTTTAAAATTCAGGCTAAAAATGCTAGAGTCCTATGGAACACTACATATAGCTCGTTATTGCGAGCACGGAATAGAAAAACCAGTGGAAGTGGCATGAGCTTCGCTTAGTATCAGGCCTGTTGTCGCCAATACTCAAACTATCATAAAAACAACACGCCACCATGGAAAATGTTTTTGGTTCGGCTATCGTTTTTACATTCCAAAATAGCACAATAAGACATGCTTTTGGATTTATTTCCTATTTTAGAAATATCGAAATATCGAAATTAGCGATCGCGGCAAAAGTATGGTAGGTTACGCGGAACTCCGCATAACTATGCCACACGTTACACGCCCACTTGACACTTCTACTGTTTTTTCTGTTCTGTGATTGCGAGTGTCCCTAACCTTTTTTATTTTTTGTACAGAGTGCGGATCGGCGAGACTCTGGACAACCGTTACACAGTGTACGGGTACACGGGACAGGGTGTGTTCTCGAACGTGATTCGAGCGAGGGACCAGGCGCGAGGGAATAGCGACGTTGCTGTCAAGATAATAAGGAACAATGAGATCATGTGAGTACAGTTTGGATTTGGAAACGGACAAATATAATCACTAGGGCTAGGAGTTTCGGTGGCATACCGAGGGTCTTGAAGCCATGGAGTCGCTATTTCCTAATTATTATAATATAAACATACCATGCTCGATTTTGACCTTCAGTATTGTCACAATCAAACGATATAACTTACAACTTTATATTAACATGTACTGCACGGATATAAATTTATTGTTGTTGTTTGGGAAATAAGTTTATTATTATTATTATGGGCCTGTTTCACAATCGACAAGTAAATTTGTGTTCCAGTTAATGTTAGGTCTCTCCTTGTCTATGTTCACGTGTAAGAAAAGGAAAGGGCTAAATTTATGTGTCAGATATGCTTTACTTGACGCTTCTGAAACAGGCCCTTATAACAATATTTCAAAATGCATTCATATGTTAAATCAGTTTAAATGAATTTTGGGAAAGAGTATATCTTCGCTGTCCGAACCGAACTATAAATGTATTTAATTTATTTTGAAATATGACAATACTGAAGGCCGAAATCTAAGTGGTATGTTTATAATAATTATACTAGCGGCTCCATGGATTCTAGAACCACGATATCCCACCAAAAGTCCTTAACACGCCTTCCATTGTTATGCTTAACCACTAAAATTTTCATAGATTGACTATTACTATGGCCACTGTTACGATACATTTTTTTTTCGTCCTATCGTAACTTTATACAAAGATTCGGAATCCTTTGTGTGCAAGTCCGAATCACACTTGGCAGGTTATTAATTTTATAAGTTCATACTATCCAGGCACAAAACTGGTCTGCGCGAGCTTGAAATCCTGAAGAGGCTGAACGACTCCGACCCTGATGACAAGTTCCACTGCCTGCGGCTCTTCCGCCACTTCTTCCACAAGCGACATCTTTGCATGGTCATGGAACCGCTCTCCATGAATCTGAGAGAGGTAAGGTTTTGTTTATAAATTATAATATAAGTTATATTCTAGTATTTCTTCTGTAACATACGAGAACGTGGCTGTTGTCAGGATGGCTGTGTCGGCAAGGTTAGGTTAGGTTAGGTTATTTTGTTCTCCCGGAGTCGTTGGCGTCGAGGTGCCACAGCCGAATGCGCTTGTTCGCGTGCTACCGAAGGACGCAGATGGTTTACCGCTAGGTTTTTAGTGGGTATTCCGGCCGCTCTTGGTTGGTGAGTCCCACATAACAATTCCAGATCCCCCTGGACCTGGGTGGTATGTGCAAATGAATTTGTACCCACGTGCGAAGCTCAACTTGCGCTGCAGTGAGGTTCCGGCTTAAAGCAAACATTACAGATTTTCTAAAAGAGAAAAAAAAAAGATTGACGTAAGCTGTTCGTATATCGTGTCGGCCACAAAAAAATCGAGATTTCGATTAATTCGGAATTAGACGGTCAATCTTGAACCAGTCCCTGTTATTTGGATTTGGTCGAAATTTCAAATACATATTTAAATGTATATTGCATTTTCCAGGTGCTAAAAAAATATGGCAAAAATAGCGGCATCCACATCAAGGCAGTACGGAGCTACACGCAACAGATCCTGCTTGCCCTCAAATTATTAAAAAAAACCGGGATATTACATGCGGGTAAGCAACCTTATTAAAATATTATATTACTATAGACCTGCCCTCGCTTCGCTTCGTTTCTGTAAACCCGTACATAAACCGAATAAAGATAGGCGAACATGGCGTCGGCTTCTTAAAAATATTATTTTAATAATATAAGTTCCGGGATTCCGGGATTCTACAAAACGTTAATAATTATTATTTTACATGTAGGATAAAACGTTCCGTTTTGCTCTTATGAATTCGTTAGGTCAAGAGTTACAAGTTGAATAACATTATGTAAATCTATACATGGAAAATAACTTCAAATTGTTAATACAAATACTTAATTATGAATTTATGCTGGCGTAATTCATTTATTTAGAAATCCCGGGAGTTTTATTAATGAATTATATGATTGAGTCCACCTCCATACAACTAAACAACAACGCCGCCGCGAAAGTTTAGGTAAATATCGATCCGAATTTCCGATCCCGGTTGAGTCAAAAGCAATATTGACATCACCGAGTAGAATACACCTGTGTGCTCGTTTGTCTCCTTACCATAAAAATATTATTTTCAGATATCAAACCAGACAATATATTAGTGAACGACAGCAAACTCCTCCTAAAACTCTGCGACTTTGGCTCAGCCTCTCTAGTAACGGAGAACGAGTGGACACCATACCTCGTATCTAGATTCTACAGAGCCCCGGAGATCATTCTAGGCGTTCCATACGACCACGGAGTGGACATGTGGGCTACAGCGTGCACTATATACGAATTGTCCACGGGAAGGATCATGTTCAGTGGGAAATCTAACAACGAAATGCTGAAGTACTTCATGGATCTTAAAGGGAAGATACCTAATAAGATTATTAAAAAGGGAATGTTTAAGGATCAACATTTCGACCAGCAGTGCAACTTTTTGTATCATGAGTTGGATAGGATCACGGAGAGGGTGAGTGTCTTTATAATATCATCATCATCATCTTCATCATCTGACATAGAAGTTTTTGTGGCACGAATAAAATTGTTCTAGGGGGGTAGGGGTCTACACGCATACATATTTTTACGCATAATAATCATTACACATAAAATTCGATTGTCATAAAACGGTTTTTGTATGAAAATTTCAAAACAATTTCGAGGAATAGGCTTTTCGAATCGATCCCAGTAGTTGAATTAAAAAAATATGTTACAATGAATTAATTATATTAAAATTAAGAAATGACCTTCATTTGACCCCTAAATACCCGTCCCAATTGCGCTGTATCAAGCACTTTTGTGGTTTTAATAAAACATATAAAACCTCTCCAATATTTTATTTTATAAGTACAATTTAGATAATCTAGCTGGCACCTACGTTTGAAGACAGCCGTTGTCATGTCAAATTTATTTGTTTACAAATCGACTGTAATTCTTATGATGAAATTAATATATTAATGAGACCATTTCTCTTTTGAGTTATGTGTGATAAATGTTAATAATTTGTGTGGTAAGGTTTTACAAGAGGTTCAAAAAGACGGCATCAACATTTATTGTAGAAACTCATTGGAAGTATGGAATCCGCCTTTTCAACTAATTTAATGTGATTGTGTTAGGTAAATCTAGTCTAGAAACAAGGTCATGTAGGAAGTGTTGTATTAACTGAGGTCTAGGTATTAAGCAATGGTTGAATGCTTATATACTCTTAAATAATAAATTATATCATATTGCGATTCTTTGTTTACATTATGTTTGAATGACGTTCGCCTATTATGACTTTGAATACAGATCACAGATAATAAAAAATCGTCTTTCTAAATCTTAGACGAAGTATACCAGTCTTTTATAAATATCTACGTCATCTTGTCGATACAAGTAGGTAAGGTTACTTTAATTTAATAAATTATTTTAAATATCAATAATACATTTAATCATGAAATGCTTGAAATTAGTTTCTTATAAAAGGCTATTCTTTCAAATAAAAATATAAAATCAAGCAGTTATTTTTTTTGGTGTATCCCAATTATTATTAAAAACTAACCTAACCTAATCTACACAACAGACGTTTATTACATTTTGCAATGTCAGCCTAAAAGGGTGTTATGACAATCGATTTTTATGCGTAAAAAAAATTATGCTAGTAGATAGGCCCCCGTTCTAGGGACTTCCGAACGATATTAATTTATCGATAAATTGTACTTTCTTATGACAGTTATGACTATGAGATAACGTATATGAACATACAACTTGCATATCTATTATACAGTATAATAGGTAGTAGGTATTATATTCCCGCTATTATGATGCACAATGTCATGCAATTTACCTAAATATGCCCTTGTTGCAAGGCAATCTTGGTTTCAGTCACTTTGTATGGAAATCGATTTAATAGCATTAAAAGAAGTTATTGTGTAAGAAACACGTTGATAATAAAAATATTTATTAAAATTGATATTTATTTCAATTTTAAAATCGCTAAAAAGTATGTCTATGAATTACTTAAATTAAATATTACCTATCATAATGGGTAATGATCAGCATTTTAGTTAATTTAGTATCAAACGAAAATAAATATTTAATATTTTTAGGGCCGAGTTCACCAACCAATTTAACAGACGGTTAAGTCTTAATCAGCTGTTAGTCAATACATTTGACAACCGCTAAACCACTAACCGACCGTTTAATAAAATTGTTGGTGAACACTGCACTAAGTTAATTTATAGGTGAACTTAATACCTATCTACTTTGAAACGTTACTTTGAAATAAGTATTTGAAACAGTTATCGATAAATTAAATATCGTAAGGAAGTCCCTAGTTAATTGACGTTTATGCCACAAAAACTTCTATGTCTGTTCATTATTATCTCCTTGCCCTTATCCCTATCATTTGGGGTCGGCGGGTGTTACCAGACCAATCGATCGATCGCCGATTGACGACATCGATTGACGTCGATCGAAGTCGATCGATTGGTCTGGTAGGAACTATCGATCGATGGATATCGTTCGACTCGATCGATTGCCGGTCGACGTTGATCGACTGGTCTGATAGCTTACGTTGACTAATCCATTCTGCCATCGATTGGTCTGGTAGGAACTATCGATCGACGTCGACTAATCAATTCTACCATCGATCGATGCCGTCGATCGACGATCGATCGATTGGTCTGGTAACACCCTTAGCCGTCATCTCAGCGTTCACTCCCTTCTTTCTCATATCACACACACAATCCATCCATCTCTTTTTAGGTCTTCCTCTTGCTGTATAAAGCTCCGCATTCATACAAAAAACTCTTCTCGTAACATGACTTTTATCCCTCATGACATGAGCATGACCTTCCATTTTTCTGTCGCTACTTTGAAACTTCCTCTTACAGGGCCATTCAACACGGTAAAAACGACATCGTTATTGACCTGTTATCGTATTGTCAACGTTTTGATAGCTCTTATTTACTTGACAGTAATGCCGCCGAGTCACAAACAATATTATAACAGGTCAAATACGATTTGGATTTTACCGCCTTGAATATAGGCGCTGGGCTTAAACGATATGGTTTTTACTGGCGTCTATTCAGGCTCAGTGTGTAGTAGGCTTTTTTTTTTCAACAGTCGCTAGCTTAAGCTTTGGTACTGCCGCGCAGTTTAGCAAAGCGACTGTGAAATAGAGGTGAGACGTACTAGGCAAATCACGTACTGAGTCTTCCGAGTACGCGTCCACAAAAAGACTAGGTCCAAAGACTAGTTCCACGAGTATTTAGAAGTACGCGGCTAATGAGTAAAATATTTGATTCAGAGTCTTTCCGAGTTGCGAGTGTTGCGAGTCTTAAGTATTAAGAGGTTTTTCTCGGTACGCGGACGCTGACGTCCGACCCGGGTTTTAGTGACTGAGAGTTTGAGAGTAGGTAAGGTACATATTTAATATATATTTCATATAATAACTCGAAAACTTTATAAAAGTAAGACTCAGTATTGAATTGACAGAAGTTTCAGTATAATCCAATATTATGTTTTGTGTCAATATTATGGCGGTTACAAAAAATGGTCCACACACACGCATTGAATTGGGTTGGAATGATCCATACACAATTCTTGAATTGAAAAAAGTTTTTTTTTTATATATAATCTTTCTTCGCCTGGTGAAACGAGTCTTTACCTACTCCAAATACACCGCGCTGATTTCGCGTCCGGGGGGGTTATTATGACATAACTATGCAGTTCAGTTTACGGTGTGAGAAAGGGACAGAGCTATATAGCTGCTACAGCTCTGTCCTTTACGCTCAGCGTAAAATGAACTGCATAGCTATGTCATAATAACCCCCCTGATCCCGATACGTGTAAAGACTCGGTACGCGTTGGCGCACTCTGATGGGATCGCGTATTTGGACGTCCAAGGAAAACCTATTCCAGTATATACGTCTCACCTCTACTGTGAAAGCGCTCTAATAGTAATATTTAAGACCTGAAATTTTTGAGGCGGCTTTTAACAACTTTTAGGGAGAGAACACCGCTGATTAGCGATGTTATCGACAAATCTATAGTTTATTTATTTATTTAGGTCTTTATTAAAAAAAACTCAACTTCCGACGATACGTACTCTTTTCAGCGGTGCATGATGAAAAAAGTTCGTAATATTGGAAAGTTATAAAATAATATTTTCTGTTATATATATATCAAAGTGGACAAACAAGCCATGTAACGTTAAGTGGTCTCAGAGGGATCTATTCTCAAATTATTAAATATTGGGTCCTATGAAATTGGCGTTATTTTTACGTGTTTTATTTCGTACGGAATTTATTCATTTCAATTTTAACTTCCAAATTATTTTTAAATTTCATTAATACAGTAGGTATGTTACAAAGGTTTTAGATACAAATATTATGGTTCAATTTCTTACTTAGTGTTTAAAATTAAAGTGTGACCTCAACTCTTTTCATGTGCTGTGAGTTCAAGTGTTTCAATTACGCAGAGTTTTATGAAGCTAACTATTTTTAAGTAATTAAGATATGTATAATATAGCTTAGAAGTGTCCAATATTTCTGACAGAATTTTGTTTGGTTTGCATTTGACGTTACTAAATAATCCGCAAAATTAAATGTATGAAAACCACAGTTTTCATAAAATTCTCCATATAAAACGCCAATTTCATAGGTAAGGACCTAATATAAGGATTTTCGTAATCATAATGATTTCAATAAGGCAATTTAAATGGAATAAACTTTCCGATATTTCGAACTTATTTCAACATCGACCGCTAAAAAGAGTACGTATCATCTGAAATTTGAGGTTTTATTTAATAAAGACAAACAAATAAAAAAACTATCGATATGTCGATAACATCGTTAAATAGCGGTGTTCTCTCCCTACAACTTGTCAAAAGCCGCCTCCAAAATTCTGGGCTCTATAATATTATATCAAAATTTTCAGGAAAAAGTTGTAGTCATGTCCAGTATAAAACCGACAAGGGACCTCCATTCTGAATTGGCGCCGGCGCACCATCGCCTCCCGACGCCAGAGGCCAAGAAAATCACACAAATCAAGGACCTGCTCGAACGAATGCTCATGTTAGACCCCTCTAAGAGAGCCTCAGTCAACCACTGCTTAGCACATCCGTTTATACAGGAGAAGATATAGCCTTAACAACAAGGGTGTTCACTGGGCATTGCTTTCGTGTAGTTTTTATACATGCTAGAAAGTTACAAATACCCATGGACTGACTGACATTGTTACTTGGGCTGGTTATTTTTAAACGCGACACAATCCTACTTATTACATTGGATTTATTTCGTTTGATTTCAAAGTCAGGTTCAAAGTAGTTTAAAAAGTATTTGTAACGGTTTTTTTAAAGCAATGGCGGGAGATTACAGTGTTTAAAGTCGTCGAAGGCGCCATACCACTTAATTTTTCCAAATAAGTATGTAACGGTTCCTTAGTGCATTTATAAACACTATGTTTTTAAGTGTTAATTTTAACCCCCCTCCTGTTCTTTTTTCTATAAAGAATAATAGGGAGCTACAATTTATCCCTCAGATATTTATCTAGGGTGTGGAAAATAAGCTCTAAGTTAACAGTTTCTCGATTTATGGAATATCGTAATAGTCAGCAGTCTCAAAATCACCCTGTACTTCCTGTTAAACTTAGCAACAAAAAACTAGTAGTTATTACAATAAAATGAGTCGCTCCAACTTTAAATGAAAGTTAGTCATCGCAAAATAGATTTTGCTATTACCAACTCACATTTGTAGTTGGGTATGTATAGGAGAACATTTTTACCAATGCGAAATTTAGTTTGGTTTCAAACCTTACGTTTTATAGCAATGTTCTGAGGAGTGTGGCTCATAATTTCCGAAAATCAATTTTGATTGGTGGCAGAATTTCAATTCCCAGTTTTTCCCAATCTTAATTTTTCACTGTCGTGTTTTTTCACTGGCTCGTTTTTCCCTGAAGCATTTTTTCCATTCCAGAAATTTATTTGATAGTGTCGACGGAGCTCCGCTTTCGCGGAGCTCCTATTTCTGTGCGGTATGGCCCTTCGGGCCCGCTGCAAAACTACCATAACCTAAACCTATCTTCCTTTTTCGAACTAATTATAAGTGGAAAAAAATCTGATAGGAAAATATGCGATTGGGAAAAAATAACATCAGGAAAAAATGGGAATGGAAATTCTACAACCAATAAAATTTGGTTTTCGGAAATTATGGGCAACACTCGTTCTTAGGCTGTTTTGCGCGCTGGAATCTGCCAAGTTCCGTTCAAGAGATAGATGAGTCAATATTTCACTACAGTAAAATGGTTAAAGATCTAAATAAAAACCAAACGAACCAATCTACCATTATTACTCCATAATCACGTACTTTTGATGATCAGGATTAAAATTGAATTACTATACGTTTTTCGAAATAAATCTCCCTGTAAATTTGAGGTTATGTGCCAAACAGACCTACTTCAACTGACACCGACTATACCTAGAAATTGACAGGTCAATACTGCCTCTAATATCAAAAGGAGAAAAGGATCCTCGACACATAGATCCCCCTGTATGTACTGTATCAATGCAAATAATGTTGTGATATCATTGCTTTGTGGAATAGAGACTTACATAGTGGTATCCACGGAATAGAAAAAAACAGTGGAAGTGGCATGAGCTTCGCCTAGTATCAGACCTGTTGCCGCCAATATTCAAACTATCATAAAAACAACACGCCACCATGGAAAATGTTTTTGGTGCGGCTATCGTTTTTACATTCCAAAATAGCACAATAAGGCATGCTTCTGGATTTATTTCCTATTTTAGAAATATCGAAATAAGCGATCGCTGCAAAAGTACGCGCACACGTTACACACCCACTTGACACTTCTACTGTTTTTTCTGTTCTGTGGTGGTATCGGTAGTCATACTAGAAAAAGTAGTAACATAATTAGGTAAAACGGGATAAAAATAAGCCAAGTAACACCCTGATTTTGTAGAATTAAATGTGTTAAGTGATTTGGAGACGAACCGATATCACCTCAGGCTATTCCTGCCGAGCGAATTGATTGTACGGCCGGCGTAAGTACAGTCAAGGACCAATATGTATACATCACAAAGTCTCAAAAATATGTACACAGATCTTATTACTATGGTAATAAGGTCTAGTGTACATATTTTTGCAACTTTGTTGGGAAATTTATTTTTAATCTTGACTGTTGCTGTACACTTTAGTGTTTTGTCACTTTAACCAGGGCTCGGCACCGGTTTCAAAAAAACCAGTTAGCACCGGTTTATTTCGGTTGTGCTCCGAGCTTTTCTAGGGAGCGCGAACGTTTTGAGAACTTTATTTGAACCTTAACCGGTTAAATCCACGAGCGGCGAGTCGAGAAACAAACGCGTTCGTTGCAACTTGTTTTTTTGACTTGTGACGTGAAGACGCGTCCGGTATGCGTCTGTATTTACCGGTTTTTTAACTCGAAACCGGTTAATTCGAAAAGAACCTTAAAAGGTTCCTCCAAAAACCGGTAAAAACCGGAACCGAAACGAGGTTTTGCGTCAAGTACTTAATAACGATTTGAGAATTTAATCGGTATCCGAGCCTTGACTTTAACGTCATGTTTGAACTGCTGTACTAATATGTCAATGGGGTTAAAGCGACAAGGACCTAAAGTGTGTAGCGACTTATTAGACCGACTGTTCTTGCTTGACAGCTTTTTTGTTTTCTGTTATAGATGTATTATTTAGGATTTCGTATATGTTTCAATTAGATATAAATAGCCAAAATGTTTTTGACTTATTTTTGTGAACTACGATTGGATCACTGCCTTATTCAGTCCACTTGTGCCTAATGGTTACTAATTAGATGTAATCTCATTAACCTTCAGCAGCAGTGTTGGCATTCTTGTGTTCCGGTGTGGGATAAGTATAATTACTAGCGTAGATACTTCATCAGGGTTCCTATTTGTTGGCAACGCATTTGAAGTCTTATGCCCTTAGTTATAAACGTGGAATAACCTTGGAGTAGCTATGCCATGTTTTGTCCTTACGTTGTGACATTTGAATTCGACGGATAAGGACAAAGTATGGCTTAGCTACTCCATGGTTACCCCACGTTAAAAGGAAGGGCATTAGGATTGCAGTCTTCAGATCTCGAATCTTTATCTTGTGTGCTCGTTCGCACTTATTTGCTATAAAAAACTTAAAAGATCACGTGTCTTTATTTAGTTTTTAGCATAAAAAACAACCTATTAAAAAAATATCAACATCCTCTCTTTTGAAAAACCGGCCAAGTACCTAGCGTACCTTCTGCTGCTTCTGAAAAAAACGCATCGAACAATGTATTGGTATTTGTTACTTAAATATACGTAATAATTAACATTATCATCTAATTTCAAGTTCATTGGTGTTTGAAGTTAAAAAATTCTTCGTAACAAAATTTTGTAAAAAAAAAACTGATCTGATTGGTGGCTTTTTTCAATTTCCTTGAAACAAAAATTCAGTAATCAACTCAACGATACCCAGCCGATGGGGTAGATCGTTTTTCGCGCCCCCTTTAGCTATATGGGAGCCTCCCTTAAAACTATTAAAAGATACTTTTTGTCAATTTGTATGGCTTTTGTCAACAAGATGCTTATACTGTAAAAATTTGAATACTGTAACTTCGACTGTTTGGCTGAAAAATCTGTGTGACGTGTAAAAGTGCCCGTGCGGGGCATACTTACTGAATAAACATCTTTTATCTTTTTTATCTTTAACTGACGGACAGACGGACACGTGAGAGACAGCAATAGGGTTCCGTTTGGACCCTTCGCGTACGGAACCCTAAAAACAATGACAGCGTCGTATCCGAGGTATCATCCTCACCAATGAACGGGACAGCGATACATAACCCCTGTAGCTCTATCTTATTCACTGACTGGTACAGTCAAGGTTAAAAATAAATATCCGCACAAAGTTGCAAAAATATGTACACATAGCCCTTATTGCCATAGTAATAAGGTCTGTGTACATATTTTTGAGACTTTGTGGTGTATACATATTGGTGACCTTGACTGTACATTGTAGGTTTTAAGAAAAAAAACCTGTGTGAATGTGACAAAAGCCATAAAGTTTAAAATCTACAGTTTGTTTCAGTAAATTTTAACCGAACAGCGGTAATTTTGACCACCAATTAAAAAGTTCTTAACCAATTTTATTACTAAATTCAATCTACTTTAGTTAGATCACTAACTAAGGTTCAAACTGATATACAATGCTGAATTATTGTTAAAAACGGACCTTATATTTATAGGGATTTAGAATCCTTAGTGCTGACGCGTCCATACAAAGTTTTACAACTTTGTATGTATGCCAAACATTACTTTTTTCAAATCTTTATAAAATTAAAGATTTGTTTTCAACAGTGGTACTTACCTATATTGTAAATACATTCAAACCTTAGTTTACTAGTTAGCAAAGAGTGTAACTAAGAATAAAATTGATTAAGAACTGGTTGTCAAAATATAAAAGTCATATTTGTAGCCAATTGTATGGGAAAAACGCGAGCGTGCCTAATTATGTGACCGCCACTGTCTATACACAGCAATAATGGCGGTAAGCTATCATATTTTAAAATAATGCAATGAGAAAAATTGGACTATTATCTAGGCTATTGGCTAGATATCGCCTCCTTTGTATCTTTAAAAAATATCGGCATTCTAAAATTACCCGCCACATATAAACGAACTTACAAAATCCGCGCTCTCGCTTTATCATATTACAGTACATATTATAGGATGAACACTTGTGCTTTAGCCTCGTTGTTAAAATTTTACTTCTAGTAACTAGAGAGTTGGGGTGTTATCTAAAAACAATGTAATAATTTGTAAATTTTGACACATATCAATGCTTTTATATAAATGAAATGTATGTTGCTTTAGTGTTTTTAATTATGTACTTATTTACAATGATGCAGTGTTTACAAATTTAGGTGATTCTAATTTGCTCTAAACTCGTGTTATATGATGTTATAATTATGTTATGCTCTAAAATCACATTCTATGAATTAAATTGCTTTAACCTTTTGAACGCCTTTGACTTGATACAAACGTCGTCCTCACACGCCAATGACAGCTGAAAACCACAGCGAATGTCAACCTTACGTCACAAATACTCGGGTCAATTTTGCACTGTATCTGTGACCACTATATAGGTCGATGGCGTGGTAGGCACGACAGTACACGACCACTTAAGTGGTTCTTGGCGTTCAAAGGGTTAAATTGTGTCGATGGATATCAAAAGAAACAGTTATATACTCATTAATTCTTAAAAAATGGAATTTAAAATACAAGTACTATTTCAAATTTTGTCAAGACTTTTAGTTGAAATCAAAATGAGGTAAATTGCTAAAACCATTTAAACCTATCCGAAGGCGTATATCCTTAGATAAATGTCAGTTTGCAGGGACGTCAGTGCACTTTGCGTGCTGTATAGCATTTATAAGGAGGAGTGTGCTTGGGAATTATTCGGACTTATTTCCGGCCGCTGAGTTCAACCATCGAACTACTCGTAAAGCCAGGTTCCATTAAACAAACAAATAGATTCGCATTTAGGTGCATTACAACTAAGGATAACTAGAATTCTATAATTTCAAAATATCTAACATTCAAAATATATAAAGTCATGTGTAATGTATGTATGTAGTCTTTTATCATAGTTAATTCGACAATTATTATAAATATGACCTAGCACTGAAAATATACAACTGTAATAATAATCTATTTCTATTAAAGTGTATAAATCAAATCTGTATGTCTTCCTCTCACATAAAACAAAGAAGTACCTCAAATATAGAACATGGGCGTTATATAACACCGAAATTTGATAGTTTACAAAGCTCCGCCAGGCGGGGTTCCAATTTCTGTGTTGTTTTAACACTGAAACCTAATCCTCTCTCTCCGCTGTACTTACAGTCTGTGAGCACTTAGAAGATGCTTCGGGTTTGTAATTCTCTCTCACTCGCTCTTAATAAGACCGTATAAGAGCGAGTGAGAGACAAGTACAAACCCGAAGCATCTTCTAAGTGCTATCGCACAGTACTGACTTGTACAGAATGTAGTACATTATCGTATAACCTCAGGTTTTGTCGTCTAAGTTTGTATTCGTCTAGCTTTCACGATTGGCTTATCGATCGGTACTAACACTGAGAAAACAAGAAAAATATGAACATGAATATTAGAGCAAATTTTTGTAAATTTAATTGATTTTGTAAATAATTTTCAAGATTATGATAATTAAATCAAGTGAGCATTATGAATTTGGAGCATTATATAATATGACTTTAGAGCAAATGAAGGGCTATAATAATAATTAGAAATTTAATAATGTTGACATATTTTGAGTACTCAAAAATTCTTCACGGTATAACAATATTTTTTTTACATTTTACCGTATTGTTTTTAACTCCAAGTAAGATACGATAACACGTCAAGAGCAATGTTGGTTTACCGTTTTTAAAAAATAGAGGCCCAGGTTGGTTGAAAACACAATATTGAATAGTGAAATCAAACCGGTAAAAACTGGCTTATCCTGATTATATTAGCTGTGCGGAGGTCAAGTAATAACGGTCGGTGTGCGACTTTTCAATCCGTCTGTCCAATTTAAGTAGATCCTTGTAGTTCACTAAACAATTAATCTTTGACAGTGGTGACAGTGTCTGTATAGACATTGACATCTATGTATGGGCTTTTCACTAAAAAGTGTACCCAATTAAGGACTGAAATTAAGGAACTTTAACTTTGTCAGTTTTGTGACGAAAATTTGCCATACCTTGCGGCCGTCAATGTATAGCTAATTTTCGTCACAAAACTGACAAAGTTAAAGTTCCTTAATTTCAGTCCTTAATTGGGTACACTTTTTAGTGAAAACGCCCGTATACTATATAACTCTCGTGAATGACTGACTGACAAGACGACTTACAGCCTAAACCGCTGCACCTAGGGACTTGAAATTTGATGTATATCTTGGGTAACTGCACTAAGTTTTTTTCTAAAATCGAGCCCAAGGGGAATACAAGGGGCGAGAACTTAGAGCAACACGGCCTTCCTAGCGGAAGGAAGTCGCCTAAGCTATGAATATTACAGTCAAATAGTTCTGTCATTTCTTGAGGGGGGAAACTTGCACACAAATGCAGCTCTGCACACCTACATACAACAACAAAACTGTAATGATGACACTAATACATAAAAAATGGAACAATACACCGACAAAACTTGCACACCTCGAGCTATTTTTGTGTACGAACGAGCCACAATTCACACATTGACACGATACGACTTTCATCTCTTTCATCGGCAAGAAATCGGATTTGTTGCTCAACAAATCCGAAAACAGAGCAATTCGGCATTTTAAGTGTAGGTAACGTTCACTCGCGCGACTGGACTCTGTCTAGTTGACAATCCGAGTGACAACTAGTTTTATTAGATGCGCATGCCCGCTTGGGCTTGTACTTTGACAGAGGGGAAATGGTGCGAATGGTTACTCCCTTCCGAGTTGCTCGATGTATGCCCATAAGAGAAACGCCTAGCAGTACTACATTTATTGCTACAACATGAATTGTTTTTCTCGTCTTAAACTATTACTGCTACTAGATATATTTTTTGTAAGGGCTTGTGTAACGTTTAGTTAATTTACAATGTACATATAAGGTTGAGTGAATATACAATTATGTGTCGAAGCATTTTGACCAATGAGGATAGTTTTTATAAAGGACCTTGGCAACCTTGTACGGAGTCTGGGCCCAGAACTCAAGGTTCAGTGACATGTCATTAACTAGGTCTTTGTATGTACCTACTTAATTTTCCATTATGGGCACAAATTGACTGACATTCAGCTATGTAGGTCATGGGCCCATATTGACATGAGATCCTTTTCAATGTATATCAGTTATTTATATCGTGATATTTGTATAAAAATTACGTGGAATCGAAAACCTGAGGTGTTTTTCAGTTGGCAACACCGTTCATGAAACTTGGATTTAAAAAAACACCGCTTTAAATTCTTGTCTGTTGCCGTAGGCGATGCCCAACAGGCGTACACACGCACACAGACAACGCTTTTGTGTCGAGTGATACAGAAATACCGTAAAGCCAAACCAATATTGATTAGTATTTTTAAAAAATCGATGTTTGCATTACTCCCAGCTTCCTAAGGAACTCTTACTGTAATAGATATTAACTTTATAGCATTGTAATTTACGTATTCTGTGAATATATGCATTAGACATATACCCCCTTACTAATAAATGTTGAGTATCCGTGGAGTAGCTAAACCATTGACATTTGAATTTGACAGATAATGACAAAGCGTGGTTTAGCTACACCACCGTTACTCGAAGTTTATTAGTAAGGGGTTTAGAATGCCATTAAACGTCATAAATGTACATACACACATCAAAATATCAAAGGAGCAATAATATTACTTAATATTTTTTGATATCAACATATCACAACACTGTAGGTACCTACATAGCAAAATATCAAAATGATGTAAAGATGTTGATGATCCTTGGTCATTTTTCTTTATTTCTATGTAAGTTTCATGATAGAACATATACTCGAAACTCGAATTCAAGACCAAAATCCTAACCTCAACGGGCGCACATTCGCTGTGATTACTTCATTTTGGTTTAAGTGTAGGTATTTTTATCAATAAAACTTACCCTAATATTACTGGTTACACGAGTTCTCTTTCATGTTTTTATGAAATAATGTTAAAATAACTAAATAATCAAGATGGAACTGTCCAATTTTGGTCTTGAATTCGAGTTTCGAGTATACATAGATCTGTACGTATTTTTTGATGTGTGTAATTAACGTTTAAAATATTAGTTTTATAAATGGCGGGTTCCAATATTCAATTTATCTCTTGTAAGTTTTACGAATGTATAAAAATATTGAGAAGCAATCCGGGGAGCTCGTTTTTTTTAAAATCGAAACTGTAAGATGAATAAACCGATCCCAGCCGCAAAAAGATGTCGAAATGGCCTGTTTGTAACGTCTTGAAATCAAACAATCGTGGTTAAAAGGTTTATTTAAAGCCCTTTACATTGACGACATATTAAAGGTTCAGAGGGAATATGCATGAATTTTTTAAATCGCATTTGTCAACAAAATATGAAAATACCGTAAAAGAGGTCACCAAAAGTGAAATTAAAATTAAAATCGGCCAAGAAATACGGATGATACACCGATAAACCGGTCAAGTGCGAGTCGGAATCGCGCACCGAGGGTTCCGTATTTAAGATATGCTTGGTAACCGCTAAAGAAAATACTCCTTTCGTTATGAACTTTATTTTCTATGAATTAAGGTCCATTTTGACAAGTCTAAATTTTATTACACATTTTCAGTTTTTTATTATTTCTCAAAAACTTTAAATAATGTACACTTCATTTTATTTTTCCCATAAAAATTAAGTAATCATCTGTACGTCAGGTTTTTTTTTAAACATGCGGGCAAGCAAGTTGTTCAACTATGCCAAATTTCAAGTTGATAGCATTTGTAGTTGCTGAGAAAACCTGCTGTGACATACAGACAGACAGACAGACAGACAACGAAGTCTCACCATAAGGGTTCCTTTTTTTAACATTTTGGTACGGAACCCTGTGAAAAAAGACATGAATATTCCCTATTCCAACCTTAGTACCTTTAGTTTAGAGTTTAAATCTGATTGAATCTACGCGAAATGGTTCTTGCTATGAAATTCCTAGTATGTAAATAACTTTGATATGTATTGTATTTTTCGTTAAACTAAGTGTGGCCTGGAAAGGGGGTTAAACATTGTAAGATATTATTGACATTAAAATTGTATAGTTTATTAACCTCGGAACCTGACACTGAAAATTATTTTCATGCCTTAGGCAACACTGACTGAGCAATCCACCGGTTGGCCTAAGGCTGCGGCGGAGACGAGCGGAGCGGAGCTTTGCCAATATTGACCAATAGAAGGCGCATGCGGCCACGTCGAGCGCGCCTTGCGCACGTTAGTTTAGATTCTATTGGTTAATATTGGCACAGCTCCGCTCCACTCCGCTCATCTCCGCCTTAGTGGAGCCGCAGCCTAACAGTTCATTATTGGAATCGATGTGTATATTACGTTCTCATTCTAACAGATAGCTACGTTCCTCTCGGCTGGTCGGTCCGACTGTCAGCCTATGTCGGCCATGATGTTATGACAGAAATCAAAGTAGTTTTTGACATTGGCTCCGTAGTTAGCCTTTGTAAATGTACAATCCATCATTGTAATGTACGTTGGAATTCACAAATTTGAATCATTTATTTTTAAATAACTAGCCTGTGTTTAATAGACAATTCATTTATAAGAATACTATAAATAAAGGTCACTATGAAATATACACGGTTTTTATTACCAGCGGGCCTATTAAGCTCGTGTTTATCGATGTAGATAAAACATCTGTCACTATCTTACCAGTATGTAAGTGCGAGAGCGAGGGATGCTTTATCCACTGCGGTGAGCGACCATAATACGGGCCCAGCACGTGTTTTGTATCCTACCGCCTAGCCGCCATCTTGAATTGAAGATGGCAATTAGTTATTTTTTATTTGAATACTTTCTCAACGATTGCCTCTACAAGTGTCTATGAGAAGTATAAACAAGATAAAATTGTGCACAGGGGCTCTACTTTGAAATCAGTAATTCGAACTTCGGATTGCCCCGTCACTTTCTTGCGAATTAGTGACGCTTTGAGAGCAAAAGGGATAGCAATAGACGAATTACGGATTTTAAAAGCCTCAGTTTGTACGTATGGTATCCGTAACGCGCTAAGAACAAGTCGTATTGAATTTTTACATTTCGACTTGTCCTTAGCGCGCTGCGGATACTATACAATTTTTTTTGTATGTCTCCCAGACAATTTTTTTCTTACAATTTTCATTCATTACATTAAATCACGCCTGTTTCCCAGGAGGCAAATCCTGACAAATATCTTTCACATCTTACAAATTTAAAAAAGTAAATATACCTACAGGCTCCTAGACCCCATAAAGCAGTGCATTTTCGCCGTTGTACGTCTTTTACGTTCATTTCTTACTTTCTGTAAGATGTATCGAATTTTGATGACATTTGGAATAATATACACTTGGGAGCATAGAAATCGAACCACTTACTGCCGCACTCAGAGACGTCAGTTTAATTTAATGCTTGATTAAAGTTGGTGCTGTCACATTCTTTGCTACAGCAATAGAATAAGGCAACACGTCACTAAACAAGCATTAAATTTAATTGACGTCTCTGAGTGTGGCAGTAAGTACTGAATTTCCATAGAAAGTGGCTCGATTTCTTTGCTCTCAAGTATATTATTATGATTCATGCGACATAACCTGTTGACTTCTTGGTATTTTTTTTACTTCGACATTAACTAATTGTAGAATTAAATATAGAGGAAAATTAAATTGTCAATTCAATTCTTTATTAAATGGCTTCTGTCCATTGGGACAATTCTGCCAGTGTCAAGGTTAGGAGTTACATATACATATCAAATAAAACATAATTCGACGTTGTACGGTGATCCTCTAGCCTCCGTGAAGCGATGTAGGTAGAACTTTACGAAGACCTGAGGCCCGTTTCACGAAGCTACAAGTTACAAATTACAAGCGGAACTCTCTTTCTAGAAAAAGGAGTTAGAAAGAGACTTCCGCTTGTAATTTGTAACTTGTAGCTTCGTGAAACGGGCCTCAGATGGGATTTTCTTGGAGCAATCCTTCCAAAGGCGATACGTGTTCAAACTTGAATTCTTCATTATACTGCACATTTGAATGTTAATTTACTGCATATTAATACATCATTACTATCCATTAAACAACAAAATATGCAAAAAATCAAATACAATTAAGAAAGCGACGCCATCTTGTCAAAAACCCAAAGAGAATCCCAATTGTCAATTATCATCATAGATATAGTTAATTTAATGTCAAAGTCAAAAGGGTCGTTTTGTGTCATAAAGCCCGCTTTACATTTGGCTAAATTCAGTGTGCTGAATGAAAAAGACTCTAAAAAAAGACAAGTGTAAAGGCAGTTAGCATGTTAGTCAAAAGGAAGCGCTTATCCCCTCCACGCCGCCTGTCTAAATTTAGCACACTGAATTTAGCCAAATGTAAAGCGGCCAAATGAAGGTCTTGCAAATACGGTCAATGCGTAAGAAGGAGCCGTAGCACTGACCCCGGTACTAAGGCTGCATAAAACAAAACGGGTCTCGTAGAAAGCACCCACAATCAAACGTTGCGTCATCCGGGGCATGGGCTTCCTCGCTCTTCAGTCGCTACAGCATCGAGTAAAAGAGACAACCCTTATTCCCAAAGAGAAAAAGTGCGCTAAAACTATTACCTAATAAAATTACTTCTTTTTTACATTGTTTTATTTGCTTATGTTTCCCTTTTCGGGCAAAGGGCTCTCGACACAACTAATTTTACCTTAGATATATCGTGATCTGTGAAACGCGGCTGGGTGTTACCATTTGAAACCTCCCCTTTACAGCGAAATGGTATGGTAACGCCCACCGGCGTTTTCCTATCATTCACAATTCCCAAGCAAATCGATAGGAGTACAACTGTATAAATGGAACGTCTCCGTTTTATGTGACCCTGGTGATCTGTAGTATTTTTCTTAACACGTGCTTAAACTTGGAAAACTATTATAAATAATATTTTAAACCCAAATTTAAATTGTTAATAAACAACCTGAATATTAGAAAAGGTGTTCCAGGCACAAGCAACAGTCTTTCCTCAACATTTTAACACGAAAGTAAAAATAAAAGATCAATCATTTAAATCTCTCAAGAAACATGGCCGCATGCATACATGAAAACATTATCTTTCTTGGGAAGTCGGGAAGAAAGTCAAATTAACGAAATAATTTGTTTTGCCATATAAAAGCAGTTCCGTAGCAATCCCGTAGCGCGTAGAGTGGCGAAGGTCTACGTTCGTAGAGCATTACACGTGTTACTTTAGCGGTTTTATTTATTCTACTCTCGAACAATACAAATGTAAAATGAAAAACGTCTTAATATAATTTAGAGTATTTAGTTTAGAATAATTAATCACTTGATTAAAACTCGGTATTTGTTAGCCATGCTTGAGAAACGATGACAACTATTCAAAGGGTTTTTCAATGATTTATGCATCGAAATATAATAAGTACTTATTATATTTCGATGGATTTATGAATGAAAAGTTCTTTGAAATTAAGTTTTAATTAGACAAAACACAACGCAGATTAATTAGGAATCCATAGCAGCTTAATAAACTTCAAAATATATTGGAAATTTTTGTTCGTAAGCCACTGTCGTAAGCAATGAAAAGTACTAGGATAACATGAACCAACAAGAGGAGTTATATTCAAGTAACTTTCACCCTTGTCTCTGGTTGGTAACTTGGACTGCTTTGTAATGTCAGTATTCGCAAACAGATGGCGTCGTAGTCAAAAATTTCTCAGGACATGCGTAGAAATGGTAACCCTGAGGCTCTACTTTGAAATCCGTAATTTGAACTTCGTCTATTGCTATCCCCTTTTGCTCTCGAAGCGTCACTAATTCGCAAGAAAGTGACGGGGTGATCCGAAGTTCGAATTACTGATTTCAAAGTAGAGCCTCTGATTGGCTGCAAGCTCTATCGATCTGTCTATTACAGTTGCTCAGCCATGTTGGAATAACCTAAAATTCAATGTTATTTGATATTTTCTCTGCCATAGGAATTACCCATTTATAAAGTTATGATTGATTCTAAACTGCCTTGTTATGGACCAGTAAATAAATGCTATAGCGGTTTCTTATAGATGTGTTTCGGAAAAGCGATTAATACTTTATTGGATATGGTCTCCTGGTACAATTTTCACTGTTTACCGATTCGAACCGGTTAAACCGTAACACGTTAATGTTAGACAAAGAAGGATGAGTTCTCTGTCTGGCTGTGAATATTGAGTTTCGGAGACTCATTCATTAGGGTTGTGCGCGCTCGTTCACTGAGCGGATCGCTCCAAACTAGTACAATCACACAAAATGTACTAATTCGGTCTTTTAGTTCTTTTAGTACACTAGTACACTGAAAGAAACTCGTCTGTTCATGGTTTATTTACAAATTAGGATGTCAAGTGTTTAATAAGCGCCAAGACTGATATCCGGAATGACAGTAACCGTGGTAATAACAATGCTATAATAATTATTGTAGAACTTTTATTACCATAGCAACGCTTATTATAGAATTGATTTCACGCTTCGGTTACGCTATAGGTCGTTGCTTAAATACAAAAGCGCCACAAATCAAAATGTGTTTGTGTTGCATTTAAATTCAGAATGCGATTTACTTTAAGTTTAAAAAAACTATTTAATTTTGATTTGCGGCGACGCGGCGGCGCTTTTGTATTTAAGCAGCTAGGTGGTATTCTGATACTATTAACGATATCAATATTAGCGGTTTATAGTACGCGAGTAGGTAAATAATATTACGTCACACACAGTCTGGCTCGTTTGAATTTTTCATTTTGATTTATCTCTTTAGGCTTATGGTCTAGATGCCAAACATGCCAAGCTAAAATTAAAAATACTTGGTATTTTTGACAGATTATTTTCACTGTCACTCGCTAGGTTCGCTTTTCGATATACTTATTTTTTAAACTAGAACTTTAAATACCTAGCATGCCCTATTTATAGCTAAAATTTAATTTTAAATTAAAATAATGTTCTGACTTTTACTCGAAAGATATTGGGATCTCATAAGGTAATTTAATCGTACAAAAACATAGGTTATGTTTTCAAGTTCGCTGTTTCATAACAATAATGACTGAAAATTTAACTGTACTTGCTTTCATTAGTTCCCGCTTTAAATTACTACACTTTGCACATCATTATCTATAAACGAATATTATTCAGTTTAATTAAGTACTTACTTTTAAACTGCTGATTTTGCTTGCCTTTTTTTTGGCCGTTCGGTGCGGCTATCACAAGTTGCCCACGACTTGATTTTATCGCTCAGGGCCCGTATTATGGTCGCCTTTATCGCGGTGGATAAAGCAACCGTCACTTTCGCACCTACATACTGGTCACAGAGAGACAGATGTTTTGTCCAAGTTTATCCACATCGATAAACACGACCATAATAGGCCTACAGATCTCCCTTTCTATCTAGTCAGTAACGATAGAGACGCACTGAGCGAAATGCGAGAAATTACAACGCTACCCGGGGCACGTTGAATGGGCACGCACACCTGTAGGATATAATAGGTTAACCTTTTGCTAATACAGTAAATAAATAAATTTACAGAATGTCTTCAGCGGAGCACGTGACACGAGTTCGCCAGCTCTACAAGCTCATATTTAGGGTCCACCGTGCTTTACCGGCCGAGCTCAGAGTGTTAGGTGACAATTATGCGAGGGATGAGTTCAAAAGACACAAGCAGTGCAATCCGGAGGAGGCTCGGATATTTCTTAACGAGTGGACGGTAAGAATTATCCTGTTAAAGTAATTAGAAGATCAATTTCTAATGCGAGTTTTTATTTGTGGTTTCAAAATAGTCATGTGAGTAATGAAAATTAGTCGTAAATTGATATATTACCCTCATGCACCAATAAGCCGATGGCCATTATCAGTATCATCATCATGCGTGATTTGAACTATGATTTTCTACTCGCAAATGGGAATACTTCAAGCTCGTACATCAAATAATTGCATTAGTTTAGAATACATACAGATCCCCTCCTACAACACCTTTTCCGATATTCAAGTATAAATTGTATTATTAAGTACATTGCTCTGCTCTTACAATTTTCTATAGTCAGGTTTAATAATTATGTCAATTTTTTTATATAAATCAAAGTTTTGATTAATATACAGGTATATGCAAAACTCCCTTTAAATGTTTTTTTAAATTTCAATGAATCTCAGTAACAACTTATGACCTGACTAGGTATCACTGTACCAACATTTTTTTTATAGGACTATGCCATAAACCTGGCAAAGCAGATGAAGCCTCTACGACAAGCAAAGAAGAAAGATGTCGGCCAATACTTGGACCCCAAGCTCTTAGACCATATGACGGATGAACAATTAGTACAATTATATGAGCTCCACAATGCTGCGAAACCTGCAGCAGCATCGGAGGATAAAAAATAGCCTTAAAATATTGTAACGCAATATCAAATGATCATGATTGACGAAGGAGGTTAAGTACACTCCGAATGCATGTTGTTAGTCACTCAATCCACATGTTATGATAGTCTCATCCTCCTGAAGCATTCTTTGAACGACCTTTTTTATGGATAACTAGCAGTCTGCCAGCGGCTTCGCCCTGCTGCAAATTTCTGACTTTCCTCGTGGATTTTTCAGTATATTTTCTTTGATATAAACCTTGTCCTGACAATGACGAACACAACAAAAAAGAAATCAGACAAATCGGTTCAACCATTCTCAAGTTATAGCATGACCTGGAGAAATAGGGGTTCATTTTTATTTATATTGAATACTAATATACTAATGTTATAAATGTGTAAATATTTATCTGTCTGTTTCACTATTACATCGACAGAGTCGCAGGCAACAGCTAGTGTAATAATTGGTTTTATGAATTTATTGACAAATTTGTCAGAACAATATTATAAACTGACAAATTGATTGATGATAATAACTTACAGTTTTAACTTTAATTTTTTAAATATTAAATCAATATTATTTGGACAATAATAGGACCAAGAATTAGCAATGAAATTATATTAGAAAGTTTTTTTTTTCAATGCGTTTTGTGTGGTCTATAAATTGTGTTTGGATCTAGACTTTAGAGGCAACGCACTCACACGCGTCTCTAAAGTATATCGACGCTTGAAAAGTGAAATGGGATAAGCGACACAAAAGTCGTCATAGGCGAGACCTAGCTCATGTGACTCATGCCCATTTGAACGGTAAAATAAGTCATAATATAACTAAATGTCACAAAAATGTCGCTTATCCCATTTCGCCTTTCAAGCGTCGATATATAAGGCTTAAGACGTAGCACGGCTCGGGTAGGCGCGACGTCATTTTCGCATTATTTTCATTTTATTATATGGACAAAGGTTCTTCTGACCGGCTTAACCCTTAATAAGATAGAGGTGATTTAGCGACTTATTAGTTTTTAATCTGTTTATTATTTTACTGAATATATATTCATGTTTTTTTTTACATCTTCAATAAAAGCTGATTCATGTAACAGTTGACAAAAATAATTTTAGCAAAACAGAATTTAACATGGAGTTTATCTGGCTGACCTGTTACATGACGTCACAGTGCATATAGGATCTTTGTCTAATTAGCAGTTATAATCCTTGTATCATCCGTATTTGATGGACGATTTAAATTTTAATTTCACTTTTGGTGATGTCTTTTACGGTATTTTCATATTTTGTTGAGAAATGCTATTTAAAAAAATCCAGGCATATACCCCATGGGAAATGTGTGTTAATCATACATCATTATTTTTAATAATTATGTGACAGCTGCCACATTTTTTTTACTTTAAGGATCGTCATATTATTTAAGAGGAAATTGGAAAACTAAAGATTATTCTGTACATTTTGATTTATTATTTCAATTTAATACCGATCGGCTGGTAATTCTAATAGGTATTAAGTATTAAAAAATCTATTTAAATAAAATTGTGTATCAAAAAGTATTATGACGATTGTGATTGTTAAGTTATGCATTATTAATTACTGTTTTTAATGATTAAGTAAAACTTAAGTGAGATTTATTTATTAACCAAGTCACTTGTAAGTTTTCGAATAGAATTTGATGGGTTTATTATGATCAAGCAAAAATGTAAATTATGAAATGAAATGAAGTAACTTTATTGTATAAAATGACGTAAGTACACACTCATCATCTCTTAGTCATACTGTTACTAAAGCTTATGTCGTGAAAAATAATCGACAATGCATCAATAATCTTAGATAATGTATTATAATTTGTTATTTTTAAATATATGAATGGATTGAGTTTTTTGTATTACTCTTCTTTTACATTCCCGTAGTTTTAGATAATGTGCGACCAACGTTTTACGAAATTGGGTCCATTACTTATTCCTACAAGAAAATTAAAGTTGTTTTGGTTACTATTTAAGGTTAGGAGAGCAGTGGGTTGGTTTTAAAATGAAAAAACAATGCCGGTATCGAATTCTGTTTATTCATAGACAGTGAAGTTGCACAATCAAGTACCTACTTACCTTAATTCTAAGTGTATAAGACAGATATTATATAAATATAATACAATGTATAATTTTAGAATGCTTTAGATCCAATGAGGGTTACAATTCTGCCCTCGTACGGGGAAAAGGCACAAGTGCAATTAATTCCTAGAAACTTAAACACTCAAGGCTTATAATAAGGTTGGAAGTGCAATAAAATTCAAATAGTAGATGTGCCTTTTTTCCGTAGGAGGGCAGAATTCATTTAATTGATTTGGAATACTTAGTCCTAAAATCACTCGACTAAGCTCTTAATTTCTTATTATGTTGTAACGGTTATAAGATTAAAAAGTTTTGTAAAGTTTTTAAATAGACATTCAATGCTACTTACATGATAATAGTGTATACCTACAAAAGGTGTATAACGGTCATAATGTTATACAAATACGGGTATTCTAGAGTATTTAGGATACGTTTACGTACAATAAAAAACATATTAGTAATAAGATTTAATTACAACGATCGATGTAAGTATTAGATACAATAGCTTAAAATATGAAAATCCGACTCGGTGGAATATTAAGTATTTAAGATGAAACTAATTCTACCACAGTTGAAGGGGTTTTTGACATATTTGACGAACATAGGCGATCACAAGCGACGCAGATATACGCTAGAGCGATTAAAGTTTTAATACCTACTCAGTGTTTTTACATTTTCAGTAGGTATCGCCAAATATGTGGAGTGATAAGGTCAGAGGATGCACTACGCTAACTAGCTTTTCTATTCGTTTCGTGTTAAAACCAATCGCGTCACTGGTAGATGACGTGATACAAAAAGTCACGTGATCTACCAGTGACGCGATTGGTTAAAAACGAAACGAATAGAAACGCTAGTTAGCGTAGTGCATCTTGGCAGGGCCCTCAGGTGGGGTAAGAGCGTCAATGGGGTAATTGCGACAAATCGTATATTTTTTAGGAGATATTGTTGGTTTAACGGACTTGCCCCGTTGACGCACTTGCCCCACCTTACCTTATTCATTCTGTTTACTGATTTAGGTACACTATTCTCTTGACATAAAAAGACACTGCAAATTACCGCGGTGGACCGCAATTAATAAAAAAAAAAAAAGGAGAGTGGTGATAGTAACATACTTTGTCATGATATATATAGGTATCCGTGTGATTAAGTATATAACTCTAGCGTATAATTTCAATGCGCTTGCGTTCATTTAAATTTGCCTAACTTACGTGCCATAATGCTCTGTTTAAGACTCCAGAAAAAGCAAGTTCATTTCTTACATACGAAACTACGAAGTAGTATTTTATTTTAATTCCTTTAAACGAGATCGATGCCATAAGTAAAACACATTGTTCCTAATTTGATGTGTTGCTAAATGCGTTGAGTATTCTTAGACAATATTAAGTTTAACTATTTTAAAGCAAAGCGTACTAAGGTCGCAGCGCACTAAATAAATCACGACATCACATGTTATTGTTAAACCTAATTAAACCTCGTCTTACCTTTTGGTATTGATCAATAGAGATTCAGTTTCATAAAAGTGCGGGTTCCTAAATTTGAATTTTAGTCAGGTCCTACTTGGTTTTTTTTACTTTATTTTGATGAAAAATATACACGTCTACTTAAGCAGTTTTTTTTAGCAGAAATATTTAAAGCGTTTTCCTAACTTACTTATTTACTAATGATACCACTTATGTCTACTATAAGATAGATAATTGTAATCTATGAGTCATCAACTCATCACACAAAGTGTGTGAACCGCTTACATTTAACGAATTACTATCGGCGTGGGTTTTTTGAAGGGGTTCGCACCATATGAGTCTAACTGACGCATTCAGAGACGTCAATAAATTTAATGCTTTCATTAAAGTTGCTGTTGTCACTTTCTTTGCTACAGCAATAGAATAAGAGAACACGTCACTAAACAAGCATTAAATTTAATTGACGTCTCTGAGTGCGGCAGTAAGACAAGAGTGGTTAACTCGTTGAACCGTTAATCGTTAATTAACAAAGTAAAAATTTCGAGTAACGGATTACCGAAACAAGTGCGGCGCGTGCGTAAATAATTAAAGTAAGTACCTCATAACAAGTTCTAAAGATATACCCTTTTTTTATTATTTTTTCATGTCATGCCCAAATTTCTATAGCCAGTACTATTTTTTTAATATGTAAATTCCTAACGCAACGACATGTAACATGCAATTTTATCACTAGTTAACGTTTAACGATTAACTTTAACAACCGTTAAATTTAACGATTAACAAAGTTACTTTTTTAAGTAACGGATTAGCAATTAATGAAGTTAACTATTTGATTAACGGTGCCCAGCTATGAGTCACAACGACATGTAAAATTCATTTTCTATCACTAGTTAACAATTAATGTTAACAATCATTAAATGTTCCGAAATGCAACGCTTTAACTTTTAACGAAGTTAAGTTTTTAAGTGACTGACTGGCAATTAACGAAATTAACTATTTTAGTAACGGTGCCCAGCTATGAGTCGCAACGAGAGTAAAATACAATTTCTATCACTAGTTAACAATTAACGATTAACTTTAACAACCGTTAAATCTTCCAAAATGTAACTCTTTATCGTTTTAAGTAACGGATTAGCGATTAACGAAGTTAAGTTATTTGATTAACAGTGCCCGGCTATGAGTCGCAACGACGTGTAAAATTCAATTTCTATCACCAGTTAACAATTAACGATTAACTTTAACAACCGTTAAGGGTGAATTGCAAAAATATTGTACATAGTTAAGGGCTCAATTAAAAAAGGGTTGTTAAGCCCTTTACTTTTTCCGTTGAGTAACGAAGATTAATAGTCATATAACTATATTGATAATTTTCGTTACACAAACTAAAAACAATTGAAGAAAGTTAACGTTATCTCAATTAATTCCTTAACAATGTACAATATTTTTGCAATTCACCCTTAAATCTTCCAAAATGTAACTCTTTAACGATTAACAAAGTTAAGTTTTTAAGTAACGGATTAGCGATTAACGAAGTTAACTATTTGATTAACGGTGACCAGCTATGAGTCGCAACGGCATGTAAAATTCAATTTCTATCACTAGTTAACGATTAATGTTAACAACCATTAAATGTTCCGAAATGTAACGGTTTAACGAAGTTAAGTTTTTAAGTAACGGATTCGCGATCGACGAAGTTAACTTGGTATTCGATTAACGGTGCCCAGTTATGACTCGCAACGGCATGTAAAATTCAATTTCTATCACTAGTTAACGATTAACAATTAACTTTAACAACCGTCAACCCTTTCGAAATGTAAACGCTTTAACGTTTAACGAAGTTAACTTTTTAAGTAACGGATTAGCGATTAATGAAGTTAAGTATTTGATTAACGTTGCCCAGCTATGAATCTAAGACGTTTCAAAACTGCACTGCTGTATCGCTGGAAGAAGTCGCGTAGGCGATCTCCGTAATGGTCCTATTAATATTGCACTATGTTTTCACGCTCTGCCGCACTTGTTTTAACCTTCATGCGAACCCTAACAATGTCTTCTCGTTCCTATTATGCAATGCAAAAACATAAAATACATCACATTAGGGACCATTCATTCTATAAAATTAATGCGAATGTGTTATTTGTAAGCGCTGTTGAGACTACTGATTGTGTTTTTTAATAAAATTGTCTTGAAATCGTCGGATGATTTTTTGCTGTACAAATGAATACACAATAGCACATATGACAAGTTTAATAACCTTTAACCTTCGTGTAGTCAACTTAACGAAGAAAGGTGGCCACTTTTTCCGTTACGTTACTAAATCATAGTTCAATTGTTATAAAGTAAGTTATGTCATATTCCCTGTAAATTCTGTATTCATTTGTACCTATACAACAAAAACCATTCTTCAATTTCAAGACAATGTTTTAGTTTATTAGAAGACACAATGAAGTCTAGTCTTAATGTAGCCTGTTAAATAAAAGCAGCAATGTATTGCGTATGCTTCAAATAAACCCGAAATGCGCCGATGGGAATTCATTAAACAATTGTATCGAACTCAGACACAGTGATGTTTGAACCGAAAAATATGTTAAAAGCCTGGTTTTCTACTACAATACACTATTGGAGTGTTAACTTATGATGTATTTCATTTTAAAACTAATACAATGATCTTAATCTCTAGTAACATAGAGTATTTGTTTAAAATGATGTTTTGAAAACATTTTAAAGCACCTACAATAAGTGAACTCATACTGCAAAGAATAAATTTCGTTTCACGTCCTAGCATAAAGCTAGCATCAAAAATCTAAATAAAAAAAGTTAAAATATGATAGTTAAGTTGTGTCAAAATACGATGAGCGGTCATTTTTAAAAACTTTTCCCTAACTCTTCATATCTATGTCAAGCACAATGTTATTTTACAACAGTAAATAATTAATAACGTATAAACAAAATTGTTTACAAAATGTTTACAAAATAAACAAACTTAACAAACAAAAGCTTCGTGCGGTGACCGGTCATTACGCGTTTAAAATATTTCAACACGTCAAAGCGCACTTCAGCCACTGTAAAAAAAAAACAAATAATAAAAACACAAAATGAAATAAACAAAGAAAAGACAGATAAAATAGCTTAGTAAAAAAAGTTTGAAACGTTATCCAATTTTGACGGAAATGAAGATGGGTTGATAATTATCATTCCAAAATATTATAGTTCAAATGGTCACAGTTTCAAACGTTTTTTATCGAGCAATAGCACGTGAGTTTACCAATAGGTACTTGTACCTAAAGCTGAAAATGTCCATACAAAAGGCGATAACATTTCTCTCCCCCTAAACCTAGTCCGATATTTACGATTTTTGAATATCTTCGAGATGTCATGAAAAACTAGGTCTGTATACGTTTTCCTTTCGAAGAAAATATTTCTCGGAAAGAAACAAACAAGAAACGGAAACGTACAGAACATTTTTTTCATAATAACTATAAATATTCAACGATCGTGATCAGTTTGTTTTACCTTGCTTTTTTCAATTAGCTCAGTACCCATCAATAGACCAACTGAGAAAGCAAGATAAATATGAAGTTATCGGATAGAAAAAGGATGAGAAAAGATTATTCACTACATTTTCCTTTCCAAGAAAATATTTCTCTGAAAGAAGAAAACAAGAAACTGTAACGTACAGACCTAGTTTTTCATAATAACTACAATATATTCAACAATCACGGTAAGTTTGTTTTTATCTTGCTTTTTTTAATTAGCTCAGTACCCATCAATAGACCAACTGAGAAAGCAAGATAAATATGAAGTTATCGGATAGAAAAAGGATGAGAAAAGATTATTCACTACATTTTCCTTTCCAAGAAAATATTTCTCTGAAAGAAGAAAACAAGAAACTGTAACGTACAGACCTAGTTTTTCATAATAACTACAATATATTCAACAATCACGGTAAGTTTGTTTTTATCTTGCTTTTTTAAATTAGCTCAGTACCCATCAATAGACCAACTGAGAAAGCAAGATAAATATGAAGTTATCGGATAGAAAAAGGATGAGAAAAGATTATTCACAACATCTGTACATTTTCCTTTCCAAGAAAATATTTCTTGGAAAGCAATTAAACAAAAAACGAAAACGTACAGACCTAGTCTTTCATAATAACTACAACATATTCAAAAACCATGATAAGTTCGTATTTATGTTGCTTTCTCAGTACCCAGCACTAAGCAAACTGAGAAAGCAAGATAAACATGAACTTAATATCTATAAAATATTCAACAATCGTGATCAGTTCGTATTTATCTTGCCTTTTTCAATTAGCTCAATACCCATCAATAGACCAACTGAGAAAGCAAGATAAATATAAAGTTATCGGATAGAAAAAGGATGGGAAAAGATTATTCACAACATCTGTACATTTTCCTTTCCAAGAAAATATTTCTTGGAAAGCAATTAAACAAAAAACGAAAACGTACAGACCTAGTCTTTCATAATAACTACAACATATTCAAAAATCACGATAAGTTTGTATTTATCTTGCTTTTTTCAATTAGCTCAATACCCATCAATAGGCCAACTGAGAAAGCAAGATAGGTAAATATGAAGTTATCGGATAAAAAACGATGAGATAAGATTATTCACTACATCTGTACATTATCCTTTGCAAGAAAATATTTCTTGGAACGAAACAAACAAAAACGGAAACGTACAGACCTAGTTTTTCATAATAACTACAACATATTCAAAAATCGTGGAAATCTGACTTGAATTAGGGGGTGAGAAACGTAATCGCCCGGAGCTAAAAGTGTATGGAATAAAATTGGCAGCTATGCGATTTAAGTGTTGGTTCACAATCCTCATAAGGAGCATCCCCACTGAGAGCATTCGCGTGAATATTCAAGGAGTGTGGACGTTGAGCGGAGCGTTACAAAGCTTACACAGACACCATGTTCGCGCCGAATGCTCATTACACGCGAATGCTCTCAGTGGGGTCGCTCCTTTAAGGCAAATCCAGTGAGGCGCACGCTACACACGTGAGCCACGCGGATCAAATTGCTTTACAGGTAGTCGTGTGTCAATGACGTAATTTTGCGCTTGTGTCGCTGTAAAGGTTGAACTGCACTAGAGTGGCGCTGCAGCGGAGAGGCGCGGCGCGGCAAAATATTCTCGGGAGTCAACTGTGTCGCGTCGCGCCGCGCCGCTTCACTGCAGTACAGCTATATGCGTTTTATTTCATAAGAAACAGTGGCAAGAACATTTTTCTTGTTGCGCCGCTCCGGTGCTGCGACGCGCCTCTCCGCTGCAACGCCGCTCTAGTGCAGTTCAACCTTAAGGGCCGAGTTCACCCACAATTAAACGGTCGGTTAGCGGTTTAACGGTTGTCAAATGTATTGACTAACAGCTGATTAAGACTTAACCGTCTGTTAAATTGGTTGGTGAACTCGGCCCGAGTTCTACATATACATCATGACAAGAAGCGATTTAATACCCACTTTTGCGTGCTAAGCGTGCGCTGTCTAATTCTGACTTTATGAAACTTTATTCCCTTTAATGCACCAATGTAAAACTGGCGAGGGTAGGTACTTGTGAAAGTTGCCTTTGAAAACTGGACTGTTTACTGACGCCTAAGTTCATCAATAGAATATTGTAAATGAGAGAGTAAATAGCTATCGTTATTGAAGAACTTGCCTCAGCTAAATTCAAGTTGATGTAAGTCGACTGAGGAGTGTTCAGACTGCTTTGTGTAAAATACACATCTGAAAAAAAAAACAGTAAGGTCAGTAAAAAAAAAAGCGGTAGGTATCTCAGCATTTGAGAGTAGAATATAACAGCGTAGAGAACGTTTTTTTCTTTAACGCTCACGCTACATAACGATAACGCTACTATTTTCTGCGGGCCTAGTATGGCTGCGTCTATATCACGTGTCAAATGTGGATAAAGCATCCGTCACTCTCGTACTTATTTACATGTCAGAAGGTGACGGATGCCTTGTCCACACTTTATCACGCGATAAACGTAGCCATATTACGGCCCCTGATGGATACTGAACATCAATAACGTCAGTTGACTACCTAGCAAAAGCGTAGGTATCTATTAGGGAATGCAAATAACCGGTTATAACCCGTTTTAACCGGTTATTTTCATACAAAAACGATTAATAACCGGTTAAATTGCATTCCCTAGTATCTATCTATCTCAGTTAAGACTCATCTATAGGTACCTACTTCGTTTATTTCTTATTTGAATAAAATTGTTAGTCTAATTCCTATTACTTTTAAAAGATACCATTAGTAATTACTGTAATTAGTATGTAATTCCTAATTTAAAATCAAATTCAAAATAACGGTCATCAATTCAAATATGAAAAATCGAACATACAGGGTTGCCACCTTCCACTTTTTGGTTTTAGGGTGACCAAAAAAACGGTTTTTGGTGGTTTTAGCGGGAAAGTCCTAGTGTACTTACTGAATGCGCGATGCAGGTGCATCACAGTGGACACAAAGTCGCCAAAGCGCAGCATGCCGTCCTTCCTCATGTAGCGGAGCAGCAGCAGAGTCATCGCGCGATCGGGGATGATGAAGCCGATCTAAGGACGCAAAGGACATGTCAAACAAATTGACCTCGTCCCAAACTAAGCTTTAGGCTTGCACTATGTGTACTAGATAATAATAAAGATACAGGGTGGAGAGTTAAGATGGGTCAGCTATTGGAACCCTTGCCGCACGCGACTTTAACTTTGTGGACCTTTGCTAATAATTTAAGTTATTTCAATCGAGATAGAATAGATTATTTTATATAGATTTTTACAAAAACTTCAGTATGGGCAAAAAAACATGTCTGATGCCAATCGATCCCCTTTACTATCAAAGATCAAAAGACCCTCTGATGCCAATTAAAGGCATAAGTAAATTAAAAAATCTCCTTCCGCTCAATTTTAAGAAAAAGTTACTATGCAAATTTTACGTACTCTTATTTACACCAATGCAAAAAGAGGGATTATAAGTTTGACGTGTGTATCTGTGTGCGTGTGTTTTTATCTGTGTGTGTGTCTGTCTGTCGCATCCTAGCTTCCAAAGCGGAAAGCTATTTTAATCGGTGTAGTTCTTAGAAGTTTCGTAAAAATCGGTTGGGCCTTATCTACCTCCTAAGGCCAAGGTCCTACCCATAGTACTTATTGACTTAGTCATTCAGACAAAGCCTCTTCGACAGTGGTGTAGTCATAGCGTACTTAATAGAAAACCCGCCAATAGCATACCACGGTCCTATCAGTAGGACTTAAGAAACCCCGCCATTTTGTCTTCTAAGTACTTCGGTCTGAATGAGTATAAGACAATAGTACTACTGGTAGGACGACGGGCCGTCGCGTCTACATGCTAAATTTTTCGTTGGGCCATAGGAGAATAAAATAGTTTTGCTGCCCCAGTTGTATTAACATACCTCTTTCAGGGCGTCGCGCAGCCTCTCAGCGATTAGGACCCCCATCTTCTCCCTAGCGTGGGTCTTGAATACCATCTGCCAGTGCTTCAGGGAGCACATCAGGTCCTTGAAGTTGCTCAGGGTGATGCGGCCTGTGCCACTTCTCTGTGCCACAGTTAAGGATCTTACGAGGAAAGTACTGTTTGTCAGTTTAAAACTGTGACATCAACACTGAACTAAATTTTGCTACGATGAAACATCTACATGGTGACTTTAAATTGGTGACCGGGAGTGGCATTTTAATGACCAGAAAAAAGGCATTATTTTGCGTGTGTATGAAATAATGATGCAATAAAACAAAAACCAACTAACTGCATGGTCACCCTATATAGGATAGAAGTATCTACCCTTTGTGGCCACTGAAACCTTTTTGGCCACTTTAGGTCGAAATGAGTATCAAAAATACTGTAAAATTATGGAGTGAAGACCTTGTAAAAATCGCGGGAACGCGGTGGATGCGAAAAGCACAAGACCGGTCTGAGTGGACAGCCTTGGGGGAGGCCTATGTCCAGCAGTGGACGTCTTTCGGCTGACATGATGATGATGATGACGACGGGTGACCACTATAACGAAAAGAGTTAAAAGGATACATCAAGAGAAAGCACGATCTGCCGGCACGTTTCGACAGACGAGCAGCTCTTGATATAATCATTAGGCAGGCATGCTTCCAGCAGCTCCTGCAACTCGAAGGCATCGATAGTTCGATGCTCATCAGCCAACTGCAGAAACACAGCTTCGTACTGCGCGAAGCTGCTGGTGTCCAAGCCAGCAGGAGCCCTCAGGAGCGCGGCTTTGGTCATCAACGGCGGCGAATCCAGGGTCTTCATGCGGGTGGTCTTTGAGGAGAAGACGCGGAGGGAGAAGCAGGCTTCCTCACGGGGCTCGAAGGTCGTTGGCATGATCAGGTATGCTCCAGGTTGTAATTCGCACCTGGGACAAATCATTGTAATTTATTGTTTTGTGCACTGAATCGCTACCATCATCTTAACTTTTATCACAACAACCAACACACCACCAACAACCACCACATACCACCAAGAACCAGTGTTTTCATTGGTGGCGTTCCCGCATTACTAGCAATGAGCCATTCCATCTTGGCCCTCAGGGTGGATAATATGCCTGATAATGTTTTTTTGTACATTTTGACGACATCGGTAATAGGTACCGTCGAGCTGATATTGGAAAAGATGACCATATTCCTCAATAGCTAACAGAACAGGATATACAGGGTAGAAAAAAATTATGGGCCCTGGATGGGGACAACCTTAAATTCTTAAGTTAGATCATTTTTTAATTTTATTTATAAAAAGAAACAAAACTGCAATTAAAGATTTTTTACAATTCTTTTGTACCCGGGAATCGAACCAGCCAAAAATTCCAAAAATAAACACTCGCTATTTTCTTATACTACCTAATTGATAGAATTATTGTTCAGGATAAAATGTCCAATAAACATTTGGTCTTAGAAATAAAAAAGATCGTTATAGTGTCGAAATCTAACATTAGTAATAGAGTTCATTTTTTGAATTTTTAGCTTGTTCGATTCCCTAACAGAGGTCAAACGTGCTCTGTCACAGTAAAAAACAGTAGTTCGTCTTCAAACAAAGATACAGCGCGCGGTTTGCATGTGTGCGTGCCTCGACCGTACGCGCCGCGAGCCACCACAAGCAAACTCAACAGTCGCACCAAGCTGGTATTAGTCGAAGCCGTGTGGTCACCGCGTTTGGCTGAGTGCGTATTAAAGTATCGATCGAAGCGCATCGACGCAACCCTAGCGCTCGAGTGTTCCCCTTTATACCGGTGGATAGGATAAAGTATCCGTCACTCTCGCACTTACTTATTGGTCTGAAAGTGACAGAGGTTTATTCATACCGAAAACATGGCCGTAACAGGCCCTCTGCGGGCCTAGTATAGTTGCGTTTATGGCGTGACAAAATGTTGATAAAGCATCCGTCACTCTCGTACTTACGTGTCAGAAAGTGACGGATGTTTTATACACATTTTGTCACGCGACAAGCGCAGCCATATTAGGCCCCCGGAAATAATAGTCGATATGCCCTTACCTGTGGCTAACCTGCCGGCTGTTGCTATACTGAGAATTGATGGTGCTCTTCAGTTTTTTGAACTGTTCTGGAGATGCCGTCTCGTTCAGAGGGCGGGGCAGCTTGTAGATGCTGAACCCAATCACTTTGGGCTCCATGACGCTGTGCTGGTTGAGGGAGACCACGACGCGGTCGGTTTCGGTTACAATCAGCTGGACTTGAGGGTTCATGTGGAAGAAGTCTGGAACAAAAATAAATAAATGAACATCTACATTGTCAGAAGTTGAAATAACAATACAGTAAGTGCAGGATTAAGTATTATTTGTGGCGTCAAAAAGGTACCACCAACGCGGCACTCAGCTGGTTTGCGATTGGCATCGTATAAAATAGTAGATCTTAATCAAAATTTGGCATTAATTTTATAGTACACACAGATTAAATTTTATTTATTTGATACGGCAACCTTGTAGGATGAGATGGCCGATTGAAAAATGCTCGGCTTTTACATTTTGATTGATTCTCTCACTCACCTGATGGTGACTTCGCTAGGAATGGACAGACATGAATAAAAAAAAGAAAAATTGAATGTGTTGTTAGAAATATTTTTTAAACCAAGCGACAAGAAAAGTAGCGTCAGATCAAGAAGAAGGTGGCAGAACTGGACCACTTCTGGAAAGACTGGGCTCAGGAGCCACTAGATATGGAATTGTGGAGAAGCCCGAGCTAGAGGGTTTTGCCCAGAAGTGGGGCAGAAACTTAGCACAAAAATATTCGCCCATACCGGCAATCGAACTCGGTATCGGTAGCTTCGAAGGCAGGGTCACTACCGAGGCCGGCCTTAGGGTGCGGCTCCACTGAGGCGGAGACGAGCGGAGCGGAGCTGTGCCAGTATTAACCAATAGAAAGCGCATGCGGTCACGTCGAGCGCGTCATGTGCACGTTAGTTTAGATTCCATTGGTTAATATTGGCACAGCTCCGCTCCACTCCGCTCATCTCCGCCTCAGTGGAGCCGCACCCTAGGGCCAGCCTAAGACCATCACGTGTCGTCGAAGATAAGATAAGAAGAGTCAATTGTCGATTTTAACTCACGTGCGTAATTCCTGCATCCCCCAGCGGTAACTCCTCGACGCCATGCTCCCTGATGCAATTTGACCTGCCACTTCTGCTTGTCCTGGAGCGAGGGCTCCGGCCAGCTGGTCTCCGCGTCCAGATGCACCATCTCTACGCGATGGAATAGACGCTGGAAGTCCTCGAAAGTGACACTGAACTCGACAGTGGCCGAGGTTGCTCGCTCGCGCTCAATTTGGGTTTTACTGCTGGAGAAGTGAAGATAGATTAAAATACCACCATACGACGAAAGTTCATGGAATATGAATCTGTAAACCTGCAAATTGTAATTTGTAGCTTTATAAAACAGGCTACTACTGGCACATTTTGTACTTTATTGCTCGTGTCGCTCAGTTTATCTATTTTGTAATAGACAGGAAATTACCGATTCACAAGAGAAGCTGTGAATGAAGCACAAAAATAAAGCCGTTCTTAAATCGAATTTGAAATCAAAAACCGGTATTTATTTATTCTACTATTTGAACCATTCGTGGCAGGTCTTTTGAATTGACCTTTTAGCCGTCTAGCCAAACGTAGGGTATAAACATAAGATATCGTTTTTGGTCGAATTTCGTATTTACAGTCAACTTTAGTAACCTTCGATAAGCTTATTGAGATAGCAAAACGAATAAGAACTTTTCCTGATTATGCTCTTCATCTTTAACCATTCAGCCATTAGCAGTACTTACTTCTTTATGTTATTTCTGAAGGTTCTAATCGTGTTAAGAAACGGGCTGCGTTAAAAAAAGTTACAGTGTTAGTAATATACTTAATCAAAGAGCAAAGTCTATGACTGTGTCGTTAGAGCCAGGAGAAGAGCATATTGTTGAGAAGTTATGATTTGGACGTAGGTAAAACAATGTAGGTTACCTAAGGAAAGTGAGTTTGTCACAGAGGGTTGTGCTTCGGATAGATTCAGTACACTATTTCGAATAGTAAAGACGATTCAAACTAGTGACGTACGATTGGAGTGTTTGTGCTGGATCTACAAATGTATAGACTTACTCGTTACGCTCGGTCATCGAGTCCCACGGCACGAGCGGGCGACGCAGGCGGATCATCTCGTAGCGTTCGCCGTTCGACATACCCTTTAAAAAAAAGATTAAATAAGAATTTTGTCTAATGTGTCTTTTTTAATTGGCTGTGATGTTAAGGTTGGCGTAGACATAACGTCTCGACACCGAATCAGCTCAAAGTGGGACAGTGAAAAGTGAGCTTTGATCTGCGTTAGTTCTATACATTTTTCAGTGGATGACTGCTAGCTTGTGCCGAGGCGAGGCGTTGCCGTTCCGATCCCGATAAGTGTGCGTATGGAGTTTCATACAGACTGGAGTCCTAGTGAAAAAGGGTACAAGTCTTCTGAAGATCATGTGAAAAAGGGTTTAAGTCTAGTATACTCCATTCATGTATATACCCTTTTTTATTACGAGTTAAGTCGACTTGTACCCTTTTTCACTAGGACCCCAGTGAACGGCTCGAGTTGAGGTGGTACCGATCAACGAGTCAACCTTTACCTGTAAATGCTACTTACTTCGTCGACGCCGTGCACTCGGTAATTCATTTCATTTTCCAAGCCCTTGGGGTCCGCCTGTAAGAAACACTATGTATGTTACATCGATGTCACATTTTTGTATAAATTATATGGGGACAAATGTATGAGTTTTATATTGAAAAATCAGGCATTAATACACGAGTGTCGTTTTATGAAACAAGTGTTATAATGCCTAATTATGTATGAAGTTGCAAACATAACTTTATCTACATTACATATCACAAGTTTTCTGCAATATGTGAGAAACCTGTATAATATGTGTTTGCCCTGTATCTTAATGTATCTGCATCTTAATGTTTAACTTAAAGTATCGATCACCAATACTTTAATGTGAACATTAAGACGTAACCACATCGATAACCGATACTTTAATGACATTGCAATACTTTAATGTTAACATTAAAATACAACACAGATATAGGTTTCTTATAGGCTATTTGCTTATCGTCTGAACATATTATAGGGAAGTTATGATAAGGATGTAGATAAATACACATATAACTTACCGTCGTAGTTGTATTGGGCAAATAATGCGCGGTGACTATGCTAGACATGCGCAGGAGTACTCTAATCATTTGGCCACACATTAGGTCTTTCATCAGGATGGACTCTGTTATGCCTCCAGTGAGATCCGCCATTCCATCCAGCAGCGTACCGTATTTCAAAGCCTCGTAGGATCCATGTAACCTGGGCAATAAGGTAAAGTAATATACTAAACCAAGGGCCAGAGGGCCCTGCCAAGATGCACTACGCTAACTATCGTTTCTATTCGTTTCGTGTTTTAACCAATCGCATCACTGGTAGATAACGTGATACGAAAAATCACGTGACCTACCAGTGACGCGATTGGTTAAAAACGAAACGAATAGAAACGCTAGTTAGCGTAGTGCATCTTGGCAGGGCCCTGTGTTTCACAATCGACAAGTAAATTTACGTGCCAGTTAAAGATAGCTCTCTCCTTGTTTATATTCAAGTGTAAGAAAAGGAAAGGGCTAAATTTATCTGTCAGATATGCTTTACTTGACGATTGTGGAACAGGCCCTAAGCTAAGCCAAATAGCAGCATATCAAATAAAACTCCTGTAGCAGTCACAACCTTATTACTAAAAGGAGAGGATCGAAACTAAATACTTTCGCAATAATCTGTGATAATACTTATTGGCTTTGGAGCAGTAAAGGACACTCACAAATTGACCTAGTACAGTCGGCCTTATAAGAAGCTGCACACTTTTGTACCTTGTCGCTTTAACGCCTTTGACAGATTAGTGCAGCAGTTCAAACATGACGTTAAAGTGACAAGATAAAAAAGTGTGCAGCTTCTTTTACGGCTGACCGTACCATGATAAATATGTGTATATAGAAGTACAGTTGTATACAATTTATATGGCGTGTTGTGAATCTTCGTTCGCGACATAAATAAAATCAAATGTAATAGGTATACCTAACTAGAGTGATAGAACCAGTAATAGACAAGGCACCAATAATGGACAACTGATTCTTATTTTACAGAAGATAATGGTTATTCATTTGTTTTGCAACAATCAATTTAGGACCGTATGAAATTTGAATTAAGAGTGAAGTGTCCATTTACTGGTGCCTGTCAGCTAAAAGTGTCCATCATTGGTGCCGTCAGCCTATTAGGCCGTTAAGGAGATACCTCTGAAATAAGGGATCGGGGATTTTTATCTAATAGTTAGGAATTTTACTGCCTTTCACAATCGACAAGTAAAGCCTATTTGACAGATAAATTTAGCCCTTTCTCTATCTTACACTTAAAAATAGACAAGGAGGGAGCCAACTTTAAATGGCAGATATATTTTTGCTCGTTTATATTAACATTATTATTTATATTAAAAAAGTTTTTAGAGTTGTTGCTACGGAATAGAAAAAACAGTGGAAGTGGCATGAGCTTCGCTTAGTATAAGACCTGTTGTCGCCAATACTCAAACTATCATAAAAACAACACGCCGCCATGGAAAATGTTTTTGGTGCGGCTATCATTTTTACACTCCGAAATAGCACAATAAGGCATGCTTCTGGATTTATTTCCTATTATAGAAATAACGAAATTTCGAAATATTGAAATAAGCGATCGCGGCAAATGGGTAGGTTATGCGGAGCTCCGCATAACTGTGCCACACGTTACACGCCCACTTGACACTTCTACTGTTTTTTCTGTTCTGGGGTTGTTGCTAATTCTGTAGCTCTGCCTACCCCACTCAGGGAATCAAGGCGTGAAGGTATGTATGACATGTATGTCTTACTTGGCGTAGGCTTTCTCCAAGAGTGCTGGCCAAAGCTGCTCACTGGAGCTGGTCTGAAGAAACGCGAGCTTCCCGTTCACCGTGGGCAACCGGTCGTCAACCAGCACCTCCAACCACTGGCCACACCACCATATTCGAAACCTGTACAAAAATGGTCATGAAAAACCGGTCAAGTGCGAGTCGGGCTCGCTTGGTCACCGCAAAACAAATATTTATTTCGTTATGAACTTTATACTCTATGTAATAAGGACCATTTTGAATAGCCTAAATTTTAATACAGATTTTCAAAGCTTTTTTTGTTATTTCTCAAAAATGTATCTACATTATGAGCACTTCATTTTATTTTTCCCATAAAATATAAGTAATTATCTGTACGTCAGGATTTTTCAGATTTTTTGATTAAGTAATAAACTTCGGAGGGGCGGAGGAACAGTAATTTTTTGTACATTTTTGGCTATACATAAATCAAACAAAAATAGTTTTGAAATGTGCAGACTGAGCCCTTTCATATGACACCCCATTTGCTATAATCAAACCACTTTCATTTTTCAAACCCCCATTCCAGACCCCTTTTCAATTATTTATAAAATTAATTTCATATTTTTATTACTAAAAACAGATGCGGGCAAGCAAGTTGTAGAACTATGCTAAATTTCAAGTTGACAATGACAGCATTTGTAGTTGCTGAGAAACCCTTCTTCTGTGACATACAGACAGACAACGAAGTCAGCCATTAGGGTTCCTTTTTTACCATTTTGAAACGGAACCCTAAAAACGAAGTCGGACTCGCGCACTGAGTGTTCCGAGTGTGCACAGGGTCAAGATTGTAGGCGGTAAGAACCATGTCGTCTTTGACGTGCTATCGTATTGTCAACATTTTGACAGCTCTCATTTAATTGACTTAAACATGGGAGATGTATAAGGTCCGGTGAATTTGCTAATGGAGGTATAAGTAGCTAGATTCACTAAAGCTGGCACGAACGGGTATTCGAGCGTTTCAACCGCCTCACTTTTGTGGTCAATTTTTTGAAGAATCGGGCGCATATTGTGATGCCTTTTTTGAATATTTCTTAGATGTTCGGTAAACTTAGATACCTAACCAGAAACGAAATCGAAATCTGCAGCCACTTCTACAAAAATGTGACCACGAAAGTGATTCGGAACAACCGCCCAAATAATGACCCGAATGGAATGAACAAAAGTAATGTCACCTATCACTGTGTGAGTGCCGTCCTTTGAACCGATGTTCGAATTTCAAACCGAAAACCTGTTATTATTTTACACACTTGTATACTTTCGTTCACTCGTTCAATCCATTCGTGCCAGCTCTTGTGAATCAAAGTATACCGACCTGAAGAGTCCAGCATATTCAGCGTCCAACCGCTGGTCTGCCGGGACGACCCGGTACAGCAATCCCTTGCTGAGGAAGAGCACACTGAGACAGGATACCAGCCATTTGTCACCTGGAAAAAGGATGGACGTTAGATCGGTGCAAAAAAGTGGGGTACTGCTGTTTCGGTAAAATATATTTTTCCTATTTAATACCATTTCCCAACTGACTTACGAGTATCTCGCTATTGTATTAGGTAAAACAATCTTTAGCGCATTTGTATTTTCCAACTTTTCGTTTGCTCAAATTATCATAGATCAAAATATTGCATACCAAGTATCTTTTCGCAATATTGTTATCCAGCGAACATTTTACTAATTAATTATCTATTGCCGGATAAAATCTAAATATATATTTATTAAAAATATATAAATATATATTTGCTGTCTACTAATTCTAATTCAAGGTTAGCTTAGACCTGTAACCACAACAGAAAAAAGTTGCTAGGTTAGGTTAGGTTAGAGTTGTGTCTAGGCGCTCATCGACACGGAGTACGAGCTCCGCGAAGCGGAGCTTCGTCAGCCTTGTCTTAAATGAAATGTTTTTCATTGGTCTAAAAGTTGTATATTATTGTTGTTGTTGTTGTTCTTGTACTAAATTAGGATAGAAACTATATGCCATACTTTATTTTGGGAAAAGTATGTTACCCTAAGCGATACATTCTACGAAAACATAAACTGCATTTTAAAAAATTGGACTCTAGATATATTATAACATCCAACCATCTAAACTTGAGCATTTAAAATAATATAGCAGTAAGATAAATAGGTAGTGTGATAGTTTTATAAAAAGCTTATTAATTAATAACAAATGCAGCAAAAAACAAACTATAAGTAGTTAGATTTTCCATTAAGTCCCCTCGGATCACTGATAATAAAATGCCACCAGTCATCAAAATGCACTTGACAAAGATCCTATTGCAACGGTATAAGATCTTAAACATAAAGATTGAGTTACGCCATAATGTGGCATCGTTGTTTCACATCCCACGCCCTAGTTTGTCCATGACACTTACCTACATTTACTTATTTGGTTTCACTATAAATAGAGAACAAAATTATTCGTTATTTTTCGATAATAATAAGAGACCGTTACTTTACAAAAGTTTTCAACTAAAGCTTTGGTCTGCTGATCGCAATGCACAATGCTGCGGTGCGCGGTATGCGACGCCGGACCCGTATTGCTCCTCACCACCGACGCGTGCGTCGACGTATCTGACCAATCTCGACGTTTTTAATATAATTACGTGTCCGGCGCCGCATACCGCGCACCGCAGCGTTGCGCGTTGCGATCAGCAGACCAAAGCTTTAGGCAAACCGCAATATTGATCTGTATGTAATTCAAAATATTTAATGATAGATCATTTTAAGGTACTAATTTCGTCTATTTTGCATTGTAATTACCACAGATATAATACACATTGATAACTTAAACACCTCAATCCGTATGAAAACCAACCGCGTCACTTTTTTACTACCTTGGGACGTACCAAGAGAAGAGGATTTTCCGTTTTCTGCACAAAATCGATTCAAAGTCGTCGCTTTTTTGGGTAATTGCAGTTTATTATCACGCAACGAGGCTTTCTTTATTTTCACGACCTACCAACAACAGGCGCGCGGAACGTCAGTAGCGACGTCGGCGAACTCTCAAGCATAAGGTCGTTAAATATTTACTACTAGCGACCCGCCCTCGCTTCGCTTCAGTTTGTGTGCGCTTTTTGTAACACCTAGTTGCATTGCGTAGTTTTTTCAAAGATCTAAAGGTACTCACAGAGTATATATATAATTATTCAATAAATACTTTACTTGAAGACAGCCGCCGTCTCAAAAGTTGCAGTCAAATGCAGGCGCAGTAAACACTTAAGTAAGTGCACTCAAAGTGGGCCGGTTGCATAGTGGGACAAATAAAACGGTACCGCGGGAAAATGATAACAACAGACTATATTAACGAGCAAAGTATAACACCCGTATTCACAAACAATACTTAAGGGATACTTCGCTGAGTAAACGCACTGCGTTCAATACAGCTTTCTGAATTGGTTCTTTTCGACCGACCTTTTGTTAATGAGACGATTTGAACCACCTTGTGCGTTCGTGAGCACTGTGAGAAAGCTGTGTAACACAGCTTTTTCAGGGTGGGACCAGACTTCATACAAACCCTAGGGTTTGTATCATCCTAAAATCTAATTTCCCTGCACTTCATTTAAACTTCTCGGAATAATAATGACTGTTTTCATTGCAAAGGGTTATTTGCATCATTTACTTTGCATTTCCCATCGTTCTACTAAATTTTAGATTCTATTTTAGCTTAGTGCCCAGTCGCCGGCTGCAAGCTTAATATTTGATGAATTTAAACGTGGGCACAGCGTAAAGCCACACGCGTATTTTGGTCGATTGATTCCGTTGCATTTCAACCTCAACATACTCTTTCAATATTTACACCAAATTAAAAGCCATTTTCAAGCAGTGTTAATGCAAAATAGTTTTTTTACAGTAAATGGGCTTTCTTAATCCCTAGTCCATTACTATTTTACGACAAGCAACGCCCGCGACTTGGTACGTGTAGAATTAGTTTCCCGGTACTCCCCCCTTTTCTTCCCGTTGGGGGTCGATTTTCGGAAAATCCTTTCTTAGTGCTCACTTACATCATGAAAGGAACCCCTGTACCAAATTTCAAGTTTCTAGGTACAGTAGTTTCGACTGTAAGAGTGATATATAAGTCAGTAAGTCAGGTTTGCCTTTTATATAATAGAGGTAGGTATAGATATAAAATTCGCGCTTAATGTTCTATACAAAACCTTAAAATGGATTTCATTAATCAAATACACTCAGGGGCAAAAAAAAGAGTCAGAGTGCGTTTTCATACTATATAGAGGCTATTTCGAAGCCTTGATTCCTCGCCAGGGGATGCTTATAGTGAAATCTTATGATGGATAACCCGAGCATGGATACAGGACTTCCAGAGTGCCAAGGATACCCAACTTATTGAAGCTGCGTTTAACGCCGGAATTGTGGATGTTCGGAAAAACATTTAAATGGCAATAAAATGTAAGGAAATCCATATGCTGACCTAAACTCTCTCGCTGTGGTGTTATCTGATTGTGCGATAAGGTAGGTATCTTAAGACCTTTTGACCTCCTCTATTGAACCTCGGAGTATCCACTATTAAACCTCACTCAAAACAACCCCCGGCAAGGAACCAAGGCTTCGAAATAGCCTCGTTTGTATGAAAAACGCACTCTGACCCGTTATTTTTGCCTCTGAGTGAAATAGTTCATTTTCATAATTATAATAAAAAAAAAAACGATTTGACCGACGGTGAAAAATTTAATCCAAGATTAGTCCATACAATTTTTCAATTAACTTAATCCCTTAAGTCCTTATTGCCAGTCTGTCGAATCGGGGGGTTATTCTCACCTAATTTCCCGGGAACCACGTCGAAAGCATCGCAGTTGTCCCTCACGAAAGCAGGGTCAGTGTAGATTTCCTGGAACAAAAACGATCATCATTTTTTTCATTTTGTTAACCCATTATATGCCGAATTGTTAGTTTTTTTTGTTTTGTTATCTAGAACAATAAAATACAAATTTTAACGACGATATAGGGTGTTAATCGGCACCGCTTGCGTATAATAAGTGTTTCTAATTTAGACTCTTATTACTTGAATTTATTGTGATAACAATTTTTCATGTAGGTAACTGTAAACGTTTAAATAACAAATTTGTTTCGAAAATACATAAAACCTTCTAAAACTAAACTAAAATAATTAAAATCATGATATTTTCTAAGTAATTTTAGAAAGCCAAAGCCCTATTTATGTTTTTTTAATCTTTATTTATTTATAGAGGGTTTTACAGAAATGCCACCCCTCATCGTGGCTCTTTAAGAACGAACAACATTATTCTTATCTTATTCTAATAATAGATAGCCTAAGGGCCTGTTTCACAATCGACAAGTAAATTTATGTGCCAGTTAAAGTTAGCTCTCTCCTTGTCTATGTTCAAGTGTAAGAAAAGGAAAGGGTTAAATTTATGTGTCAGATATGCTTTACTTGACGATTGTGAAACAGGCCCTTAACTAAATTGTACAGTAAATCAGCCTCTTGGGAAGTTGGTGTTGCCAAGATGCTGTTTACCCTACCCACATTTAATTTCTTAATTGTAATTGACGTCGCTGCACTTCGCCACGGCCACACTCCACCCTACTTATGTTGTTGTTAAAATAATAATTAATGTATAAAAAAAGTTTTGTAATGCCAGAGGGCTTATTGTCTAACGAACTCGCAATCACAATCGTTTTCATTTTGAAAATCGTAGGTTTGTCTGCATACAAAATGAAAACAATTGCTCCACTTTGAAGCCGGTTGCGATTGCGAGTGCGTTAGACAATAGCCTCTCAGAGGGCTCAGGTGTACACAATCGCGCGAGTTTACCCGAGGCCGAGATACATTGATGTTATTATAAAAGTTTTACAGTCCGTCTCGTATTTAAAGACGGCAGTGTATCTCGGCCTCGCGTCGACTCCACGTCGACCTGGCATGAGAGTACCTAAATAGGAAAACACGCGATTATTTATAGGGGAAAAAAAAGAAACATCTAAAACTAAAATAATTAGAATCAAAATGAATACGATTTTAATTAGCAGCGTCACTTTTGCCAAATGACATCTGTCACAGGCACAATAAGATATGAAAAAAATATATTTTCCACTTCATAAATAAAAAAAACTCATCCTTGCTTAAAATAGAGGATGTAGAACTGTCCTCACAATATCCTAGAAGCGTAAATAGAATATAGCGAGTCTGGAACGTCCTTCCGCTAATACGGGACGTTGGAACGAAAATAGAGCAGAGTTGACCGGAAACGGACAAGTGATTGTCTGTCGTCGAGAGGCACTTCTGCCTCCTACAAGAGGATGCCCGCGACTTCGTTCGAGTAGTATTAGTTTCATTTAAAAATATTACTTATTACAGCCGACTACGATCCACTGTTGAACCTTATTAATGCAATAAAGTGAAGAATTAAATGAAAACATTTATGAAATTAATACAATTAAAAGTTAAACTTATTTAAATTAAAATAAAAAGCTATTCAAATATTAAAGATGTAAATAATAATCACCACTATAAAAAGAACACCCCCTCTAGCAGTCCCTATGACACTGGCTGCCTCTCTGGATAGCTACCCCAATCCATTGGGAGAGGTAAGCACCAGCTCTAGAATCTCCGGAGGTGTCTATGAGCCGGGATGACTAAATACTAAATTAAATGAATAAATATCAGAGGACAATGTCACACCGATTGACCTAGTCCCAAACTAAATAAGCTCTAGGGCTTCACTCAAAAAAATGAGGGCTAACAAAGAGTGATATTCTCTTAGTTGCGAAAAAAATTAATACAATAATTAAGATGTTAGTTATATCAACCAAAGCTGATAGTAACAACAGCAATTTCTTTAGTGATTCACCTAATATCTTATTTGATGTATCTAACGTGTTAGTTGATGTATCTAACGTGTTAGTTGATGTATCTAACGGTTTAGTTGATGTATCTAACGTTTTAGTGGATGTATCTAACGTGTTAGTTGATGTATCTAACGTGTTAGTTGATGTATCTAACGTTTTAGTTGATGTATCTAACGTGTTAGTTGATGTATCTAACGTGTTAGTTGATGTATCTAACGTGTTAGTTGATGTATCTAACGTGTTAGTTGATGTATCTAACGTCTTGTCAGGCTCGTATGGAATCAACACGCTTATACACAACAATCACAATCTTGTTAGAATCGACCAAGTATTTTTTTCAGTGTTGTACTATGGGTACTAGACAACGATATAAATACTTATATACAGAAACATTTACTTAAACACATAGAAAACCTCCTAGACTCATTCCATCAACTTTTCTATTTACTCTATGCGATGTCCTGTCATCTCAAAGCGACGACACGTTGTCACGAAACAATTTCCGCCCTAAATTTTGCGCAAGAGTCTCTCAGGCGCTGATTTTTCAATTCCTGCAGAAATAGACTGTTATTTCCACCTCTTCCATTTCCCTTATACGAGAGAAATAATGAAACTTAATTAAGACTGCACCGTGCACTGCACTTTTATAATTATCTTTTATTATTTATAAGTAGGTATTCTATAGAAATAGTATTCTCGTGAAATGGGAAATTTTAAATTATTTTCTTGAAAACGGAAATGAATGATATGTATTACAAAATTTAAATTTAAATGTTTTCAAGCATTTTCCTTTCGTAATCGTGTATTTGATACACGAGAAATTAAAGGTTACCAAGCTTTTTCCTTTGTTGAATAAATTGCATCTTGGCTAGGCCAGCGGGCCTAGTATGGTTGCGTTTAGCGCGTGATAAAATGTGGATAAAGCATCCGTCACTCTCTTACTTACATACGTGTCAGAAAGTGACGGATGTATCTACATCTTATCACGCGATAAACGCAGCCATAGTAGGCCCCCGCTATAACCACACCCTATCAAGTAGCTGTTAGACCGCTTACGGTGCAAGGCCGCCCAGTGCCCACGCAGCGAGTCATAATCAAGATCTATAACTTAAAAAACCGGACAAGGCGAGTCGGACTCGCCCACCGAGGGTTCCGCACATGACATGGTCAACTCAATTCAAAATTTGCACCGCCGCCGTTCCTTGCATAAAGACCCCGTTTTTTTTTTGATTTAACTAAAAATGTACAGATTTCAGATTTTTTCCTATACTTGTAGTAAAAGACGGTGTTACTTGCCAAATTTCATAGTTCTAGGTCAATGGGAAATACCCTATACATTTTGATTCCCTCGAGAGTGTCGAAATACACGTTTTTTGCGACATAAAAAGCCGTATCTTTTTTTTAAGTAAATGTAGAAGTTTGATTTTTCCACAGTTTCAAGGGACTGTAGATTTGAGTATATGGTTTAAATTTCAACTCCATACCTTTACGGGTTTCCGAGATAAAGGGTCTTGACAGACGGACAGACGGACGGACGGACAGCAAAGTGATCTTATAAGGGTTCCGTTTTTTTCCTTTTGAGGTACGGAACCCTAAAAACATGTTTACTCGTAGACAATCTTGTTATTTTAAACCAGCTTGTTGGATAGGTAGCCAATTAAGGTCTGTTTTTAGAATGGTCTAGGGATTTAACCTATTTTTAAACCTTTTTGCCGGTAGTAGGACCTTGTGCAGCGTCCGTCCGGATCGCTACCAACATCTTATCCATTAACCTACCGCCAAGCAGCAGTGTTCGCATTGTTGTGTTCCGGTTTGGGGATAAGACAGCCGGTGTAATGACTAGCATAGAGGCATTCCATCTTGGTCCTCAGGGTAACGCATTTGCAGTCTTAGGATTGCAGTCTTGTGAATGCGAATGTCTATGGGTCACAGTTTCCACTTACCATCAGGTAGGTGGCCTGTGAGCTCGTTTGCCTTCTCTAAGACAAAGTTTTACTACTTTGTAATATAGTATGAACGCCAAACATTTGATTTTTTCAAATCTTCATAAAATGAAAAATTCGTTTTCAACAGAGATACATTGTACATACATTCAAACCTTAGTTTATTAGTTAACGATAAGTGTAACTAAAATTAAATTGATTAACACCCGTATTCACAAACAATACTTAATTGATCCTTTACAATTCAATACAGCTTTGTGATTGGTCCTTTTTAACCGACCTTTTGTTGATGAGACGTCTTGAACCACCCTGTGCGTTCGTGAGCACTGTGAGACCTCATAGTGAAGTTTGTGAATACGGGTGTAAGAACTTCTTGATTGGTTGTCAATATTGAAAAGTCATATTTGTTGGCAATTGTATGGGAGAAATGCAAGCGTCTCTAATTATGTGACCACTGAATAAGAGTACGTTTTCTATTAAAAAATAAGCGTTTTAATATCATTATTCAACATCAAGGATGTCACTTTATTGAATACTAGAGGACGCCCGCGACTTCGTACGCGTAGAATTAGTTTCCCGCTACTCCCCCCATTTCTTCCCGTTGGGGGTCGATTTTCGGAAAATCCTTTCTTACATCATGAAAGGAACCCCTGTACCAAATTTCAAGTTTCTAAGTACAGTAGTTTCGGCTGTGCGTTGATATATAAGTCAGTCAGTTTTGCCTTATATATATATCTAGATAATCAAAAAGTCCACCTTTAGGAATTACAAATCTATGCGTCACAAATGGTCACTGAACTATTCAAAACATGAAACAACATATTTAGCTAAGCCATAAAATGGCTATCCACATTAAATCACAGAATTTAATGAGATTCTCGCTATAAAAGGAAATTTTATTAATTCTCTTCTATATACGCCAGGACATGTTTCCAAATGTAAGTTGATAGGGCATTGACATAATATATGTTTAATATACTATATGATTAAAAACGCTCCTACGTAAATTCTATAGTTTATAGGCTCAGCGACACTAGCTTAATACCTATCTATAGTTTAATAGGCTTAGCAACACTGCCTTCCTTATAGAAAAAAGGGCGTATGTCTCACAGAACCGCGTATTTATTTAGTGACCTTATTTCTTAACTTGGGGGGGTTAAATTTGCTTTGACTATCGAATTGTGCATACGTCCTTTCTATTTAGAAGGGCAGGATAGTATGGAATCGGTAATAATAAAAGTTATTGAGCTCGCACTTCGGGCCAAAGGTTTTTTTTGTCCTTCATCGATATTATTCACCACCCTACTCTGATCTAGAGTTATTTCACATTATATTCTATTTTGGTTTGAATAATGTGGTTTGCGTGATTCTATGTAACAACAAATAGTAAAAATTCATAAATGTCTCTTTATCTTTATCTTAAAAAATCCTTAAAATATGGCCGGTTTTTTAAAATATATGATATGCTTTTCCTGCAGATCTACGCACGGTAAGCAAGTATTTTATTAATGATCGATCCACCTTACCTAGCCCTCTATTCCACTTGGATTAAGCCAATCTAGCTTCTATATTGATATCATATTGTTAACGTTAAAACAGACACAGACTTTTAATTCCAAAATGTGATAACATTATTTTATACGATACAAACAACATGATAACTTGATAACCTAAAAGGCCTAAACTATTTTTTTAATCAATCAACACATCTTATATCTAACGTGAGCAACCCTGCTGCATTGAAAACAATAACCCTCCTAAATTAAAACCACCTCACCGCTCTCTAATGTCCGTTAACGCTACACATTTTACAACAACGTGGGTTATACCAGCTTAACGGTACAACTGGCCAGTTACGTTAGCAAGTTTCTTAATGGAGTCTGTACACAAAGTTGAGATACAAAAAGTAAATATTGCAAGGCTTGGACTCTGACTTATGACATTTTGCTTTTATGAGGTGCTTTAATGGTGACCAAGGCCAAAGTAGAAAAAGTTAATACAGGAGGAAAGAGTCTTTACACTTGTGATCTTTATATTTTAACCGTGTGTTGTTTTTAGGTTAAGGTTGACTTTGATGTTTAATTTATTAATTGATTTTTCACTAAAGGACCCCACAGCAAACAGGGAGAAAGTGGTTTCAGTCAAATCTTACGAAATTTTAGTATGATGAAGATTCAAGTCTCTTGATTATTTTTTTATAAGGGCGCAACTCTCTCAGAAGTATACTTTCAGAAATAATCAAGTTTATATTTTTCTATTTATGTGACGCGTTTCCTGAAGTCTATACTTTGAAATTACATTGACAGTTGCTGACGTTATGACGTAAACTTACGATGTAGTTACCAACTGTCAGTTATGTATATCTGTTTTGAGTCCACAAGAATACAAATTCTTGATTCGTCCCAATGGTGAGACTACCGGATGAATTATAGCAGGAGACCATGGTGGACATGGTTCTACTTACAATAATAATGCATCATCCTTTCGAACTGTTATACTTACAATGACAGTTGGTAACTACATCGTAAGTTTACGTCATAACGTCAGCAACTGTCAGTGTATGTCATTTCAAAATATCGACTTCAGGAAACGCGTCATAAATAGAAAAATATAAACTTGATTATTTCTGAAAGTATACTTCTGAGAGAGTTGTGCCCTTATAAAAAAATAATCAGGAGACTTAAATCTACATCATACTAAAATTTCGTAAGATTTGACTGAAACCACTTTCTCCCTATGTTTGCTGCGGGGTCCTTTGTCAACTGAGGCTCTACTTTAAAATCCGTAATTCGAACTTCGACTATTGCTATCCCTTTTACTCTCGACGCGTCATTAATTTGCAAGAAAGTGACGGGGCGATCCGAAGTTCGAATTACTGATTTCAAAGTAGAGCCCCTGATTTGGACGGATAGGATTCGAACCCGTTAACAAACAAACAAGTATCTCGACCGGTCGTCGAACCAATATAAATAAGTACTAAAACCACTTCACATTTCGTTTCGCGGAGAAAGCTATTGACCTCAATAGGTATACAGCCTATCATCGCCCCTAAAACTTGACTAATAGCCTTTTATTTTGATTGATTGGCTACTTAAAATTAAAAAAATTCGTTATTTTTTATAACGCCACCGGTTAAAAACGACTTAGGTACCTATTTCATAAAGTGTCAGTGAGGTTGTGTTAAAATTTCGGCCAGAATCATTTTAAACGACATTCGTGACGAATTATTTAAAAAATGAACGTTTAAAACAAGCGCTTGATTTAAACGTTCTCAATCAAACTCTATTTGAGTTCTATTTTCAAATTAGTTTGGGTAAAGCCGTGTCTTCATTTAATTTTGATCAAAGTTTGAAGAAGTTTTGAAGTTATCCACACATAATTTCGAGGGTGTTGACAGCTGGTGATTATTTTTCCCAGTTTTCCACACTGTGGAAAGCTGGGATTTTTTTTCCCAGTTGCCCACAGTGTGGGCAAAGGGGTGTGGACACTGTGGACAACTGTGAACAGCCCAAAATGATTCTTTAATTTTTAACATCTGTAAACCTAAGTGTACAAACGTCAAACTCTATTTACTGCAATTATATTATTCTCACCTATGGCAACATGCGATACGTAAAACCATAATAATGAGAGTAAATTTGTTTTTAAAAGGAAAGCTGACGAAACGAACGACCGTATATGTAATACGTCGGATATGTAACAAGTATTTTAACTGTTTGATTGTAACTTTCCCTGTTCCAAAACATGTCACTGTTATCTCTCACCACAATTTGGTAACTTTATTAAATGCTCGAAGTTAACTGCTAAGTGGGTATATCTCAAGAAATTAAATTGTTTTTTTTTACGTGACTGGCGAAGGAGGGATTTTTTGAGCGGATGCTCTACTACTCGGTAAAACTAAAGATTAAAGATTTTTATTGCACAAAAAAATATTTACATATTTTAAACAAACTAGACTACAACTTTTGACTTATTATCGTATTGTCAATGTTATTATAGCTCGTATTTACTTAACTTAAAGGCAATCGAATTAAAAACAATACAATAACAGGTCAAAGTAATACAGTTTTGCTAAGTAGAATAGGGCCCCTGAATGTATGTATGGTCCTTTGTTCCTCTCATAGAGACTAGGGAATGCAATTTAACCGGTTATTAAACGCTTTTGTATGAAATAACTGGTTAAAACCGGTTATAACCGGTTACTTGCATTCCCTAATAGAGGCTAAACGGATAGTCCCATGACCACAAACGGGGTGTTGTTAGATTTGTCTAAATGGCGGATATTTTTTTTATCGTATACAGGGGTGAAATTTAAGTCGTGGATCAAATGATCACCTCTGTGTTCTACCCACGAATATGAACAACTTTCACTATGGGACCAACTCTGAAATCACGAAAAAAAAACAGCTGTATCATAGAATAGTTCAATACGTACTCGACCAAAATATATGAAGCAGCTGATTTTTTTTTCGTGATTTCGGTGTTGGTCCCATTGTGAAAGTTGTTCATATTCGTGGGTAGAACACAGAGGTGATCATTTGATCCATGACTTAAATTTCACCCAGTATTTCTTGATCTATTAACTATCGTACTAATTATATAAAATTTAAAAATGCTTATCGTAAAAGCGAATCACGCAACAAATAAACATTACTAAGATAAATAAAATACTTTCTCTACAGACATGTTGAGTTACCATGTTCAACGTAGAGTCCTTTCCATTTCGTTACTTTAAATATCTGGGGACGTAGTGAAAAAGGGTATAGGTAAGTCGTCTTAACTCGTAATACAGGGTATTGATTCTCTCAAAAGCAAAGGTGAGCTAATTCAGGAGTGAAAGTTCTAGAAGCCATGCTGCCAAATTGAATACACGCGCTGAAATGTGTTTCGTTCGCTTTGACTGGACTACTTAAACTTTTTGCTTTTGAAAGAATCACTACCCTGGGTGCCTCTGACCTTGGGGCTTTAAATGCAACGATCGATTCTACTCGCTAAACTAAGCTACTTTTGTGCTGCAACATTAAAAAATAACTTAAGTTTAGATAACTAATTGAAGTTAAAGTCTAATTGTAAAACCAGTGTACAATTAAATCATGGCCTTATAAGAGTATACTAGACTAAGGGCCTGTTTCACAATCGACAAGTAAATTTATGTGCCAGTTAAAGTTAGCTCTCTCCTTGTCTATGTTCAAGTGCAAGAAAAGGAAAGGGCTAAATTTATGTGTCAGATATGCTGTACTTGACGATTGTGAAACAGGCCCTTAACGCCTTTTTCACTTGATCTTCGTAATAATTATTTTCACTAGGACTCCAGAAACCTCAAATTCTCCCTTTTTGTCTAACATATGGTTTCCTTAATAATATAATAATAAAACACAATCCATTGATGACCCAAACGTGGTATTAAGATGCTTTGTACGACAAAACGGCTGTTATAGTAAAAAATATGCATTTTTATGATATTAAAAGTGTTAATTTAATAATACAAGTAATATTTAATGAACTTTATACGGACACAATGTTTATTATGACACCACTTTCAATAAAGAAATCGAGTCTGTAGAGTCACTCAAATAATGAACGTTTTCATTTCAGGAAGTAATTTGTAATCATTACGTGTTGAATGCAAATAATGTTTTTACTCGATTTAATTATAGACACTAGTTGCACGCAAAGTTTATTGCAAGAATGGTATCTTAGTACAGTTTGTAGGTATTTATGCTCCGCTATACTCGTAGGTGGAAAACGAACAGTTTTGATATACCTAGTTTGCCACGTAATCAGAAACGCTTGCGTTTTGTCTATCCCCCTTAATAATAATTGTTATAAAGTGGTGGTATAGCAAATTCAAATGTCACAATGACAGATAAGGACAAAACATTGTATAGCTATACCACCACTATACAACCATTATTAGTAAGGGGGTTATCTATATAATATAAAAGGCAAAACTCACTGACTGACATATCAACGCACAGCCGAAACTACTGTACTTACCTAGAAACTTGAAATTTGGTACAGGGGTTCCTTTCATGATGTAAGTGAGCACTAAGAAAGGATTTTCCGAAAATCGACCCCCAACGGGAAGAAATGGGGGGGAGTAGCGGGAAAGTAATTCTACGCGTACGAAGTCGCGGGCGTCCTCTAGTTGTACATATAATTGCCTTCAAATACGAGTATTATGACTTCTCAATTTTGGCTACCAACCAAATAGCTCTTAACCAATTTTGTTGTTAGTTACCTAAGGTTTAAAAGATTTCATTTTACAAGGATTTTTTTAGTCTTGTAGATATACGAGTATGTTATCCTGTGGCTTTAGTGGAAAAAGGGTACAAGTCTTCTGAGATGCAAAATGCTATTATGTCCAATATGTGTTGTAAGATTAGCATGTGTATCTGTATGTCTGTGGCGTCGCAACTGCCAAACGGATGGACCGATTCAGATGCAAATTTTATCAAACGAAAGCTTGTGTAATCAGGATGGTACTAAGCTAGTTTTGATGAAAATCGGTCAAGCCGTTTAAGAGATATTAGCTAAATTAACTTCAATTATTGGCTACGGCTACAGAATTTCGGCATTTCATTATTAGTTTTTGTATTTGCCCGTGTGGTGCCGGGTTTAGAATGTTGCCACTCCATGTCTTCCCGTGGATGTCGTAAGAGACGACTAAGGGACTAAAGGCTGTGTAGTGCTGTTAGGCGATGGGTTTGCAACCTGTCACTAATACACTGGATAACATCTTAGCCTGGTTGTGCAAAATGTGGTCACAGAATTATCAACAAGTTTTTGGAGTTGTTGGTGAGTCTGTGGCTCTGCCTACCCCACTCTGGGAATGAAGGCGTGAGTTTATGTTATGTTATGTTATGTCAAGGATAGGAAAAATGCCCGTCATTTTGAAAACATAACCCTGTTCCGTACAGCAGAGACTTCCTTATGATGTTAATTAAAAATATTATTAGGTATTTTACATTTATTATACCACTATTTATATGTATTCAGCGACAATATTATTAATGAATAAAACCGTAATGGTTATGGGAAAAAAAAACTTTCGCCAATCAAAAAGAATGCCTTCTTTTTTTTAATTCTCTGCCAGTTATTCCATAACGACGTGAATTTAGGACCTATTTATAAGTCGAAAAAGTTCGTTCACAGTTTACGGACGTCATTGGGACCCGTATATTTAATCGTTGACATTGGTTTACTGTTTGTGTGTGTTTGTGTTTTCCCATTACCATTCCGGCGTCATTCATTAATAAAATTGTCGCTAAATACATACTTATAAATTATTGTATAATAAATCTATAAAATACCTAATAATATTTTTAATTAATATCAAGGAAGTCTCTGCTGTACGGAACAGGGTTATGTTTTCAAAATGACGGGCGTTTTTCCTATCCTTCCACTTATGTACTATCAGACCATTGGAACCTTGACCCACCATAGAACTGTGTCACAGAGACGTTATGATTCAAGTTATAAGAAGTGTCAAACAAATTGTTTTATAATGTCACTGTGACACCGTTCTATGGTGGGTCAGGGTTCCATTGGGCTGATAGTATGTATTTGTTACCTTAGCCCGTTTCCACACGAAGTTGAAGGGGGGGGTCTGGTGGTAAAACACTGACGACTGAGTGGCGGGGAAGTCAGGGTCCTCCCAGAGCTCCCCGCGCTCTAGGCAGCCCGCTTTGAGTCTCTCGTAGTCAGTCATGCTAGCGGACAACAAGAAAAAAAGGTAACAAAATAGGAAAACACAAAATAAAAATCATGCAAGAATAATCAGGTAACATTAGGCAGGCAGGAAAAAGACAAATACCTAATACATTTTATCAAGTTTTTATTATCTATCTATATAATCTTCTCTAATATATAAAATATATATAAAGTGTCACAGTGTTTGTAACCAAACTCCTCCGAAACGGCTCGACCGATTCTTATGAAATTTTGTGTGTATATTCAGTAGGTCTGAGAATAGGTCGTAAACTATTTTTCAAAAGGTTTGTATAAAAAAAAATACACCCGGGCGACGCCGGGCGCGGACAGCTAGTCTTCTAATATATAAAATTCTCGTGTCACAGTGTTTGTAACCAAACTCCTCCGAAACGGCTCGACCGATCCTTATGAAATTTTGTGTGTATATTCAGTAGGTCTGAGAATAGGTTGTAAACTATTTTTCATAAGGTTTGAATGAAAAAAAAAATTAATCCCGGGGACGCCGGGCGCGGACATCTAGTCTATAATATAAAAATGAATCCCTGAATGTGTTGCTAAGCGCAAATCTCGAGAGCAGCTGAACCGATTTCGATAATTCTCAAGTACGAGGATGGTTCTTACGAAGAACACAATTTTACAAATCCACCGCCAATTTTAAAAATGGGGGCCGCTGGTATTAAAATAAATTTGCTTGTTTAGATCAAATCTTTCAAGTTTTTAAACCAGTTCCCGGTATTTAATTGTGTTGCAATATGGAATACATAATGCACCTGTTGACAATGCAATTATGACTAACGGCGAACTTAGTGCATCGCCGACGATGAGCGGGAAGCGAGTACAGCCAGCGACCAACTATTAATATTTGTCTCTTTTATTGACACGCGATCTATATTTTTTGTTTCGACAAACTAGTGGAAAGAGTTCTCGCCGGCAGTGTGAACCGCCAGCGATCAACTATTAATATACGTGTCTCTTTTATTAACACGGGATCTATATCTTTTGTTCGTTTCTTGAGCGAGAAAATAGTCGATAGCGATTAAGTAGCTCCTTAGTGACGATTTTACACACACACGTTTAAAACAGGAACGAGTTAATTATCTCTAAAATGTCTGAGTACGGTGGTAAAAGCCTTCCCTTTTAAAGGCAAAGGCTTTTTATCAACCAAATGCGATTGGTTGAAATATCAGTCTTCACATGAAAATTTACTTCTATCTTTAATTAGTCCCCAATACATAACATAACTAAGTAAGTTGAATATGTATTTTATTTGTAGTTATAATACCTAGATTGGTGGAGCCTGCTTAAGGGTTAAACCGAATGGAGTCGGATAGTAGCCAACCGGATCTCCGCTGTAGGTACTTGACGTACCTACTTATAGTATAGATCTACCGAGTTGGGCCTCGTTAATTGGTTCTCGATACTGACATTGAGTTTAATGACAGTGCAAAAATAACAATCAGTATTATACGCTTGTTTTCAATATGACATTTGCGAATGTTATGTAATTATTAGGTATTTGTCTTTTTCCTGAAAAAACAAAATTCAACACAAAACGTTTAAATAAAGTAATTAATGAATAATATAAAATAATTAAAAAAGTGCATTACACGATTTCAAAGTAATTCAAAATTAGCGTTTATTACATAATATCTTTAGCCCAAGTTTAGGTCATCATCATCAAGGCCAAATGTTTGAGATCACCTGTCTATTTAATATGTTCTGCGTCGTAAACTCAAAAACAACATTATTTTATACATACAAATGTAACTAAAAAATGCAATTTCATTAATTTGAATTTCTTTTTATATAATATATAATGAATTAATTAATGATAGACTGAGTGGGCGGTATCAGTAACTCTTATTTCATCGAATAACAGAACAAAGTACCTATGTGGTGTTTTTTTTGTGAATACAATTTTTTAAACTTTTTTAGGTTTACAATGTAACTAACTCAAAGTAGGGTAATTCAGCGCAAAAAATAATACCAATTTTATTTAATTAATAACGTAAAAAAATAAGAAAAAATTCTCAGCATAACGACATGTATCAAGCATAACCTGCATAAAATAAGGTATCTAACACACAGGATGATATCTGAAATTAGGTTCTCTTCTTGCACAGCCTTCTGGCTGTTTCTATTCGGTTGAAAATCATTTTTAAAATTGATTACATACCTTAATTAACATAAAAGTAACGAGTTTTAAAAGAAATAGATTTATAAAGCTATTTTTTTTTGATGTACTTCGTACAGTGAATTTTTCATTCTAATTGCCATAAAATTACTTTTGCCGGTCGATTTTTGGATCTCCAGATTTGTACCTTCTGCCAAGCTGCCAGATAATTTTATCTGGAAAATGGAATTATCTTTTTTCAAAATCAGCGCCTCTATTCAACACGGTAAAAACAATAGGTATAGTTTTTGACCTGTTATCGTATTGTCAACGTTTTGATAGCTCTTATTTTCGTGACAGTATTGACGCCTGACGTCATAACAATACCTTAACAGGTAAACTACGATATCGTTTATACCGTCTAGAATAGAGGCGCAGTTCGGTGTGAAAGGATTTCCATGTTTGAAAAGCGGGATTAACATGGCATTTTCAACCCTAGCGAGGGAACTGCGCCTCTATTCTAGACGGTATAAACGATATCGTAGTTTACCTGTTAAGGTATTGCCATGACGTCAGCCGTCATTACTGTCACGAAAATAAGAGCTATCAAAACGTTGACAATACGTTAACAGGTCAAAAACTATATTGTTTTTACCGTGTTGAATAGAGGCGCTGGACAGATGAAATATTGGTTATCCTACAAGATAGCAGTTTTTAATTATCGTGTCTGTGCAGTCATAATTATAAGGCGCGTCGGTGCTCGCAATCAAAGGGTCCGTTGCGCTTGATTAATTGCCGTATTCCCAGTCTTGGAAACCTCACAAAAATAACAATAATGCATCATTAAAAGTTCCTTGTATTCGGAAAGCTATAGTCTGTTCGCGTTAAGAATGCGGCGTATCATCGTTTCCGCCGGCCTATAGGAACGTCCCTTAACCAATCAGGTTGCTCAAAATTAGGTTTATTTTTGTCCGTTAATCTAAGGGTCAATTCACACCGAGACGCGACGCGACGCGACGCTGCGCGCACATGCGACTTAAAATATACTTTATTTACTAAATGAAAAGGTGCACATTTCATTGTGTGAATTCAACGCTGCGTGGTGCAACGTATTATGAATTCTCACGAATGAAATGTGTACCTTTTCGGTAAATAAAGTATATTTTGAGTCGCAAGTGCGCGCAGCGTCGCGTCGCGTCGCGTCTCGGCGTGATTTGACCCTTACCTTTTAAAATATAATTTGTTTAAATTTTAACTTCGATTAATAAGATAAGCTATAAAATGGTGGATGTAAAAATATAATAATGGGTATCGCGACGCGCTGCCTAGTTGGTAGAGACCCTATCTACGAAGCTAGCCGTCCCGAGTTCGATACCCGGTGTCAGGTTCTGCCTTAGCCATATCCACATACCTCCAATACGCACATAAGTCTTGTTCTACTCGGTAAAACCATATAATTTTTAATATCTTTATTGTTTTTCGATATTATAGCTCTTCTTAACTTGACAGTAATGGTAACCCAGTTAAAAACAATATGATACCAAAACAATACTAACCGCCTGTTTCACAATCAACAAGTAAAGCTTGTCAGATAAATTTAGCCCTTTCTCTTTCTTACTCTTTAAAAAGGACAAGGAGAGAGCCAACTTTAAAGGCAGATTACTCGTCGATTGTGAAACAGGCCCTAAGTATAATAGAGCCCCATGCTGGAAGAAGAAGGCTGCTTACGACAATTTTGTAGTCAATGCATTCTATACTCTATTTTAATACCTCATTAAGTTTAAAATGTGAATACTATTACTATGCAATCAGCGGCCTCCCTTTATATTTAAGTAGTAGAGTTAAAATACGGCTATCGTCGCCCGTTGAAGTCTATTTTACTTGAACTATTCTATCTATTTTGTGGTAGCATTAAAAATAGAAACTATTTGACTTTAATTATATTAAGTTATAGTAACTATCGACCGAATGCATTGAGATACGACCGAACCCTATATTCAAACCACGGATAGATAAGGCTTACTTCGGGTTAAAAATTGACATTTTCCCATACAAAATGGGTCAAATTTTAATCAGAAGTAAGCCTTAGCCGTATTACTGCCGCACTCAGAGACGTCAATTTAATTTAATGCTTGATTAAAGTTGCTGCTGTCATTTTCTTTGCTACAGCAATAGAATAAGACAACACGTCACTAAACAAGCATTAAATTTTAATTGCCGTCTCTGAGTGCGGCAGTTAGGGGGTTCAGCCTTGAAAGCGCAACAAACTGACAGATGGACGAACAGAGTTACTTTTTAGGGTTCCGTACCCAAAGGGTAAAAACGGGACCCTATTACTAAGACTCCGCTGTCCGTCTGTCTGTCTGTCACCAGGCTGTATCTCTCGAACCGTCATAGCTAGACAGTTGAAATTTTCACAGAAGATGTGTTTCTGTTGCCGCTATAACAACAAATACTAATAACAGAATAAAATTAATATTTAAGGGGGGCCATAACCTCCTGCGGCCCACGTCAAATTTCATTAGTTAGAAAAAGAATCTTGAATCAGTCAACTAAAGTCAAAAGTCACTTCGACAAATGTCCTAAATTTAGGTCATTGGGCCGCAGGAGGACAACAAACGTGTTTTTTTTTTCGTTTTTTGCTAATGTTGTATAGATAATGGTACGGAACCCTTCGTGCGCGAGTCCGACTCGCACTTGGCCGGTTTTTCATTTATACTGTCATTAAATTTCGAAATGCGAACGGCTTTACAAAAAAAACAACAATAAACTTTACTTAATGTTGTAAATAACATAACTTCTTACTTCCTTTTAGCCTGATCTTCGATTAGTTCATTAACCTTAATAAAATCTAAACCAATCTTTACTAACGTCGACTTTAACACATGTACATAATGCACTTTATCCCGTTGTATTAAGGTCCTAAAAAGCATCTTATTTAACACAACTGTACAACTTGAACCGTTTATAATACGAATCACGTTCATTTGTACCAGATGTGATAAAGGCTTTATGCGGTAGTGTTAAGGTTCAGTTTGGATTGAGTCGTTGTCGGTTACGTCATCGTTATGGTGTAGAACAGTAAACGTAATGTTAGAAGTTGCCGTCGATCTCTTTATTATAGTTGGTTCCAGTTTAAATGACGAAAATGCACTTAAAACCATCCATTACCAAAAACTATTGTTCAATTGTTATCTTCAAGTAGGGTTGTAAAACAATTACGCAGGTGTGTCGGTACGGCCAAAGTATACTTTGAATAAACAATCTTGGTAGTTTTTTATTGCATGTTAGCCATAAGAATATGCGATATGTATTAGTGTAGTGTTGATTTATTATGCATCAATAATGACAATTTACAATTATATTGAATGTATATAATATAGGAATATTTATTAAGTATATTTTTGCATTACAATATAGACGGCTTAAAAAATATTTTATTTCAATGATCAAGAAGGGTTGAGCTACTCCAAGGCACGTGCCACACTTCGGTCGTCCCTTTGTTATCTTTTCCTTTCATATTTAGCAACAAAAGAAGTTGTAAAATCCCGCGTTAAATGCATTTTCGTCATTTAAACTGGAACCAACTATACTTCGACTATATTGATTTCAAAAGATTTATGCGTGTATTGACTATAAGGAAATATGCCGCAGTATAAAAATGTCTACCTTTAAAACATAAATTAGTCTAAGTATAAGAAAGCCAATACTTCAAAACGTCTAATGGCGGATTTCACCAAGCGAGAATAAGGTCTATACCTAGATTAAAAGCCGAATTTGTATAGACTAATCTCGGAGTAAGTCTTATTCCAGTTTGGTGAAATACGGCCTAAGTCTTATTAAGTCGAAGTATAGAAATGACTACGTACTCTCAAAGTATAAAAATGTCTACAATCACAGTAAGTAAGTAAATGTCTTATATAAAAATCGACTATGTATATAAATATTCAAGTGGAAATTTTTATACTTCGGCATATTTCCTTATAGTCTATTGTCGTAACATCTTTATACGTCGTATAATATATATAGAGTGCACATTTTTATACTTTGACCAAATTATGCACGGACGAAATTATTCAAGTGGACATTTTCATGCTTTGGCATATTTCCTTATAGTCTATTGTCGTAACATCTTTATACGTCGTCTAATATATATGTGCACATTTTTATACTTTGACCAAATTATGCACGGACGGACGAAATTATTCAAGTGGACATTTTTATACTTTGGCATATTTCCTTATAGGGGCTTCTAAACGGGCCATATTTTCACTGCAATATGTGGCAGGCAACTTATTGGTCTCCCTCTCTTACTCGTATCTTAGAGAAAGACACCAATAGTTGCCGGCCACATATTGCAGTGAAAATATGGCCCGTTTAGAAGCTCCTTATAGTCAATACACGCATAAATCTTTCAAAATTGTAGTTAGAAATGAATACGTATTAATTAAGATATTGCTGAATCCCAATTAATTCCCCCCAATTATTAATTAAGAGCTTTGAACCCTTTTTCATCTATATAGAGGTACTAGCTTTTGCCCGCGACTCCTTCCGCGTAGAAGTCGTTTATCGCTGCTCCCTCGGGATATGTCTAATTTTCCGGGATAAAAAATATGACAAACTATGGGAAACTATGTTCTTCTTCGGGACTCAAGCTATCTCCATACCAAATTTCATCTAAATCGGTTCAGCGGTTTAAGCATGAAGAGGTAACAGACAGACAGACAGACAGACAGACAGACAGACAGACAGACAGACAGACAGACAAACACACTTTCACATTTATAATATTAGTATGGATATAAAAGGCAAACTTGACTTACTGACTTATATATATCAACGCACAGCTGAAACTACTGTACCTAGAAACTTGAAATTTGGTACAAGGGTTCCTTTCATGATGTAAGTGAGCACTAAGAAAGGATTTTCCGAAAATCGACCCTCAACGGGAAGAAATGGGGGGAGTAGCGGGAAACTAATTCTACGCGTACGAAGTCGCGGGCGTCCTCTAGTTACATATACGGATGGAGCCAATTCCGATAATAGGCTCTACTTTGAAAATCGACGTTCGAAGTTACGTTAGCTCCATCCCTGTCACTCGTCATTCGAGACTAAATTGAGAGAAAGAGATGGCTAACGTAGCTTCAAACTTCGATTTTCAAAGTACGGCCTGAGGGTCTCTATAAATTACTAGGGTCCTAGTGAAAAAGGGTATAACTCTTTTGCAGATCAAGTGAAAAAGGGTTTAAGTCTAGTATTAGGTCCTTACCTATGAAATTGGCGTTTTATATGGAGAATTTTATGAAAACGGTGGTTTTCATACATTTAATTTTGCGGATTATTTAGTAACGTCAAATCAAACCAAACAAAATTCTGTCAGGAATATTGGACACTTCTAAGCTATATTATACTTATCTAAATTACTTAAAAATAGTTAGCTTCATAAAACTCTGCGTAATTGAAACACTTGAACTCACAGCACATGAAAAGAGTTGAGTTCACACTTTAATTTTAAACACTAAGTAAGAAATTTAACCATGTTATTTGTATCTAAAACGAAATTTAAAAATAATTTGGAAGTTAAAATTGAAATGAATAAATTCAGTACGAAATAAAACACGTAAAAATAACGCCAATTTCATAGGTAAGGACCCAATATACCTACTCTGTTTATGTATAAACCCTTTTTTAGTACAAGTTAAGTCGACTTATACCCTTTTTCACTAAGACTCCAGTATTCAGCACCGTAAAACCATAAAACGTTATTGTTTTTAACTTAGCTTGGCTTGATTAAAGTGGGTGCTGTCACTTTCTTTGCCACAGCAATAGAATAAGACAACACGTCACTAAACAAGCATTAAATTTAATTGGCTTATCTGAGTGCGGCAGTAAGCTATCAAAACGTTGGCAATACTATAACAGGTCAAAGACGATATGGTTTTGCCCGCCTAGAATGTCGGCCCAGTACGAGCACTGCTGCTTTTGGCAGGTTAGCGAGCGTAAAATCAGCCGGTCTCATTGTTTACGATGTCTTAGCCACATGCGCTTGCGTCGGTTGTGACTCATCTGACATACTTGTGCAGCTCTCCAATGGACGCGGCGTAAGTCATAGGAGTAACGAGTGCTTACCAATATTACTAGGTACTAGTACTTCTAGTACTTATTAAAATACTAATTTATATTTCTAACTAGCTACAGTAAAACTAGTACTCTTACCATGAGTTACAAATTACCATACTCGCTAGCGAGTCGAATGCTCTGTCCCTCGCACTCTATAAGAATACTTGCGAGGTCTGCGAGGGACAGAGCATTCGACTCACTAGCGAGTACGTTAATTGTAATTCATGGTAAGATATTAATAGTACGTACTTTTCTGCCTATCTCTGTCACTCTCATAGTCATCCGTTAAGGTTAGTACAGTGCGATAGGTCTTAGACGGTGCTTCGGGTATTTGTCACTCACGCTCATTCGCTCATAATAAACTCTTTAGAGGGAGTGAGCGAGTACAAACCCGAAGCACCTTCTAAATGCCCACAGAGTGTACATGTGTTATGCCAGAGAGAGATAGTTTTACTGTACAAGCGGAAGCGAATCCGCCACCGCCACCGCTTTTGGTTTGGACCGTATATCCGGATGTCCCACGTTGACGTATCTAGAGCGCCTTCTCGCTCGTCTTGTTTGAGCTTCGATATCGCTATTGTCTGATTTTACTGTCAATTAGACGGCAGCCATTTTGAATACGCGGTAAAGAATTTGGCCTTTATTTACAAGTACCTGGAAGACCGAGCGTCGTTCGGGTTGAAAACGATTTTTCCCGAAGACGACAACTTGACAGATCGATTATTCGCCCCCGTGAACCCCCATGTTGCAAATTTCATCGAAATCGTTAGAGCCGTAGAACGTGATTGATTACATATACATATATCTATATTCTATATAGATATATATATATACGCAAATACCGTACTTGTAATAGTTTGAAGACAGTTTTTTTTCTTTTTACGGTACCGTACAAAAAATAAAAAAACGGAACCCTTATAGATTATGGACACCCGCGACTTCGTACGCGTAGAATTCGTTCCCCGCTACTCCCCCCATTTCTTCCCGATGGGGGTCGATTTTCGGAAAATCCTTTCTTAGTTCTCACTTACATCATGAAAGGAACCCCTGTAGCAAATTTCAAGTTTTTAGGTACAGTAGTTTCGGCTGTGCGTTGATATGTCAGTCAGTCAGTTTAGCCTTTTATATATATAGATTAATACAGGCGTAAAAGTTGGTATGAATATAGTAATGAAGAAAAACAACAAGTAGTAAAAAGTGGTCAAGTGTAATCGGAATAATACATACTGTGCGGCGGTACAGACGGAACCCTCGGTGCGCGAGTCCGACTCGCACTTGACCGGTTTTTTATTCTTTAAGTTTGACTTTTATATGAAAAACGCATGGATGCCTAATACTTTTGACCAAAGCTGTACATCTATATATATAAAAGGCAAACCTAACTGACTTATATAGCAACGCACAGCCGAAACTACTGTACTAAGAAACTTGAAATTTGGCACAGGGCTTCCTTTCATGCTGTAAGTGAGCAAGGAATGATTTTCCGAAAATCGACCCCCAACGGGAAGAAATAGGGGAGTACCGGGAAACTAATTCTAAGCGTAAGAAGTCGCGTGCGTCCTCTAGTAATGACATAAAATTTTATTGATCAGAGGGCTTATTGTCTAACGCACTCGCAATCGCAACCGGCTTCAAAGTGGAGCAATTGTTTTCATTTTGTATGCAGACAAGCTTTCGATTTTCAAAATGAAAACGATCGTGATTCCGAGTGCGTTAGACAATAAGCCGATGGTATAATAGGACCAGAGGGTCCTATTATACCATCGGACTATACTATTATACTTCTCATTAGAGGCCCTAAAGCGTCCATTTCGTAATAGACTCGGTAATATGGATAACAATATAATTGGCATCAAATTAATCCGCTACCAGGCGTATGCAACCAGTGATGTGGAAATTATTACTGCACCTACACATAGTGAAACGGACACAGCGATTTGTCTTTGCTTGAATGATTAATAATAGGCAATAGGGAGGACTACGAGAATATTAATCAAGACACGTTAATTCGCACATGTTCCGTTGTGCGACGAAAACTATCCTTAGAAATTGTATCAAATAGCCGCGTCCCTCTCGGCCTGTCAGTTCCACTGATCGTCTGAGGCTCTACTATGAAATCCGTAATTCGAACTTCGTCTATTGCTATCCCTTTTTCTCTCGACGCGTCACTAATTCGCAAGAAAGTGACGGAGCGATCCGAAGTTCGAATTACTGATTTCAAAGTAGAGCCCCTGTTGCGGCCAGGGGCCCGTTTCTCAAAGCATATTAGTCTAATAATATTAGTGTTTTGTCTCGTAAATAAAACTAAAAAATGAGACAAAACACTAATATTATTAGACTAATACTTTTCGAGAAACGGGCCCCTGTCGTCGGTCCACCTTGTCTGTCTACCTACGACGGCCCTCGTTAAAATGTTTAATAAATATATCTTTCTAATATATAAAATTCTCGTGTCACAGTGTTTGTAACCAAACTCCTCCGAAACGGCTCGACCGATTCTTATGAAATTTTGTGTGTATATTCAGTAGGTCTGAGAATAGGTCGTAAACTATTTTTCATAAGGATTGTATGAAAAATAAAATTACACCCGTGCGACGCCGGGCGCGGACAGCTAGTAATTTATAATATTAAGCGAGATCGCTTCGGTTCTGCTTTTGCAAATGCGTGTTTAATTTAAGCTAGGTATATACAGTCAGCTAACTAAATAAGGCGTGTTTCAATTTTGTCAAAACGGACGCTAAATGAAGGGCTTAAAGTAGTTGCCCTCCATGTTGCGTTCTTTTTTACACCCTGTATATTAATACGAAAATACACAATTTGGCAAAACTGAACAGTAAATTTCCGCGCAGGGTTGTCCCCGACACAGAAAACTTCCAAAAAAACATCAAAATATTAAAGTGGAAATAAAACGCGGTTATATTACCTTGGTAGACTCGGCCACTTATAATAATGCTAATCTTGTTATTACCAAAATTAAATGTTTATTACTTAGTCTATAGAGTAACCCCTACTTAAATCTGCCTAATCGGCAATTACCTTGCGGCTTCTTCTCCGCAATGATGGTCTTGTCCGAAGCGCTATTACTGACGTGTAAAAGAGCCCTCATGTGGCCAATTTACTGAATAAATATTTTGAATTTTGAATTTTGACCTATAAATTGGCGAGAAAATTTAATCATCGCATAAGCCATAGGACGTCCACTGCTGCTTTCAATATTCTAAAACATATGCCAAGACTTTCTACTAAATTGATATCCCAAAAAAACACCTTTTGTACTTAGTTATTTGTGATTTAGATCATTGTACCTAGGTATTTAAAATTGGTAGTTTTGTACCGTCCCTATCGTACTTTTCGTTTTAGGTAAAATGCTTAAGGTAAGCCGCTATTAATGTAAACATTGTTAATGTTAGCCCTAACGGTTTTATTCTATTAAGAACATAACTTGTTAGAAATGCATGTACAGGATGTTGTCCGTCGCAGTGCTGACTTGCTAGGGTTAAATAAATATTCGCTTAAACTGCAGGAAGCTTTGCAAGTGTGACCACCCCCATACAAACATTTAATCATAAGATCTGTGGCCCATTTCACGAAGCTACAAGTTACAAATTACAAGAGGAAGTCTCTTTCTAACTCCTTTTGCTAGAAAGAGATTTCCCCTTTTAATTTGTAACTTGTAGCTTCGTGAAACGGGCCTCTGGGGCCTTAGGTATCTAATAAACGTTGCAATTTACTAAATTTGTAAAATAATGGCAGAATTGTCATTAAACCACAAGATTGTTAAATAACACTGACAAAATGTTTATTTGTAAATTGTAAACAATGTAAATTGTAACTTTTATCAGATAGGGCCCCGGTTCTTTAAAACATTTAATTAGGTATATCTTAATTCTAATCGCATACATTAACAGTGTAAAATATTAACAATACATTATACATTTAATGTTTAGTTAATTAATTCACATCCCGCGGAATTAATTTGAGCATAGCACATTACATAATTTAAGAGTATTTTATTTTGAATTTTCTAAATTAATCATTAAATGTTTGCAACTAACATTTAAGTAAAAAATACTTCTTAAACATGCGAAAGTGATATGCTGACGGACAGCTATAATGGTTAACCAATTATGGCAACCCACGATTTTTTAACTACAATGTAAACCCACAGAGTCAGAATTTAAAGGTCGAGATTGTATTGTTCAAACTTACAGAGTTATTTCTTCGCGCCGTTACCGCTTAGATTTATTTTGTTACTGTAAATTCAAGAAATTCACTTTCCCTATTCATTCGGACTAGACCGAGCTCTTTTAGGCTAGGCGAGGTTTTAACAAAGGACCGTGCCATGTTAACGAAACAATTAGGAACTTCAAGATACAACGTCCATTACAATGTTTGTAATTTTGCTGCGCCAACGTTTTGCGGAACGTGAAATAAATTTAATGTAGTCTTAAACTTGATTACAAAATTTGAAGGCAGTAAAAAATATTAACAATCACTTTAATATAAGTAGACTACCAATGTGAATTTAATGCAGCCAAAGTAGGACAAGCCAAATTTTTCGAAATCATTCAGACGATTCGTTTTTAACTATAAGCTAAAAATGTAATTTTAATGACCTTTTACAATAGTGCCTGCCAAATTTAAATGCACTACAGAATTCAAAAAATGCCGCAACCCTACTTAGACTTCAAAAACGAGTGAATTAAAATAAAAAAAAAACGTATTTTCGGATGTAATAATATTCAAAGAGAAAACGTTTCTACTTCAATATTAACCAAGAAACCAAATAAAGCCTTTTAAATTTGAACTAATTTCCGCTCTAGGTCAGCGTATACAGACTTAAATCATTCACTCCGCAAAATTACTTTAAAAAAGTATTATTACCTACACTTAACATTAAAATAAGACCATAAGCCCAAGTAAGTAAAGCAAAATCCCAGATCACGGCCGTTATTTGTACAATGACATCACAACCAACTTTAATATCAGCGCATTGCTTATCTTAACTTGAAACAAACTTATTGGAAACTTAAAACTTACCCAGAGTGTGCATCGCCCGTGCTTGAAAGTTGTCGCTTGACCGGTTTGGAAAACTTGCTCTACATTCGGGTAGAATAAATTCACACCCTGTATCTATTGTCCTTGTTAGTATAAGAACTTGGAGAAGGAGTTTGATTATACTGATTTAACTTCAGGGTGTTCTTAAATTATCAAGGAACCGAAGAACCGGAGTGCGAAGCGTGCTCGCGTTTAAACGGTCGCAGTCGACTGGCCGTCCGCTCGACGAGTGAGGTATCCCCTCCACCTTTCCTAGTAAAAGGTGACCCACAGTACGGTCGGAACAGCGTGAGATAATTAGCAGTGACGTAGTAAATACATAAACAGTATGCTCAAAATATACCTACTTATATTTTTTATGAAATAAAAGCCTACAAAAAGCAATTTTTAAAAAGCGATCTTCCTGGCTTGATTTTGTCGCACCTATATGCTAAATGGATATAGGCAATTTTCAATGCATTTAAACCTGAGCGTAGCGAGGGCGGGATGCTAGTATCCGAATATTTTAAATTAAAGTACAGTGACAGACACGACGCTAAAACAAATCTCATAACATCTCATGTTTAAAATCGAGTAATCCGTTGAGCCTCTACGAGGGAACAGAGAATCATACATACAAATAAATATACATACATAAATACAGCTCAAAACATCCCCATTCCCAGCCTAACGTCTAATCCTGATTTTTAAAGATTTTAGATAATTTTTACAAAACTGTAAAATACGAAACTTCATCTTATTTTTTGCGTAAAATAAAATACCTAATTTAATTAAATCAGGTTTTTTTCAGATTTTGCGGTCCATAAACTTTGGAGTTAAGGGAAACGGTCATTTTAAGTACTTACATTTTTGGCTATAAATCAAATAACCACGTTACAAAAAGTCATAAAGAAATAGTTTTTAGCAGATTAAGTCCTTTCATATTATGACACCCCATTTGCTATAATCAAATCAGTTCGATTTTTCAACACCCCATTCTAGACCCCTTTTCTAATAGTAAAAATAATAAAACAGATGCGGGCACGCAAGTTAAACAACTATGCCAAATTTTAAGTTGACAGCATCTATAGTTTTAGAGAAAACTACTGTAACATACGTACAGACAGACACCGAAGTCTCGCCATAAGGCCTCCTTTTTTACCATTTTGGTATGGAACCCTTAAAATGAACGGAGCGAAATCAACACACACGGCACATCGTTGAGATTGTACTGGGTAGTGATTCTTTCAAAAGCAAAGGTGACCGAACGCAGGAGTGATGTCCAAGTGGCGAGTTTAAGTAGTCCCGTCAAAGCGAACAAAACACATTTCAGCGCGTGTATTCAATTCGGCAGTATGGCTTCTCGAACGTATAAGGCTGCCTAATTGAGAATGCACGCGCTAAAATGTGTTTTGCTCGCTCTGACGGGACTACTTAAACTCGCCGCTTGGACATTCACTCCTGCATTCGCTCACCTTTGCTTTTGAGGGAACCACTACCCTGTACGGCACTGTTGCGGTCGCCATATATCCTGTATACAGGGTGCAAGAGATTAAAACTTTCGGCAGCGCGACATAGGGAAAATTTTAATAACGACAGAGAGGCGAACTGTCAATAGTCGCGTCGTCGCGTACTCATTTCCTGTCGTATTGCAAATTAGAAAATTAAACGCGTCAGTGTATAGGTCCACCCTATGGATGCACATTACTGGTCTGCTAAAGGTTCTCGTATAAAATCAGAGCTGCAGTGAGTTGCATCTACAACTTTGCACACCTACACTCAGGGGCAAAAATAACGGGTCAGAGTGAGTTTTTCATACAAACGAGGCAAAGTAACTTGAATCCCGGCATTTTATTTACAAACTTCTTGCCTCGTGTCAGTAATTAGCAAGAAAATCAATAGGTATTTCCGTTTATAGACGTTAATGAAAGGATTTATTTCGCGCGCTTCAGCCTTGGGTACCGTTGGAAATAAAGAATATTCCTGACTTTTTTTCACAGCTTCAATAAAAGCTGAATCATGTAACAAACAGGTGAGAAAAATCATTTTTTGTACTCGTCGATTATAATCTGTGTATTAAGATTTCACAGAGAATACTGCTACGTCACTCTTTTCATCGTTGCATAGTCTATGTTACTTCCGAAACAACCGAAATAACCATTTCGATACGATCCAGACGATCGAAAAAAAATTGAAAATAGAACTTCGTATTTCAATAGTATGTGTCCTTGTTTAAGCAGACTCGATCCGATACAAAATGGCTAATCTATGGCGTTTCGGAACGTAGCAACGTCGCGTCATCTGTCAACATCTACTTAAACATGCTCCTGTATCCAGGGCATAAAAAAAAAACTACTCTTTGTGATTGTAGCCAATCACAGCACAGTACTGCAAAATTACGGACGCCGGTGGTGTTATAGTACTTACGATATTTCGTTTTCTTATATACTCGTATTTAGACTTAAATTATTAATTTTAATGAACTCGTACAAAAAGTATTGTTCACAATAGTGTCATAATTAAGCTTTTTAATCTCGTACCTTACTTAGGCCACTCAGCAAGCTTCGTGGCCTAAACACGGTACTAGACTAAAAAGCTCTCTATTATAACACGATTGTGAAAAATACTATTTGAATAGCTATAAAAATAACCAAGATATAACCAAGATTTGTTCCTATCTCTTTCTAGCAAAACAGAATTTAACATAGAGTTTATACCCATGACCCACGTGTTACATGACGTCACAGTGCATTATCGAATCTCTCTGTCTAATCGCTGTTTAATTAGGAGTTTAAAATGCTTGTATATGTATCATCCATATTTATTGGCTGATTTAATTTTAATTTCAAGTTTGGTGATCTCTTTTACGGTATTTTCATAATATATTTTGTTTAGAAATGCCAGTTTACGGTACCTACCCTTACCGTGAGTTACAATTACTGTACTCGCTAGCAAGTCGAATGCTTTGTCTCTCGCACTCTATAACTATACTGCGAGGTTGGCGAGGGACAGAACATTCACTCGCTACCGTAAAACGGGGTAAATAGGAATCAAGGGGTAAATAGGGACACAACCTAAAGTAAGACATAACTTGTTACAAATAAGAACAAGTATTAAATGAAAAATAACGTTACGACTATTGAAATAATTTAAGTCTTATTATTCTACTCGAAACTCGAATTGAAGACCAAAATCCTAACCTCAACGGGCGCACATTCGCTGTGATTACTGCATTTTGGTTTAAGTGTAGGTATTTTTATCAATAAAACTTACCCTAATATTACTGGTTACACGAGTTCTCATTCATGTTTTTATGAAATAATGTTAAAATAACTAAATAATCAAGATGGGAACTGTCAGATTTTGGTCTTGAATCGAGTTTCGAGTATAGTAACATATGCTTCATTTTAGGTTGTGTCCCTATTTACCCCTTGATTCCTATTTACCCCGTTTTACTGTATCGAGTACGTTTATTGTAACTCATGGTAAGGGTATACTGGTAACGCTCTTTAGGGCGCCGCCTGCGCTCTCCGCGCGTTTGATACTTAAGGGTTGGTAAAACAGGGTCATTAGACAGCGAAACGATTCGTACGGAACCCTTGCACTAGTCCGACTCGCGCTTAACACCTTTTTCCGATAAAACGTAGCCCTAGGTAAAACACCTGGCAGAGTTCACACAATAGCCTTATAGGTCCAAAAATAGAAAATACAAACGGCTTCTTTCCAGACGTACGACACCGAGAAAATTATTTCTAAACGTGCGTCATAGCCAATTCTATTCAGGTTTTGTTACCTTTATAGTTTACATATTAATACATTTAAATACGTCATTAAACGTAAGATACACCTAGGAGGGCTTCGAACCGAAAACGAAAGTCAAACAAAGGTTAAATATACTTGTGTCGAAATATCCGAAATAGATAAATATTTCAATAACGTAATAATGGCGGCTTTAAACGGCTTTAAACCCCTATTCCTCGGAATTGTTTTCGAATTAGAGTAATTGTAAAAATATGAACAATCCCAATTGTTTTCATTTTGAAAGCAGACTCGCCTTCGGACAGTCAAAATGAAAACGATTGCGATTGCGAGAACGTTGGGTAATTAGGCCTCCTTTTTATTAAATAAGGCCGTTTAGGCACCCTTTAGTTATGGACCCGTAAAAAACTACAATGGTGCATTGAAACATAGTGCTTTATTCACGTACTTATTAGACAAAAATATCAAAATATTCAGCCAGGATTTTTTTGTTTAATTAGTTTTCGGTATTAAAAAGTTTAAATAGGTTTACTAAAATATGCTGCTCTGTGAGCTTATTTAAAGGATAACTTTAATTTGTTTGGTTTTGGCTGGTATTTCACACAACTCGTATAAAATTCACCGAGTGCAGACGAACTTTTATAGCACTGATAACTCTCCAACTCATGGGGCCAAATACGTCAAACCAAACATAAAAATAATTTTGAAAATCGGTGAAAATACATGAAAAAAATACATACAGTGGACCATAAAAACTCCTTCTTTTTGAAATGGGTTAAAAATTAAAAAGCGAGCTGTTTTTTGTTAGGTGTAGGTATACTAATTCACAAACCTGTTTTTTTTCCTTTATGTAGTTTTAAACCCGAGGGCAGAGCAATAATGCTATCTAGAAGCTTAGCTGATGATGCAGTCGGAAGTCGACGACAGGATCTCCGCTAAACTCAATTTAGATCCACCGAATTTGGAGCCATTAGTTCGGTCTCAATAAAATGATTTAAAAAACAAAAAACCGCCTTGTTGTTTGTTTTTTAATACATTCATTTTATTTCATAGTTTGTAGTGATCATAATAAGCTTACGTAGTCCTACTTCTTTGTTGATATATGAAACTTTAGACATTTCGAGCTCACCGCAAGCAAAGCCGCGGGAAAGTCATAGTCATATTTGAACAATTAAATGTTTCTCGTAGTCACTCAACTATCTTAATCGAGATATCTTATCGCCACCCTTGAAATCGGTACCGTTCAGGAGTTCCGGTGGCCATCCGGCGGCCAGGGGGATCAGTGAGGAATTGAGTTCCCTCAATTCCTCACTGATCCCCTCATCAGATTCAGATTTGGTGACAATGGGACCACCTCCGAAGTATACAATATCAACCCAAAAAAAAATTAGAAATCGGTAAACATACATAGAAAAACACAGTGGAACGTATAACCTCCTTCTTTTTTGAAGTCGGTTAAGAATGACTGTAGAATACAAAGTACAGAAACAGAAACTTGCCTCAAAAGTATTTTGTACAGAAACTTATAAATGAAATACCAGTTCACGTATAAAAAGTTTATTTACATAATATTATATCCTAGTTTGACTAGAGCCTTAGTACAAATGAGGCTTGAAGGCGAAGGGCCTTATTCCAAATTATCGTTACACCCATTGTTAACTTGACAGTGATGGTGGCCGAGTCAGAAACAATACAAATGCGATAGAGGAATAGTCAGTGTAGAAGACGGGCCCAGAGCCTCTTTTCAAGGCGGTAAAATCCAAATCATATTTGACCTGTTACGGTATTGTTTTTAACCCGAGGGCTTATTGTCTAACGCAATCGCAATCACGATCGTTTTCATTTTGAAAATCGAAGGCTTGTCTGCATACAAAATGAAAGGCTTCAAAGTGGAGCAATTGTTTTCATTTTGTATGCAGACAAGCCTTCGATTTTCAAAATGAAAACGATCGTGATTGCGAGTGCGTTAGACAATAAGCCCTCAGTATAACCATATTTCTTTTGACGCGTGTTATCGTACTCGTATTGTTAACGTTACAAAACCTTTTAATAACTTGACATTAATGGTGGTTGGGTCCTAGTCATGTCAAAATCGTGATTTTACCAATTGGAATAAAGCCCCGTAATTGTATCTAAGGGGTGATTATATGTCTTACATATCTATAACTTCTTTTCCAGTTTTAGATTATTATGGTGCTATTTGTTACCTGTTTAAGTCTGCGCCAAGCATTCCAGAGGGTACGTATCAGAACGCCTAAAATTAATAAGCCTAATGTATCATATCATAATACCTAATGTTTGTTTTTTCTGAAACCGTAAACTTTTCAGGATTATTACAAAACAAACCTAGCCTAACCTAATAAGTTCTATACAAAGGCGTTTTAAAAAATCCTAATATGTTTACAGTTTCAGAAAAAAAAGCCATTAGGTATTATGAACTTTTAGGAATTATCATACATTAGGCTTATTAATTTTAGGCGTTCTGATACGTACCCATTCCAGATGTTACAGTGGCGCCCTCTTTACTATTATTGTGTTTTCTAAGTAACTAAAGCATTTTCTTGAAACCGAAGTGCGGTTATCTGTTTTTTAAATGAATACACAATTTATATATAGGTACTATAATAATTATAAAGAGGAAAGATTTGATTGTTTGTTTGCATTAAATAGAGTATTATTCGATATTGTACAATGAACTGCGTTGCGATACGTCGCACAATACAGGGTATTGATTCTCTCAAAAGCAAAGGTGAGCGAACGCAGGAGTGATGTCCAAGCGGCGAGTTTAAGTAGTCCCGTCAAAGCGAACAAAACACATTTCAGCGCGTGTATTCAATTTGACAGCATGGCTTCTCGAACGTATAAGGTTGCCTAATTGAGAATGCACGCGCTAATAGAGTCAGCCCACAATAACTTTGCACAAGATTTTAAACGGCAACCCATAAAATACCCTTATAATCTGTGTTCTTTCATGTCACTCAAACATGACATATTGGTATTACGTGAATATTTTGTCGAGGATTTTTTAACGATTCCTATTTTCAAAATGGATAAACCTATTAAAAGTGGAGTTCGAGAACTTATACTCAAGATGATAACTCATTTCCAAAATGTAAAAGAAGAAATGGAGTCCGTCCGTAAGCAAAAGGAGCAATGTTTGTACATAAAATTCTAAACTCTACGAGTAAATTCTTGATATTTTATTACTGCGTTCTGTGTTATTTTATATTAACCCCATGAATTAATATTCTATTATGAAAAAATAACATATTAACGAAATGATTAGGCTAAGATGATGTTATTTTATTATAATACTAGCTTCTGCCCGCGACTTCGTCCGCCTAGATGTCGATTACAGTTATTCCCTCGGGATTTTCAAAATATTCTGGGATACAAAGTAACACACAAAAATTCTCGTTTATATTATTTATTAGTAGGATTGTATTTTAACTTGTTCAATTTCTTTAAGGTGAAATTGTTTGAAGCTGTTCATACTACAACACGGACTTCAATCGCAAATTATGTACAGAGCATAAATAGAACTGGACAAATTGGACCTGCCGTATGTTATAAATGCGCAAAGTAATAATGACAGTGAGCAGTATGATGACAGTGAGGTTGAAACTGGAGAAGGGTTCGGAGAAGTTGAAGTTCAGGAAGAACAGTATGAAAAAGTGGAATTTTTAGACTCAGATATCTCATTTATTTATTGATTAAACATGTCAAAAAATCTTTTGCATTTTATTAAATAAAAACAAAGTATTTAATTCAGGAATCAGGGACCGCTTTGGACTATGTTGAAGTGACACTGTAAATAAAATCATATGAAGTCTCTAACGTTTTGATTACTTACGTCATGACTCAGTCCAAAGTGGCCTGCGAACCAAATTCTTTGACTGTGCCTCATGCATGTAAGACCTCAACTTATAAAATTACCCGCTGACATACATGCATTTTTGCCTGCGACCTTGTCTGTGTAGAATTGGTTCATAGCGTTTCATTGGGAACTGCCAAATTATCCAGGATAAAAAGCAGCCTATGTCCTCTGGGACTCAAACTATCCCTATGCCAAAGTGCAGCAGTTTATGTAAGCGACAACCATACTTTCGCATTTATAAATAATATACTAGCTGTTGCCGCGACTCCGCCCGCGCAGGTAATCGTGAAATATTTTTTGAAATCGGTCCAGTAGTTTTTGAGTTTATCGTTACAAACATACAAAAATATAAATCTTTCCTCTTTATAATATTAGTGTAGAAGTAAGGATCCAGTATGCATATACATACTTCCATAGGAGTGTATATCATAGTTTCGACTACGTACTCTCGGAATATCATGCTATCGAATGTTCGTTGGCTCGACTGTTACCGTACATAATAATTAGAGCTTGTAAGTATAAAAACGTGTTGTGTGACTAAAAATCAGTATTGCCATAAACAAACTTATGATTTCTACTATTGTCACCTCATTGCAGAGTTATTGTGGGATGATTCTAGCTAGCGTTTCTATTCGTTACGTTTTTAAACCAATCGCGTCACTTGTAGATGACGTGATACGAAAAGTCACGTGATCTACCAGTGACGCGATTGGTTTACAAACGAAACGAATAGAAACGCTGGTTAGCGTAATGCATCTTGTCTAGCCCCTCTGTTATTGCTGTGAAAATTAAGAATATGCCTGTTTCCCGCTAATAAAGCAATAGCCCAAAAAAGCGACGACTTTGAATCGATTTTGCGCGGAAAACGGCGAATTCTCTTCTCTTGTGACGTCCCAGTTGGTAGAAAAAAGTGACACAATTGGTTTTAATACAAATTGAGATGTTTACGTTATCTATGTGTATTTACGAGTATATCTGTGGGTCTATCGTTAATCATACAGTTTCAACCATACAAAATGGCCTCCTAGTCTTGCCTCTAGTATTCCGTTACACGAAGTATGAATGGGTAGAGGGGCAGGGGTCCGGGGCGGGGTGGGGGCAGCCCACCAGCACTCGGCACGATGGGACGGGCGACGAGGTGTATTGCTGAAAAAAAAACAAATGACAACCTTACTTACACTTTTTTTTAATGCTATTTAGAAGTCTAGCAGACAGTGATGAGCAGACAGAATTTGATGTGATTAAGGTTGACGCACACATAACCGCTCGGCACTGAGGCTCTACTTTGAAATCCGTAATTCGAACTTCGTCTATTGCTATCGCTTTTGCTCTCGACGCGTCACTAATTCGCAAGAAAGTGACGGGGCGATCCGAAGTTCGAATTACTGATTTCAAAGTAGAGCCCCTGGATCGGCACCACCTCAGCTCGAGCCGTTCAGGGGTGTGATTCTCTTAAAAACGGCGCTCAGTCTGTCGAACGAGTGAATGAGTGAACGCGCCACACCGGTGAGTTTAAGTAGTCCCGTCAGAGCGCACAAAACACATACTAGCGTTTATTTAAGTATACATATTTTTCTCTATGTAAGTATTCATATCGTTGTCTAGTACAAGCCTAGAGCTTAGTTTGGGGATCAATTTGGTGTGACCACAGAACAGAAAAAACAGTAGAAGTGTCAAGTGGGCGTGTCACGTGTGGCATAGTTATGCGGAGTTCCGTATAACCTACCATACTTTTGCCGCAGTCGCTTATTTCGATATTTCTAAAATAGGAAATAAATCCAGAAGCATGCCTTATTGTGCTATTTTGGAATATAAAAACGATAGCCGCACCAAAAACATTTTCCATGGCGGCGTGTTGTTTTTATGATAGTTTGAGTATTGGCGACAATAGCTCTGATACTTAGCGAAGCTCATGCCACTTCCACTGTTTTTTCTATTCCGTGGGTGTGACATTGTCCCCTATTTTTTTTTAAATGGAATAGCTGACAGATATTTATTTTGTCGAGTTCCTTACGTTTTGGCAGGAGGCGAGCTGGTTGACGGTGATGTTCGTGGTGCCGAGGACTCTCTCTCCGCCCACGAAATCGGGCTCTCTGTGAAAGGCGCCTGAAAACAAAAGCGGTTTGAGTAATTAAAGGATTCCTGGGTAGTGATTCTTTCAAAAGCAAAGGTGAGCGAACGCAGGAGTGAATGACCAAGTTCTTAACTAACTTAACAGTAAAGATAAAAGATAAAGATAAAAGACATTTATTTAGTAAGTAGGCCGCACGGGCACTTTTACACGTCAGGAGTCTACCAGCGCTTCCCAAGAGGAGACCACTGCCGAGAAGAAACGCCGCAAGAAACTCAGCAGTCAGTAATTTTTTTAACCATATTTCTTATTACAATGATACAACTTAGTCTAGTATTATATAAAGCTATAAATATTAATTTAAATATAATATCAAATATCATGCGTAGTTCAGTAGGAAAACATGGCAAAAATATTAGGAGAGATATAGACGGAGAAAAAGGCAAAAACAAAAAAATTAATAATAAACAAAGTTTCGACATGTTTTCCTACATCAACAGTGTCCCCTAGACAAGATAAAGGTTTTACATTTAAACAAATTATTATTGACTAAGTTTCGAGTTTAGGCCATGCATTTTTGTCTGCTAGATAATCCTCGACCCTATAATACGCTTTAGACATTAACGACTTTTTCAAGTAATTTTTAAGTGCTGAAAAGGGTAACTTTAAAACTACGTCAGGTAATTTATTATAGAAATGAATGCATTGACCAACAAATGATTTATATACTTTACGGACACGGAATTTTCGAATAGCGATTTTATTTTTATTTCTAGTATTTAAATTATGTATATCAGAATTTTTGGTGAACAAATCTAAATTCTTAATAACATAAATAATATTCTCATAAATAAATTGAGACGCTACAGTTAAGATATTAATTTCTTTAAAAAGTTCTCTTAAGGAGTCACGTGAATTTAAGTTGTAAATAGAACGAATGGCCCTTTTTTGTATCACAAATATAGTTTGTATGTCAGCTGCCTTACCCCAAACCAGAATACCGTACGACATAACACTATGGAAATAAGTATAATAAACTAAGCGAGCTGTCTCAACATTAGTTAGTTGTCTAATTTTCCTAACGGCGTAAGCAGCCGAACTTAGTTTACCTGCCAGTACAGCTATATGGGGACTCCATTGCAAATTTTGATCTATTGTTATGCCTAGGAAAACTGCCTTATCTACCATTTGCAGACACTCGTCATTTAGAAAAATACTTGAATCTACCGATTTAACATTAGGCAAAGCGAACCTAACACATTTAGTTTTCTTAGCATTTAGTAGCAAATTGTTGGTAGTAAACCAATTAAGTACTTTATCTAGTGTGGCGTTTATCCTACTGTAGTCTACGGATTTTCTATCTACCTTGAAAATAAGTGAAGTATCATCAGCAAAAAGTACAATGTCACAAAGTTTATCTACTGTTGGTGGTAAGTCATTTATATAAACCAAAAATAAAAAAGGACCTAAAATAGAGCCTTGAGGCACTCCTATTTTTACTGTAGCTCCAACAGATTGCGTTTTGTTTACAACAACTGTTTGAGTTCTATCACTTAGATAAGAAGACATAAGATTTAAAGCTTTATTGGACAATCCATAATGTTCTAATTTTAAAATAAGGGTCGCATGATCTACGCAATCAAATGCTTTAGAAAGATCACAAAATATTCCTACTGCATCGCAAGATGTCTCCCAACTGTTATATATATATTTAACGAGTACAGATGCCGCATCAATTGTTGATCGACCTCTGGTAAAGCCGAACTGGTTATTGCTAAGTAGTTTATTTCTATTAAAGTGACCTAACATATCATTCAGCATTAATTTCTCAAAGACTTTACTTAGAACTGGTAGTATGGAAATGGGACGGAAGTTCGTTAAATCACTTATCTCGCCCGATTTAAAAAGAGGTATGACTTTGCTATATTTCATGAGATCTGGAAAGATCCCCTCTGATATGCAATTATTGTAAATTAATGCTAGATGGGGTGCAATTACATCTATGATATGAAAGACTACTTTAACTGATGTGCCCCACAAATCCTCCGTCTTTTTTAAACTAAGTGATTTAAATACCTTGACTATTGAATCTGAATCAATGGAGATGAATTCAAAGTTTATATTACATTTACTGACATTAGTGTAAAGTAATGATTTAGCTTCAACCGCGGATGATTTAAGACTTTCTAGTAAGTTAAGAACTTCTGGGGGTTAACGTCGATTTACAGGACACCCTGTATGTAGACGACTATTGTCAGGTTAAGGGCGAATTAGACTGACAATAAAAATTGAGAAGTTGATTGCAGTTTTACTTTTAACTTCAGTTCTAGAACAAAAAGCACAAGTTTGCTGTCTTTTTCTAACTTAAAAGTTAGAGCAAGAAAACAGTCAACTTCTGTAATTATTATTGTTATTGCTTGCTTTAGACTTGTTACTATTTGCTTATGGCGTCACTTTAAAATAGTTATCTAAGCTCATTGAGACCGCATAGCGACGCAGCGGATGAAGCATACAAATGAATATTAAAATATTCTTACCATCCGACCGCGGCACTAAATCCGGGTTAATTTCTAGCTCGCGCCGCGCTCGCAACGCGCGCACGCACAGAGCCGTTGCAGCAACGGCTGCTGCAACCGCTACAGCGCCGGCGGCGACCTCTAGCCAACGCGTCCACGAGCGAGCCGTCGGTTCTGCTACTAAACACGTCAGATAACGGATCAAGACCTCGTACAACAGACGCACGTACAGTTACAAGTTTTCTTATCATTAAAAATTAATAACCTCTAAACTACAGGCCTAGCACATAACTGAGTCTGTTCCTGAGGTATGGGAGCGGCACGGGAGGGGTCTGTTTACGGAACGTCAAACGACGCATAAGGGCTGATTTACATCAGTCTAGCAAAAGCATGCCAGTAGAAGTACATTGACGAGTTGGTTTTCAAGTTTGAGGCGAGAGCTATGGTAACGACGTAATGTACTTCTACTTGCATGCTTTGGCTGGATCAATGTAAATCAGCCATAACTTCAGTCGGGCGTCAGCCTTGCTGTCGCCAATACGTGTTAATTAATACATGTCGCTTCAAGTAAAGCGTACACGGGATTCGCAACCAAAGATGAGTCTGAACAGACTCAGATACGTTAGACCTGTAATTAACATATTGGAAAGTTAAAACTTTATTTTTACTGCAACATTTAGGTACAGTCTCTAGGGTGACATTCGTGTGCGCGTTCGACGCGTAACGACCTGAACTGTAGCGTTAGCTAGCTGCAACGAACAAGCCAAAATTTTCTTAAGTGGCTGACCGCGAATGTCCCTAACTGTACGTCAAGTTCTAGGACAACTGTATAATAACGGACTTACATTCCCTTGAGGCACTCAAAGGCGTCGCAGCCTCCATGCGCAGTAAGGTCTCCCCACTCCTCCCTCGAATGTTGCTGGCGTACACCACTGCACTCAGGTTGTGGTCGCCGACTCCTTGGAGATGGAAGTGGCCAGCAGCGTCGGACACGTTGTGGAGCACTGTGCCGTCGGTGCCACGGACGGTTAGGTGTATGGTTTGTGGACGACCGCCGTCCCAGCCTAGAATTTTTATATAGTATTCGTGATGTATTGTGCTTAACTCTGACTAGAAACATCTCATAGTACATTATTGCCTAGGCAGGGAAGTAGGCAATTGCGGGCCGAGTATTGGTTTAAACGGACGAGCTTGCGAGTTTACAGTTTACAGTTTACAGAAAGGTATATGCGTTTACTGAGTAGAGTAGTGGAGGAGCTCTATATCATTAGTTTCATAATTATGAACCACGCAATACCTGTTCTCTATTGTCACTTATTACCAAATGCTTCGGGCACTACGAATGCTTAAGAGGATTGTGTTGTGAACCGACGCTTAAATCGCGAGCAGACATCTACAAGCAACAACCACCCACAAACTGTAAATCAAACACATAACACATCAGTCCAGGGTTCGGAGTTTTCATAGCAAGGTAAGACGAAAAAGAGCTGTGGAGTGGACATAGACATTAAAATTCAACTCTTACTCATACTCATACTTATTCGTTTATTTAATTTTATTATAAATTGGATAATGACTTTCACTTTTAATATTCATAACATTGTGAGATTAATATTATCATTTTGTTTAAAATTGTAATCTTTCATTACTTACCTTAGCAGCTTTACCCAAGGGCTCAGGGCGAATATAAAAGCATTTAGGAATTAAATAAACAAATGAGTATGAGTAAGAGTTCAATTTTAATGTTGATGTCGACTCCACAGCTATCTTTCGTCTTACCGTGCTACGAAAACTCCGAACCCTGCACATCACACTCCGATGCTGACTGCAAAAGTGCATTAAGAGGATTGTGAAGTAAAAAATTCCATACAAAATGCAATAACGTTTCTCACCCCCTAAATCAAGTCCATAACACGATTTTTTAATACGTTGTAGTTATAATAAAAAAACTGGGTCTGGGTCTTTTTTTTCCAAGAAATATGTTCTTTCGGCACATAAAAGCCTACCTTTTTTACACTGTACCCTCAACGCGTCCGGGTACGCCCTGAGCAGAACGCACTGGGGCGTGCTTGGCGCGCCGCCGGCGGCCACGATGAACGCGCATGGGCGTTTCTGTTCGCCGAAGGAGTTGGTGGCACGACAGAGCATGGGACCCAGGTCTGATTGTCGGGGCAGCCAGGTTAATGTGGAACTGTAGCGGTGATGGTGGCCTGCCACTTTCTGTCGCAGGAAATAATTAACATTATACGCACTTTAAATCTAACAGAGACACAATGCAAAAAAGGGGTACCAATTATTTAATTGAAATACCTATCAACGAACGTAACAATTCCGCAGAACACAATTTATATGGCGTGTCGTGAAACTGTTTTTTTTTGCAGTTTTTTACCTTAACGCTGGTATACAGGGTGCGCGAATCCGCGAAGGTCCAACTGAACTGCAGGGGTTCCGGCGAGGCGTCCACAGAGCATGTCACGGTCTCGGCTTCACGCTGCACCGCTCCCATGGTCTCCTCGGCCGATGACAGACATACCGGCCGATCTTCCAGGGAGAGAGGGAAAATCAGACTAAAGGGGCTTCTAAACGGGCCATATTTTCACTGCAATATGTGGCCGGCAACTATTGGTGTCCCTCTCTTACTCGTATGTTAGATAAAGACACCAATAGTTGCCGGCCACATAATGCAGTGAAAATATGGCCCGTTTAGAAGCCCCTTTATTTTGAGATATACCGTAAAATGTACTATGACTACCCACTTTAAAACTGTGTCACAGTGATGTTATGATTCAAGTCGTAAGGAGTGTCAAACAAATTGTTTTATGATGTCACTGTGATACCGTTCTATGGTGGGTGGTGCCATTGGACTGATAGTAGATTCGGCAATATAAGTTGCTGCACACTTTAGTACCTTGCCGGTTTAACGCATTTTACAGATTAGTGCAGCAGTTCACACATACCATACCGTAATTAATAACCATTGAACTAAGAGTGAGTAATTTAAAGGAAAAAAGTGGCCACCTTTTTCCGTTAAGTTGACTAGACGAAGATTAAACTTTCTCTTTTAAACTATACATTGTGTATTCATTTGTACAACAAAAAACCATCCTTCGATTTCAAGACAAATACCTTACTTTATTAGAAAACACAAAAATAGTAATGAGGGCGCCACTGGACGCTCGGCGTAGTGTTAAAGCAGTGAGGATGTCTAGAGCTACTCACATCCCACGTTTCAGAGTGACTTTATCCTGGAACACCGAGGTGGGTAGGTGCGAGTTGTGCACGCGGCACGCGAGCTCGCACCCGCTGTCGCTCAGAGATGGCGCTAGTGTCAACGAGGATACTGTGTAGTTTAAAGCAGTGAGGATGTCTAGAGCTACTCACTTCCCACGTTCAGAGTGACTTTATCCTGGAACACCGAGGTGGGTAGATGCGAGTTGTGTTGTGCGCGCGGTAAGCGAGCTCGCGCCCACTGTCGCGTAGGGATGGCGCTAGTGTCAATGAGGATACTGTGTAGTATAAGGCAGTGAGGACGTCTAGAGCTACTCACATCCCACGTTCAGAGTGACTTTATCCTGGAACACCGAGGTGGGTAGGTGCGAGTTGTGCGCGCGGCACGCGAGCTCGCGCCCGCTGTCGCGCAGAGATGGCGCTAGTGTCAACGAGGATACTGTGTAGTTTAAAGCAGTGAGGATGTCTAGAGCTACTCACATCCCACGTTCAGAGTGACTTTATCCTGGAACACCGAGGTGGGTAGAGGCGAGTTGTGTGTGCGCGCGGCAAGCGAGCTCGCGCCCACTGTCGCGTAGAGATGGCGCTAGTGTCGATGAGGATACTGTGTAGTTATAAGGCAGTGAGGATGTCTAGAGCTACTCACATCCCACGTTCAGAGTAACTTTGTCCTGGAACACCGAGGTGGGTAGATGTGAGTTGTGCGCACGGCAGGCGAGCTCGCGCCCGCTGTCGCGCAGAGATGGCGCTAGTGTCAACGAGGATACTGTGTAGTTGCCGTCGTGAAGCTCCTGTAACATAATCATTAGTAATCAAAAGCTTGTAAATAAACGTTTATAAAACCTATTTCAATCTGATTTTCACACAATTTTTAAAATCACAACATAACGCTTAGGGTTTGCAATACATTTACAATGTTATTAGTAATGGCAGGGCATTACGCCCTGTTTACACTTTGTTAAGTGCAAGTGTGAAGTTCATACATTTGCTACTTGTCACTTGACAGCAAATGTATGAACTTCACACTTGCACTTAACAAAGTGTAAACAGGGCCTTATGCAAAGTTCGTCCAAAGTAGTCCGGTCGTTACCACTACAGAACAGAAAAAACAGTAGAAGTGTCAAGTGGGCGTGTAACGTGTGCGGTGTAGCATGGTTATGCGGAGTTCCGCGCAACCTACCATACTTTTGCCGCGATCGCTTATTTCGATATTTCTAAACTAGGAAATGAAATAAATCCAAAAGCATGCCTTATTGTGCTATTTTTGAATTTAAACACGATAGCCGCATCAAAAACATTTTCCATGGTGGCGTGTTGTTTTTATGATAGTTTGAGTATTGGCGACAACAGGTCTGATACTAGGCAAAGCTCATGCCACTTCCACTGTTTTTTCTATTCCGTGGCTTTAACTAAAGGTAAAGAGCCAGTAAAACATATTTGGATTCACGACTTAGGAAGCTCCCGGTAAGTACCTTGTGAACGCTGGGTCTCAGCAGAGTGTCCCCAAGATGCCAGGTGATGGCTGGGGGTGGCACACACCCCACGACTACGCAGTCTACCACCCGAGGCTGCCCTGCTTCGAAGTCAAGGTTGTTATTCAGCCGAATTTCCACGCTGAGAGGTGGTACTAGGGGAAAAATAAGGGTCAATCTATACAGTACCTTTTTTTATCGAGGGGAAAATATTCGCAAGATACTCGCTATCATTCATAGGGGTGGGACCACGTTATGAAGGATTAGCCCACTAAAACCCCGTCGCTGGTCTGCCTCGACGCATAGAGTAGCTCTGGGGGCCTAATATGGCTGCGTTTATCACGTGACAAAATGTGGATAAAACATCCGTCACTTTCTGACACTTGTATCAGCAAGAGAGTGACGGGTGATTTATCCACAATTTGTCGTTAAATAAACGTTAAACGCAACCATACTAGGCCTGCTTAGACCATTACACACGTATACACCAGTGAACAATGTGGAACGCTTCAATGTTTTGCGTGCTATCCATGCGCAAGGGCCATGCTAATCTTATTTCTATCTTTCCAATTTTAGTACATAATATTATACTGCTGAAGCAAATACCTAGAGCTCTTGATAGGTAAATCGTGAAGTGATCTAAACTTACAGTACATAGTAACAAGCACGCTAGCGCTCAGTGGTTCAGTGACGTCGGCATTTTGCGCAAGGCACTCGTAGTGTGCGTCGAGCTCCGCGCGCGTCGCGTTGCGTACGCGCACAGTCGCGCGCAACGAGCCGTGCGACGCGTGGGCTCGCTCCACTACCGCGCCGTTGCGACGCCAGAATACTAGAGTGTCTGGTTGTTCTGAAAGAGTTAAGAGGAAACTTGTGATGCCCACACAAAAAAAGGGATGTTTTGAATTTCACTGGTGACAAAAGTTTTCACAGCAAGACTTCGTTTTCAGTACGAGTCACTAATCGACAGTATTAAAGATAAAAAAGATAAAAGATGTTTATTCAGTAAGTACACACGGGCACTTTTACACGTCAAAAATGTACTAGCTCTTCCCGAAAGGAGACCACTGCTGAGTCACTCATTTTTTTATACTTAACCTAGCATTACATAAAACAATATTAAATAAAAATATCAAGCCTACTCGTAGTTGAGCAGGAAAACGTGTCAAAATTCAGGATAACAAGAGCAAATAAATAAAAATAAAGAATATATCAAAGAATCAAAATTTGTGACGCACCAGGTCCGGGACCTTTAGGTCCAAAGTCCATCTGACATCCTACTGCAATATGGTTGAGTTTCCTATAAGTTACAAATGACTTGGCATCTCTAATAATGACATTGACGACTTCAATCATTCGTGACCTTACTCTGAACAATCTTACCATCGTCCACCTCGCAAGTTAGCGTGAGGTTGGCCCCAAGACTGAGATGCTGAATGTGGCCTCTCTTCAGCGGCTCACCAGCGTCATTGTAGATCCTCGGCATGCCAGGGGAATCTGGAAGTATAGTCGTCTATCATGACATGTCACGTTAATCTGCAATAGAGATCTCGCTTTGAAGGTCTACTTCTCTTGGACGTATAGTACAAATACTTACAGAAAAATGTGTTATAGACCCGTAGCCTTGCACATAAATTGTAAACCTGCCTTAAGGTTTCAGCCCCTTAAGGTGTTATACGTTAGACCACTATGAGTGTGTGTGTGTCTGTCTATAGCACCGTACATAGCTCTTAAATGGGTGAACAGATTAGGATGCGATTTTTTTAATTTGAAAGCTGGTTTTCTAGCAGTGGCTCTTAGCTAGGTCTCATGAAAATTGCTTGGGCCGTTATAAGAGACTAGACGACGCCCGCGACTTCGTACGCGTAGAATTAGTTTCCCGCTACTCCCCCCATTTCTTCCCATTGGGGGTCGATTTTCGGAAAATCCTTTCTTAGTGCTCACTTACATCATAAAAGGAACCCCTGTACCAAATTTCAAGTTTCTAGGTACAGTAGTTTCGGCTGTGCGTTGATAATATGTAAGTCAGTCAGGTTTGCCTTTTATATATATAGATATCAGCTTTGAAAGAAAGGGGTCACCATTATAATAGGGGGGTTTTTTAAGTACTTAATAGTTATACAATCTTGAGTTCTTTACTTTACTTACCAACCAATCGAATTTCGATGACGTAATCAACAGACGGTGACGCTTGATAATGCACCCGGCAGCGATATATGCCCCCGTCTCTGTCGCTCACTCGCTTTAGAAGGAGAGAGGTGTCATCATGACACGCGCCTGCGACGCAAGTTGTTCCAAAAACTTGGTCGTAGGTCAATGACCTGTAAATGTAAGTTGGTTAATTCATAAATGTTTAGTTATTCGTTAACTATAGTGCCCGGCCGTTAGGAAGTCAATCCTGACAGCTGTCATCACAGTACAATTTATAACCTATTCTTGGGTTTGAGGTTATAATTTGTACTGAAATGACAGGTGTCAGGATTGACTTCTTATAGGCCGGGCACTATAGGTGTGGGGGTTACACAACCATCTGAGTTGTTTTAGGAATCTTGAGTCTCAAGAAAGAAACTGTAAGGCAATATAAGTTTTTAGGGTTCCGTACCTCAAAAGGAAAAAACGGAACCCTTATAGGATCACTGTCGCGTGTCTGTCTGTCTGTCCGTCTATCTGTCACAACCAATTTGCTCCGAAATTACTGGACCGATTGAGAGGCCCACAGGTCTACTTGTAGGGGTAAATTAGAAATAATAAAAAATACCAATCTACATCAAATGAAAGGGCTTGTTGTGAGAATCTCCTATTGAGGCCTCGATATACCGCTGTCGCTTTTTTAAGTATAGTTACGGTAAGAAAAGGTTCATCACTTCTCCATTTCAACGCAGTTAAGGTCCAAAAGTGACGAATCTTTTCTTACCCTGACTATACATCAAACGCGATAACAGCAACTTTTAAATCCACGTCCTTACCTTCGCTCGCTCTCCTCATTGGGGAACCGATAGAGGAACTCCCGGTCGCTCTTCAACCAGAGCACATACGAGTCAGGACCGTCCAGGAACACCTTGCCCTGGCCACACGGCAGCCTGGCGTCCTGGCCACGCACCGCTCGAAGGACCACCACTTCTGTCCACAAATATACAAAGAATAGTTAACGATGGTTGCCGGCGTAGAATAGTGCCACTCCATGTCTTCCCGTGGAAGTCGTAAGAGGCGACTAAGGAAATAAAGGCTTGTAGTATTGTTAGGTGATGGGCTTGCAGCCTGTTACTGATATACACTGGTAAACATCTTAGCCTGTTTGTGCAAATATGGTTACAGAATTAACAACAAGTTGTTGGTAATTCTGTAGCTCTGTCTACCCCACTCTGGGAAGGAAGGCGTAAAAGGTATGTATGTAGTTAAAGAAGTGCTTTGAATCATCCTTCATAATGCGTAATGGAAACAAATCCCAATTGTTTCATTTGTCTGAAAATTAATAAGTTAGAAAATATTTTTTCTGTACTCATTAGCTGGTTTAAATGGTTAGAGAGAATATGCCCAGAGCCCATACGTTAGGTTAGATTAGGTTTAGGCTAAACATTTGTAGATTTTTTTTCTAAATAATGTAAATTCGGACAAACGAAACAATTGGTAACTAAAATAGGTCGAATTTTAGTTATAGATATCCCATTTATTGATACACGTGTGGAACTGTCAATTGTCACTCGTCCCGAGTCGTCGAGTCGAGTAAAATGACATACTTTCCGCAATTGTGTCAAAATATACTAAACTAAAACAAGCAGATATACGTACCAGTCTCCAAACAACGAACTATTTGAAGACATACGAGTCCAAACGTGAAGAAGAGAAGCATTGTGTAATCTGAAACATAATCGTGGAGATATATAATGAAATATAATCGTGGAGATATATAATGAAATATAATCGTGGAGATATATAATGAAATATAATCGTGGAGATATATAATGAAATATAATCGTGGAGATATATAATGAAATATAATCGTGGAGATATATAATGAAATATAATCGTGGAGATATATAATGAAATATAATCGTGGAGATATATAATGAAATATAATCGTGGAGATATATAATGAAATATAATCGTGGAGATATAGAATGAAATATAATCGTGGAGATATATTATCACATACACACGGGTCAAACAGAAATCCTTTCTTTAGAAGTACTTAAGTAGTCCTGGCAACGAAAAATCGTGGATGGAAAAGTTGAAAGCAGAAAGTTTGACTTCGGAACTTTGTTTGGACTAGTTGGGAGATAAACATACTAAAAGTCCCCACCCCTCGGAGGTGAGCCCTAGGGGGGGGCACAAAGAAGGTCCCGTTTTTTGTTTTTTTGTTAACATCTTGAAAACGATGCGTCATAGGAAGTTTTGTTGAATCGCATTATTACAGGTCATAAAATTCTCTACAAATTTGATTCTAAAAAAAATTTGCCTGTTTTCAGTCGTTGTCTAGATATGAGCTCCAACCTGTGGCTCCAACAAACGGTTGATTTTCAAAATCTTTTTAGTATGTTTATCTCCTAACTAGTCCAAACAAAGTTCCGAAGTCAAACTTTTTGCTTTCAACTTTTCCATCCACACCCCCCTTTTAAGCATTCATTTACCTACCAAGCTACAGTCGGTTCATAAAAAGAAAATCAGCCAAGAATCAGACTTCCAGAGGAAGAGTTCCGTACCGAGGCCATTCTTCATACAGCTCTATGCATTCGTTTTTTGCATAAGTTCGTGGCCATAAGTAGTTGAGTCTCTTACGCAACTCGTTCTTGAAATCGACGCACCAAATATTAACCGGTGAGTTGAAGTGGTTCCGTCAGAGAGTAAGACCACATTTTTTAATGGCGTGCATTCTGCCCCCCATTTCAACTTCCTGACATGACAGGTGACATTTTAGTGTACATGGCGCCGCTTATACGAAACCCAGTGACGTATCAATGTATTAACTTTGCAACGTATACCGAATTGTCACCTGACACGTGTCATTGTCTGGATTGTGAAATAGGGGCCTGAGCTTACCCGCTTTACCTGAGTGAGCAAGCATGTATGACTTCGCTCAGTCAATCGACAGTTCGACAAACTTTAAAAAAAACTAAGCCGTCGTCATATTACAAGCTAGGGGTAATATATTTACTCGACCCGACTGTACATACATACACTATGGTCTACAAATTCAACCCCTCACACATTTCTATGATTCATACAAAACAAAAACACGACCAACTCAACTTGACCCCCTACAGCTTTATCCTTCGACGAATTCTAATCAAATTAGTAAAGGCGTGAGGGGGCGGACGGCTCAAGTTACACTGGTTTTATGGAAGTGCATTGAACACGCAACGCTTTGCCAACTTAAAACATTACAAGCTAAAGGAAAATGGAATTTAACGCGTTGAGTTACAGTTTTTTTGGATGAATATTAAATTATTTAGTGAGTCATACGCTGCATTGTAAAAAAAAAGGCGTATGAATTATGAGGCTTTGATAAAAACTGCCTTATTTTAACTGTAAAAGGTACATTTTGCTTTTCTTTAACGTTGGAAATGCGTTCTTTTGATTTATAACAGCACAATTGAGCCATAATAGTAATTGGGATTCGTTTTTAGAGTATTTTAATGCAGTTCATTGTTGTTATCAAAATTTGGGTTATTTTTGGGGTTATAAGTGATAGGGGAGGAACGATCGATGTCCCTTGATTAAAATAAAAAAAACCGGCCAAGTGCGAGTCGGACTCGCGCACGAAGAGTTCCGTACCATTATCAATACAACATGAGCAAAAAACAGCAAAAAGATCACGTTTGTTGTATGGGAGCCCTTAAATATTTATTTTATTCTGTTTTTAGTATTTGTTGTTATAGCGGCAACAGGATTATTTATATTACATCTTTTGTGAAAATTTTAACTTTCTAGCTATCACGGTTCATGAGATACAGCCTGGTGACAGACAGACAGACGGTCAGCGGAGTCTCAGTAATAGGGTCCCGTTTTGCCCTTTCGGTACGGAACCCTAAAAACTGGGTGTTATGATAAAATATTTTAATTATGTTTTATGGTTATTTACGTTATTTATTAACCCCTGATACCAACCGAGGGTTGTTATCAGTTGAACTTGTGTGTCTGTGTGTCTGGCTGTGGCATGGTAGCTCCGAAACTAATGGATCGATTCAGTCTTTTTTTTACAAGCTCATATTTAACTTCACTTGTATGTCCTGGAATTTTGCAAATCGATTTTGAACCTGTTCCCGTCAATGGAATAGGCTGAAATTTGGAATAGGTACATATGAAAACCCGATGACAATGCAATATTATGGTACCATCGAGCTGATCTGATGATGGAGTCGAAAGGTGATGACGGGATCTTTGATGTAAAAAAAAATATGTAAAAATTGTAAACTTATATCAAATTATAATATATCAAAGTTGTAAGTTAGGTTTAAAAGAAATATAAATGGCTGTCGGAAATTAAACATGGACAAATAAACTGCACCAAAGCGTTATTTACTTATAATAAAGCCTTCCATAAGCTGAAAAATATTACGTCCTTCTCTTACTTATTCAATCGCGATGGGTAAAACAAGGATAGAGCGCAATTTAACATTTTCGCTACCTCTTTGACCTTTGTATTCAACAGTATTTGAAGGTTAAATAGGGGTATAAAGGAAGCTAAATTACTTGTATCACAAGGGAGTAAAATGATTTCTTTACGGCGAGGGCGGTTAATTGAACTTACAGCGAGCTTAGCGATAGAAATTTAAAAGTGTCGCTCGATACTAAAATGTTTATTTAAGTTACTGAAGAGACTAATTTTTACTATTTTTTTTTGTTTCACCTTTTCTGTGCACCTATATAAAGGAAAATTACGAATAAATTGCTTTAAAAGTGGACAGGTGGATTGTACTAAAAAACTATATTAATTATCAAGACTGTAGTCAAATGAATGAAATCAAAACATTTACCGCCGGTTTCACAATCAACAAGTAAAGCATATTTGACATAAGTATAAATTTTGCCCTTTCTCCTTCTTACACTTTAAAATAGGCAAGGACAGAGCCAACTTTATATGGCAGATAAATTTACTCGTCGATTGTGGAACAGGCCCTTAAAATATTAAACCCTTTATATGCGAAATTATCTTTGAAGAAATAAAAGTGACCTTCGCTTAGGAATAGAAAAGCAGACAGTGCATTTTTTTAAATAATATTTATAAATGTTAAATAGTTTGATCAGGATATGGAATAGAGAAAACGCTTATACACACATCAAAAAAGTCTTGGGATACTCAGTATCCCTAGACAAATTTGATGTTTTGACTCAGTAGTAATATGCCTATATTGAAATGTTCAAAACTGTCTAGGGATGAAAAATATCCCTAGGCACTTTTGATGTGTGTATTTTAATTTAAACGACATAAAAAACAAGCCAGTCAAATAGCGGTTTTATCATACTTACTGTACCTATCTATTCACAAAAGGGCCTGTTTCACAATCGACAAGTAAATTTATTTGCCAGATAAAGTTAGCCCTCTCCTGGTCTATGTTCAAGTGTAAGAAAGGGAAAGCGCTAAATTTATGTGTCAGATATGCTTTACTGGACGATTGTGAAACAGGCCCACAAAAGCACAGGTATCACAAAATCTCTACCTTAATCAACCAATTTGTACCAATGATCATAAGTACCTAACAGAAAACTGAACTGTATATCTTGTACACTTATTAATCTTACAAATTTTCACACGTTTCGTTAGTACGTATGTTAATTAAAAAAAATGTTTGTTGTTATTTATTTAAAGTAGAAAAAGCGGACTTGATGACTCAATCAACAATTTAAGGTTTAATAAAAAAATGCATCTTTAATAAAAATCTCAAATAAATACACCTACGCCTACTTGTTTTTTTTATTACTATTAATAATGAACTAAAAACAATGAAAAAAAAACAATCAAACTAGGTACCTATTTAAAAAAAAACACTTTTAAAAAAAACTTTGAAACTCACAAAAGTAGGAAACTTTATTAAACTAAGTCAAACAACGCAATTAAAATCAAGAATCGCCTAATAATTTAATCGCTTTGCAATAAAAAAAAACTAACTTACCTACAAACTTTTCCAGTACGGAGGCGAGTGCACTGTAGAACGGACAAGCGATGAATAAGTTTATTTCACGTGCAAAGTTACCCAGGTACGGACATGACATGAACGAATAACGTGGATAAGCCTTTAAGACCCTACATTGAAAATCGCAGTTAGAAGTTACGTTAGCTCTCTCTTTCTGTCGATTTAGTCTCGAATGACGAGTGACTGGGACCCAGCACTTGAAGTTTTGAATTTCTTCGTTTTGATTATCCTGGAAGGTTATTTTTAAACATGCTCATGAACTCCTCGGGCCGGTTGATAACCGATAAGAGTTAAAGGTTATTCATTTATTGATACACCAACAGTGTTTACACAGATACATTTGAAAGAATTTTACTGGCAACACTAACAGAGATTGATAATGGATTTATAATGGGTAAATTTCACCAAAAAATTATGATAAAGTGCATTAATCTATGAATCCAATCAATCCATGTGCCAATCTATATTTTTTCATTAAAAATACAATTCGAAATGTTATGTTCATACAAATTATCAAATTTTCAAAATATAGGTACGCAGTGAATTTCCTAACAAATAACATAGTAAAATAATAACAGGGAACAGAATTTATAAGTACAAGAAACTTTTTTCCACGTTATTTGTTTTTGTTCTATCGTCAAAACGGTAATACATACAAGCGTCAAATTTGGCGTGACTATAGCGGAAACCATAAAGAAAAGCAGTCAATAATAAAAAAAACCGGCTAAGTAAGTAGGGCTCCAACTTGACCGGTTATTTTAAGTATCCAATCCGAACTTAAAAGTAAGTTAAGTAATAAACACAATTTAATCGGTTATTAACCGTTTTTGTATGAAAATAACCGGTTAAAACAGCTTATAACCGGTTATTTGCATTCCCTAACTGGCAGTCTCGTCGGAGGCTCGTCGTAGTCGGAGGCTCGTCGTAGTCGGAGGCTCGTCGTCGGTGTCTTAATGTTCCTTCTCGGTCTTCATCATGTATTATTGTAGTAACATACACAATCTAAGTTTCAAATCGATACGACAATTAGAAGGGCGTTAAAATCGACTTTGTAGATTTGTTTACATTAATAATAACGTTTTCCATCAACGAAGTCCCGACCCATTACTATATTTTAAACACTAACTGCGCGATTCCGTTAATTAAAAAGACTAGTTAGGTAGTTAATTTTTATATTACAAATTAAAGTTACGCCCACACCGGTGCTTAAAATACGGTGACGGTACGGAATCGCAGTGACGCGTCGTATCAGCACCGTTTTTGACGCAAGCTCCACACACCAATGCTTAAAAAACGGTGACGGTACGGAATCGCAGTGACGCGTCGTTTCAGTACCGTTTTTGACGCACGCTCCCCACACCGCTGCTTAACGGTACGTATATTACGGTACGTCAAAAACGGCGCCATGTTGTTACTATGACCCCGTTTTTTGATTGCTCAACGACACCGTTTTTTAAGCATTGGGTGTGTGGAGCTTGCGTCAAAAACGGTGCTGATACGACGCGTCACTGCGATTCCGTACCGTCACCGTATTTTAAGCCCCGGTGTGGTCGCAGCTAGTTTATAAAAGCGTCTTAAAAGAGTTATTACCTACTGCATTCGCCTAAAAAGATTACATTTCGTGCTTTGGACGTGCTAAGTCATATTTTACTCTGCACTATCGTCTCCTACTTCGTATTACCTAGACATACCCTTGACGCTTTCTTAAGGAGCCTACAAAAAGAGTAACTTAATATTAATCCACATTATGCCTATCCACGCATAAACTTAAGGGTGTCTGCTTACAAAACATACCCTAAAAAGGTAAGCTGTCACTACATCCAAAATCACCCGAACTGTTAAAAAAATAAAGCCCATTTCACTTTATCAAAGGCAAAGCTTACATCGATATTATGCGACCAGTATTAATGAACTTCAACTTCATGTTAAATATAGGAGCGGTCGGTCTTTCGTTTTTGGTCCCGTCGTCTAGTACTCTACCCTCTAGCATATCAGGAGTTCATTAAAAGTCTTTTCATTATAATTTGCACCTTCATTCAAAAAGTATTAAGTCTCACTAGATTATTGTTCCAATTTGATTCTTACTGTCATCGCGTTAGTTTCAAAGTTGGTTAATTTACTTGGTGTGTTAGTGTGCTTTAGTTTTTAAGGTAAAAATGCATTCGCAATTACCATTAGGAAGGTCTTGTCGTATATTCGGAGTGTTCCCGCTTTGTGAGTTAAAGCGATCCAAAGGGTTTTTTTTATTAAAAAACAACGTCGGCATATTTGAAACGAAGGATTTTTTCTGACGGTACCGTCGACAGCGAAGTAAAGTCGTAGGCAAATAAACTGAGGGCCCTGCCAAGATGCATTGCGCTAACTAACGTTTCTATTAATTTCGTTTTTAAACCAATCGCATCACTGGTAGATCACGTGACTTTTCGTATCACGTCATCTACCAGTGACGCGATTGGTTTAAAAACGAATCGAATAGAAACGCTAGTTAGCGCAATGCATCTTGTCAGGGCCCTCTGGGCCTCTATTCAACACGGTAAAAACTATATCGTCTTTGACCTGTTATCGTATTGTCAACGTTTTGATAGCTCTTATTTCCTTGACAGTAATGGCGGCTGACGTCAAAACAATACCGTAACAGGTCAAATACGACATGGTTTTTACCGCCGGGAATAGAGGCCCTGGAATAGGTTGTCATGGTGACGTCTCCCGGGTCACTCTTTAAAACTATGATTTCAAAGGATATAAGTAAACAAAAAATCTTTTTATCGGCAATTACAAACCCATTCTTTTATGGCCTGAGTGTGCTAGAAGTATACCTATATTATAACATTTTTTCTAAGAAACTCTATCAATGTTGTCTCCTGGCTTACGGGACAGAATAACAACAACAATAAGGTTGATCCACCCAAGTAATATAACGGGCTTAAGAATATCAGAATTCGACTCTATTGTTAGGGCGTGTTTACTTTAGATATTTTTGACCGCATGTATCTGCCTGACGACCCGGTAGATACCAAGGGCCCTAATATGGATGCGTTTATCGCGCGATAAAGTTTGTATAAGGCATCCGTCACCTTCTGACACGTAAATAAGTACGAGAGTGACGGATGCTTTATCTACATTTGACGCGCGATATAGACGCAACCATACTAGTCCCGCTACTCAGTGGCCATAGACAAGAAGCATGCGGTAAACTTTATTATTATCGAAAATGTATAGCATTGACTTAAGCTGCTGTGTTTCTATTCAACTGGGTTTTTTTTTACATTACCTTTGACGTGATATCGTATTGTTTTAATCTGTTTTACTAGAAAGAAATAGGAACACATCTTTGTTGGCTTATATCTTGGTTATTTTTTAGCATTTCAAAAAAAAAATACTCACCTGTTTATTACATGAGCTTTTATCGAAGCTGTGATTTTTTTTTTGAATCTTCCTTATTGCGAAAATATAACATTATCTTCAGTGAATCACTTTTCAACGCGCAGTTCATATAAAGCGGCAAGTTTAAGTAGTCCCGTCAAAGCGTACAAAACACATTTTAGCACGTGCATTCTCAATTAGATAGCTGGTGTCGCTAGATACAACTTGATTTAAATACGTCACTGCTGCTGACTGTACTACAGTCCTGAAATCGTTACACCCTTTTAGCGATAAAGTGCAAGCACCAAGTAATGTTTTCAGCGCGAATTTGCATGTTGATTAACCACAATTTATTACTTAAGTTACTTAACTAACTGTACTATTTCAAGTCTAGGTTTTCACCCTCTCTGTTTGTCTCTATGTATATAAGTTGCTATAGTACGTAGAACAAAGACATAGTAGTGAAACGATACGATTAAACTCAACAATCATGGCCCGTATTATGGTCGCCTTTACCGCGATGGATAAAGCGTCCGTCACTCTCGCACTTACTTTATGATTAGAGTGTGACAGATGCTTTATCCATGTTTATCGACATCGATAAACAAGACCGTAATAGGCCCGCAGGGGGCCTAATATGGCTGTGTTTGTCGCGTGACAAAATGTGGATAAAACATCCGTGACTTTATGACAAGATAAGTACGTATAAGTACGAGAGTGACGGATGCTTCATCTACATTTTGTCATCCGTGACATATAAGTCGTAAAAAAACTTATCACCAGGGTGTTCTCCTTGCAAATATGAACAACTTTCACTATGGGACTAACTCTGAAATCACGAAACAAAAAACAGCTGTTTCATAAATTTTGGTCGCGGACGTATTGAACTTTTCTATGAAACAGCTGTTTTTTTTTCGAGATTTCATATTTGGTCCCATAGTGAAAGTTGTTCATATTTGTGGGTAGAACACCCTGGTTATAAGTTGTATCACAACTTATGTGTCACCTTGTATAGTTCTAAATTTTATCGATTTTTTTCAGGATGGCCCAACAAACCGGCTGAATATTTGTGCGTATAAACCGCTGTCATTTTTAGGGTTCCGTACCCAAATGGTAAAAAAGGAAGGTGCCTTGGGTCCGGAATTGAAATTTTTCTTTAATATAAAAACTGCGAAAGTGTATAAAATGCGAATAAAGCACAGATTAACATTCATTGTACAGTCGCGAACTTTAATTTGGTACCCACCTTAGGTCCAAAGTCAATCTGACATTCTACAACAATAAGGTTGAGTTTCTTAAAAGTTACAAATGACTTGACATCTCTAATGACATTGACGACTCCAAGCATATTTTTCTTGAAATGGGTCCCAAATTAACGTTCGTGATAGTACTATCAGACCATTGGAACCTTGACCCACCATAGAACTGTGTCACAGAGACGTTATGATTCAAGTCATAAGAAGTGTCAAACAAATTGTTTTATAATGTCACTGTGACACCGTTCTATGGTGGGTCAGGGTTCCATTGGGCTGATAGTACACACAGAGGGACAAAAGGCTGGAAGCGACTTTGTTTTATACTATGTATAGATTCTAAACTATGTCGAATCACTTGGTTTACTCATTTATTCGTCGAATACGAACTACTAATGAATCATGCAGTGACTCACTCCGTCTGCACCCTTACAAAACGCTCCCCAGGTACAAAACAACATAATTTGAACCGTACCAGCTTATAGATTCTGTCTATTATCGTAAGGAATGGACAACGCGACCTATATTTCATGTTTTTAACCAATTAGTTAAGGGTGATAGTTTTTCCTAGTTTGATTATCGGGAGTTAAATTAACTGCCGCACTCAGAGACGTCCATTTAATTTGATGCTTGATTAGTTGCTGCTGTCACTTTCTTTGCTACAGCAATAGAATAAGACAACACGACACTAAACAAGCATTGAATTTAATTGACGTCTTAGTGCGGCAGTAAGAGGTAATTTAGTTAATTTTAGGATGAAAGAAGATAGACGAAAGAGATATACAGAGCGAAAGTGAGTTGAAGGGTCGGAAGGGGCAGCCCTAGGGGTTCTTTTTCGAATCAAATCGGATAAATACTGGAAATGGGCCGAATGTTAAGTACCCGAAACCGACGTACGTGATTGTTCCACCTTGAAGCAGATTGCGATTGCGAGTGCGTTAGACAATAGCAACGCAGAGGGCTTATTGTCTAACGCACTCGCAATCACGATCGTTTTCATTTTGAAAATCGAAGGCTTGTCTGCATACGAAATGAAAACAATTGCTCCACTTTGAAGCCGGTTGCGATTGCGAGTGCGTTAGACAATAAGCCCTCAGGGTAGTGATTCTCTCAAAAGCAAAGGTGAGCGAATGCAGGAGTGAAGTCCAAGCGGTGAGTTTAAGTAGTGCCGTCAGAGCGAGCTAAACACATTTTAGCGCGTGCATTCTCAATTAGGCAGCCTTATACGTTCGAGAAGCCATGCTGCGAAAATGAATACACGCGCTGAAATGCGTTTTGTTCGCTTTGACGGGACTACTTAAACTCGCCGCTTGGACATCACTCCTGCGTTCGCTCACCTTTGCTTTTGAAAGAATCACTACCCAGGTCTCACGAGGTTAGGGATCGGCAATGTTCGTTGTTCTAAGCTATGACATACGAGTGACAAATATACCGTCAGTTGTCAACAATAATAATGTTTTAATGGTCTAAGATCCGAATAGGAGACGATTTGCACCGAGCTGCTTATTCGATCAAAGTATTTTATATCAAATTTGATACGCTGAATAATATGTGGCGAATAGGTTGGCTGAAAAATTTCAGTCCAGTACTTATATACATAAAAAAAATATTAAAAATGAACTTTTTTTTTAAATTGCCAATACTTGTTTAATAGACAAATTACATACTAATCGAAAGTATGAAGCCTATAGAATATGCAAACGTTAGGTTTGGTGCAAATTATTAGTACCGACTTACCTGTTTATACCTGCCTATCCAATAGTTTGACGGGAAAAAAATAGTCAACCTAACGTTTGCAAATTCTATAGGCTTCATACTTTCGATTAGTATGTAATTTGTCTATTAAACAAGCAATTACATTTTTTTAAGCCAAACTTACTTAATTTTTAATTTTTAACCGACGAAAAAAAACGGAGGAGGTTCTCAAGTCGACGCGTATATTTTTTTTTTTTTATGTATGATCACGCATAACTTTTCACAGCGCGGTCCGATTTTGAAAATTCTTTTTTTTTAATTAATTATATACTGGGCTGAAATTTTTCAGCCAACCTATTCGCCAAATATTATTTAGCGTATCAAATTTGATATAAAATACTTTTGATCGTATAAGCAGCCCGGTGCAAATCGTCTCCTATTCGGATCTCCTACTATAATATTGGTGTCAGTATGGACTTCTTATCGCATTCACTGCCGGCAACGCATATAAGCGTTCTCCTAACTTTGAGCCAGTACTTTAGACGCTTGCGTTCTTTATCAAATCCACCTACAACCACTGCTACGAGTGCTACGCCGTAGCATGTAGCAGCGTTTTTCCGCTATGAAGCGAAAATCGGCTACGAACCTACTGTGTTAATAATGTAAGCTCCGTTCAAAACAAAAGATGCGGCATCTGTCGAAAGTTCGATAGACAATATCGACAGTGAAAGCGTTAACTTCTCTTCACTATAGCGCCTGATAAATGAGAAAAGGCAAGATAATATACACTGCTAGATCAAAACAGTAGTAACCCAAAATACAACTGTATTTTAAAATCAACTTTAATACCACTTCTTGGTCATACACATTCCAAAAAACAAAAGTTGTCTCTCCTGTGGTCAATAGTTAAAGGCTTGTGTGCATACAAGTTATGATTTTATTTGACAGGACTAAAGTAGACCTGACGCAGTTTATGTGGATATGGGTTCAGCCAGAAAATTAGGCCTTGAAAACGTTAACTTTGGGTATGTCCACAGGAAAGACGGTAACCTAAATCTGTGTATGACACTTCTATGAACTTGAAATAAAACTAAGAAGGATTTAGAGTTGGTGTTGTTTTGATCTAGCAGTGCGATATGTGAAGTAAATAAAAGGGTTAAAATAAAATGCTAATATACCATAGAAACTTTTATTTCCTCAAGAATGAAAACAATCTGTCCATGCAACAAAATTAACCTAGGAAAATGCAGTCCTAACTGCGCCTGCACGCCCAAACGGACGCTAACCTCTAGTGGATAGGGTTCATTTTCCTAAATCAAACTCCACTATAGAATACACTAATTACTTACTTTTAACTAATACAAAACACATCCCAACGACTAAAGCAAGGATTACATGATTCTTTTGAAAAATTCAAATTACTTGTACTGACTTCATTAAAAATCACATCACAAACTTACCATATTAATATATGTTCTTTTATATTTAAATATATATATTCACTATCAACTTTTAAAGTAGTTCTAGTTCAGCACACGCCGACGCTTTTAAATTAGTTTTTTTTTTTAATATGATTATCAAAGAAAACAGAAAAATCTATGCATTCTTAAACAAATGCAACCTTTCATTTGCCATATTGAGGACGCGCCCCAATATAATTTTATAAAAATAAAACTGAAAGAGTCAACCCGACGCCGTTATAAAACCAAACAATACAAACTGAGGCCTTGAGCTGTTAAAACCTCCAAAGTTCGAATCAGCAAAACGAACAATGCTAACGACTGCTATAACTTTACTTTGGAAGGTTTTAACAGCTCACAATAAGGCCTAAGTCCCTAAATCCACATCACTTATGAGAAATATTAAGCTTGGGTCGCGCACAAGAATTTTAACTAACGAATACATTTACAAATTAACTTTTTAGATAGTTTTAAACCCAAATCGGATAGACCAAGAATTTACAAACTAGGTACTCGATTTTTGTCTCCTGAGTTACTTAATGTTGCGAAAATTGTAATAAATGATACTAATATGACCACTTAATTTTGAAATATTTTTGCATTTTGATATTTTCAATTCCACGAAAAGAGCCTTAACGCATACGATAATGTTGTTTTCTTTTTTATTTATCTAATAAATTATAAAAGTTTGTCTACTGCGTTACGCGGAATTGTATTGGCAAAAAGTAGATTTAACCATAAAATAATATTTGACCTACTTTTACTAAAACAATAATATATTATGTTTATTTAAATGACATGCGAAAACTTAGATTTATATATATATTCAGTGCCTTAACCGAAAATTGGCAAGTTATTTTTGTTTTACATGACACTGCCGTACTCTCAAGTGCTTGTATATAACATATAAATAAGTCCCATAGTTACACGTTTCTTTCTCTACTGAATGTGATTAAAAAGGAGACAGAATCTTCAGTAAAGTAATGGTAACAAGCCATTTAAACCATATTATACAACTACATATACATTTAATCCTCATTGCACGACCCTAACAAAACAGAAATTATCTAACAAAGAGAAAACTCAGATTTTAAATAAGCCTTAAGTAACTATGTTTTTACACAAGTAAATGCAAAAAGTAACGGGTGTGACGGACGTTTTTCTTAATTTTCTGTAATAAAGGGCGTAAGGCGGCTAGTGGCGCTTTTAGCACTAAGAGTTTCTGTTAAACTAAGGTAATTTTCCGGGTCAATCAACTTTTTGTTGTAGCTTGTTGCTATGGTGACGTTTCTCGGGTCACCGTCTTAAACTATGATTTTTACAAGCCCATTATTTTATGGGCTTTCTCGGAAGAATATTATTAATCATATATCATAGCAATTTTGCTCGTCTAAGAAACTCTATCGGCTAACAGGACAGAATAACAACAATAGCAAAAAGCTGATGGACCTTTCTAATATATGCGATAAACAAATTATGGTACAACTGAACACAACAACCAAATACATAAGGTTTTTATGTGAACCACTTATTCAACAAAAGCGACCCTCATTATAGCTAGTCGGCACAGCCTAGAAATAGCCTAAAAATCTCTTATAAATACTCACCTTAGTTTAATAGAAAACCTTTTACACAAACTGATTAGGGCGTCACTGAGCCCTATTATTAACGAAAAAACTGATTTCACAGAAACAACAAATAATAAACAATTATATTGTTTGTAATCTTCGACATTTCTTTACAAAAACCAGCGTGTCCAACGACGTTCACCTTTTAACCTTTACACATGAAAGACCGCTGAAAACTATTGCACATTTACATCTAATGTGTATAGATATTAGATTCATATTGTCTTTTTCAGTGGACAAGGGGAACCCAGATACCGAAGTCCACTGTTAAGTTAACCCTGCCTTTCCCCTTGTTCTATATCACGAATCAGTGAGAACAGGGGGAGTTTCGGAGTCAGTGGCGTTAAGATTAACTGGCCTCTTGTTAATGTGGAACATTGATGGATAAATATTTCTTTTACTTATTCAAGTTTTCTACAACTGAATCAGCGTCAAAATTTACGTTTATTCTTAACACTACCAAATGACATCTTACGATGCAAGCCAAGCCAGTATAACTAAAATAAATAAATAATAGTGATAGTTATTTCGCTACTTAAATAGTAGTTCAATTTAAAGTCTTAAATTAGACTGAGCAGACGCGACATGAGACGCATCGTAGCTACATTGCACGAGAAAAATCACTAAAATAATTATTTAATCCGGTCCTTAAACAGACCTGGACATATAAATATGACTTTTCCTAGAAAAACGTTGTACCAAATATAATTTGGCGCCCTTAGGGTGAATCCACTTTTAAGGTACTCCTATATTATTTACTCGTTTTATTGTTATTAAAAAACTTGTTAGGGGTTTAAGACCTAAGCATAAAATAAATAAAAACCATTATTGCAACAATCAATATGAGCCTAAAACCATATTTCTAAATATCTATAACTTAAACCACGCAATGGACATCGAGATGTTGTGTTTAGTTTTCTCCTGCGTTACTTCTTATTTTTCATTATAATTTCGTAAAAGTAATAGGAGTGCCTTAAGCTTGAATGGCCCCTTAAAGGTCTTAAGTCTCATTAAAAGGTGCGCGCGATAATAAATTTAATGTATTTATGCAACACAGTCGGTTCTAAAAAGGCATTTGTTCAACTGCATTTGGAGTTTACGTTGGTCGACACGAATCATTGTACAATTATTTTTCACGATGCTTGGACTTAGAAAAGTAAAGTGAAAATCACAAGGATTATCCATATTGTTTGACTCTGTGATATTTTACGAAATACAAGAACATAATAATCTGCACTGGATTAAAACTTAAATAAAAGAGGCTTAATGATTAAGTTTCAGAATTAATTACAATCTTTTTTTAACGTCAAATCAGTCGTTCGTTACAACAAAAATAAAACCATTTAATATGATTCATTCGTTTTCACACCGCAAATTAATTTGGTATTCATGTTCGCTTGCGCATATATCGTTTAATATTTAAGACAGTCGACACTGAAATATAAATTATGTGCCAACGATTCAAAAATGTTAAACACTATTCGATCGTCGACGTCTCCAATGACGGCGTTGCTACAAAAATACGACGCCCCATCCGGCCGAACTTTAAATACTCTCACTTATCACAAAATAAATCTATTTACAAATAGGGCGTAGAGTTGTATCTCTCAGCTATATCTATTTTACAGCCTTACGTTATGTTTTCATACAATCTGTACGCCATTCGTCGTAAGCGCAAACGCGGAAGTGATTTGTTTAAGAGCCAGTACGTTTACCTTTTGCGGGCTTTTAACACGTTCATTGCATGGATGTATGACGCCCTCGTGCGTCACGTGCGGTAAACGCGTTACAAACGAATGGAGTACAGATAGAAATTTGACAATATCCAAATTTACTACAGTAATTTACTTATGTCAACTCAGAATCTTTTACAACTTAAGCGCTCAGTATGTTTGGATTTTAATCTGAGACATTCAGTATAAACTGGGAAAAATTGAATTGACGTAATAAATAAATTACCATATCAAATTTAAATTTTGACATTAAATATGATGTATCACCAGCCTTAGATATCGCTCCCGACATACCAAAAATATTACTATATAATAATCTAGCATTACCGTTACGAAGGAAGCTAAACGCTACTAGATGCTTCATCTTGGGAGCGTTTCATATGCGGGCGAGCGAGATATATACCTTATTATATACATAGGGTATTAAATGTGATGCAAAGCAAAGCTGAAAGGCATTAAACGTCGGCGCTTAAAACTCAGCGGCCTCTCAGTTCTAGGCCTAATTACCTGAGTATAGAGATCAAACAAAACTGCACGGACCTAGAGGTCTTTGGATATTGGGTCATTTATAATGGGCTGACGGGTGCAATTCGGTGACGATGGCTTAGGGTGGATACGACGTCGATTAAATTTCGATTACGATTTATGTATTAAAACGAATGCAGGTTTTGTTATTCATGTGATACCTATATCGGTACTTATAATAAGAGATTGTGCATTATGTTAACGTCTTCAAACTCTTATTTCTCTGGTGCTGTGTGTGAGATTGATTAAATACTTTTCATTTTCATTTTAATTTTCATTGGCATTTATAACAAAATTAAGCCCATTAAAGAAAGAATTCCAGATTACGAGTATATTCTTTAACTGTGTAATGTGAACTATCATATTACAAATTCGCATCTTTCACGCTGTAGATGTAGAAAGGTCATCTTTATACAAGAGGATAGTGAATTATAAAAGGAACGGACTGAAACTACACAATATGGAAAAAAAATAACTTTTTTGCATGGTTTCCATTTTTAATTATCTTGAGGTGTATCTATATTATGGATATCGTTTGACGTTATTGTGACGTAATTTGCACCCGTCAGCCGTTCATTTATAATCGATTAACAACTAAGACACGCAATTTAATCGAGTACTCCCATAAGCCGTGCACTGAAATTAGGTCGAACCAGACCTTACGAAGATATGAAACGTTCCCAACTACCAATCGAGGTAAAATGACAATACCCTAGTCCACCCACGACTACGTGAGCGAGTTTATATCGTCCGATGTACATTTCTATAATCCGCACCACGTGACGTGAACCAATATGGCGGTGTCCGCGCCGGTAACAATGCGGTCGCTATGGTAACGCGCAATTACCGCCTACCGGTGACACCTAAAAATCGTCTTTCGCGCAGGTTAATGTTACGTGGTGACCATTATAATCGTCTGGACGACATAAGCATGTCGCTACTACACACATCTCCGTCATTCTCACGTAGTTTAAAGGACGAGCTTCCACGTCAAAAAGAGGTGGATATAGATGCATAATTATACGCTTTCACTGCTATATGAGAGAATAGCGGAAAATTTGGTTTACACGACATAAAGCTAGCGCCACACGGCAGCGAAATGATTCAGTTGAAAACTAAATCGCGACCCGCGTGTCTTCAGCTTTTTTATAAGTTACACTCAAAATAGTAACTAGTGGATGGTACACGAAGAAATAGTGCGTGATTGATACAAAAACTAATTATATATAATGTGTTCTATACAATAAATGATCTATACCCTGGCAGGTAATACAGTACACACAATTTTTTTTCGCTCGTACATTTTTATTACAAGCAAATATTATAAATATGATAGTTTAAATTTAAAAAGCTCTAACTAAATTGTTTAGAGTGTAACTAGCGGAAAGTTTTAAGCAAAAATCCGGTTCGACATTCATTTACTAGTCTAAACGAGTCCACGACTTTTGAACTCGCAGCCGATTTAGTAATTGATAAATAGTGAAAACCACGAGGCCAAATATCGATTAGTGATCGATCAAACCCGACTGGCAAAACTACATGACACGATAGTCTTGTCTATAATGTTCTAAATACTACTAAACGGATTGATTTCCACGAGAAATCGGAAAATGAGGCGAAAAAAAATTTAATAAAAAAAATCGCAGTGAGCGAAGTAATTTAGCGGACAGCCAGCGCTAAATAAAAGCAAATTAATCGTAATACGACTTAACAATTATATTTTTAAACAATGTTGAGATTTCGAGTGAGAAACAGACACAAGCTCAATCGCTATCTACGTAAAACTTAACAAGCAACAATTAATAAATATAATAAAGTATATGCAAAAAGATTTCGTAAAAAGACATTGGAAAATAATAGACAGTATTACAAGGCGAAGATATGCGGACGATATTTTTTTTATAATCAAGATTTAAAAAAAAATACTAACTGACATTTGGCCTCGCAAATAAACCTATTTCTACAAACTCGAGCCACTCGTTAAGTTTCTATCGATTGCCTTATCAACTTTTATTATAAAGACCGTGCATAGATTCATAAATTATGATTTCCATGATCTACATCCTATAAGAACTTTGGCAGACATTAACATCAAAACTAGCATGTTTTTACTCATGTAAATCCTTTAAATAGGTACGCAAACACTCAAAAATGTTCAAACTGTCCCAATACTCTAATATTTTTTTCTGTAGGTTCCTAGGATCGCATTATGCCAGCCATGTCTGTATAATTTTCGATGACTTAAATAACGATTCTTAGCGACACCTATTTTCTCTCATTCAGCACTGGCATAACATATTAATAATAAGAATGATAACCATGAGTTTTTATATACCAAAACGTACGTATCACTAATTAAGATTTGCAAAACGCCTTACTGCAGTATACCGTTTAAAAAAACTTATATTTGTTTACTGCTACATTAATTTACATTTGTAAGCAGTACTTAGAAGCCCAAATATTGACGTTACGAAAAGGGCAGTTATCTCGAGGACAATTTATTCAGCAGTGTGTTAAATATAACTCTAACCACACATAAGAAATGACGCCTTTACTTTAATTAAGTCTAGAGATAGATATATGACGGGTCTAATAGACCGGGAGATAGTGACATAAAAAATGCGGTCATTTGTACCATTATGGCGATCCTTCAGGTGTCTAATGGTGATTTTGTGATTGGCTACTCGACAATGATTAGGTGTGCAAAAGTAAGTCTGGTACAAATGGTTGAATTGTTTTTTTTTACTAATGTGTTCTGTGGCATTTCGCTACCGCCTACTTCTTTTTTCATCGATTACCGGAAAATACAAGAATTTTTGTGTAACAAATCGTTCGACACTCGTGATTTATACAACACGATCGATTAACGCCCCCGCGATTGGGCCGCCAGTACCAGCGCTATGGCCATCATTTTCCTTTTCGTCATTACGTAATTAGACCCCTGAAGGGTCGCCATACTTGGTACAAATGACCGGAAATTTTGTGTCACTACCTCCCGGTCTATAACAACCATTACTTGTCGATATTTAAATCACATCCGCAACTTTTGGTTTAGTTTCCAATTTCCAGGGTACTGTCAGTACTCCTAAAAGATAAAATGGTGAATTAAGGCCCGTACCGAAAAGTTTTTTTACAGAGTCTGCATACCAGTAAAATGCGATACGGTAAAAGGTTTTTTTTCTGATTATATGCCTCAGTTTGTGACATCTTGAGGTATGGATTGACATAATTAATTCAGTTTTTATTTAAAATACAGGACGATAAAATAGTTCTTAGAGAAACTGTTTTGCGAACGTACCTTGAAAATCCTAATTCAACTACCGCAGCGGTTGGAAAGATGGTGAATATAAGTCGTGCGACGGTACGAAATATTGTTAATCGGTACTTGAAAGAATATAGAATTCAAGACAAAGCTCGAAGTAGACGCCCAGCGTGTCCTACAAATAAAAAAAATAAAAAAAATAGTGTCTACTTAAAATAATATTTGTAGTTTATCGATGCGGGATGCGGCAAAAAAAACTAGAACATCTATCGTCCAGAGAGCGAAATTGAGTCAAAATTTAAAGACCTATCAAAAATGAAAAGCCCCAAAATAGTCGGTAAAGCAATACAATAGTTCTGTTACACGGACATTTTACAAGCTTCTCTGCAATTTGTACAGAACATGGTGTTCTCATGGACGATGTGACGTATGTGAAAAAAGATTTTACGACTTTGCCAGTCTATAGTTTAATTGACATGATAAATATACTCTGTAAAAACTTTTCGGCACGGGCCTTATTTGATTATCTTTGTCTCCTGCGTTACGAGACCAAATACTGCGAGTAAATGAAGTAAAAACGAGATCGCAATAATTTGTTCTTCAAAAAAATCTTAACTGAATATGATTTAGACAAGGACAAGGTATAGTTGATTTACCAAACAGCCATCATAAGAAAACCCTATCCGGCTAACAACTTTCTTTAATATAATCAATAGCCAAGTCGTATTCACAATTTGCATAATCTTATTGGACAGTTGCACCGTGTCAACGACTAGGTGCTTATAATAGAAAATCACTTAGATCTCCTAAAAACTTTGTTATTTGAACTTTATGACGCCACCAGTGACAATTCAAATAAGTTACATCGCGACTAAGTTTTTCAGACTACAGTTGTACTTGTCAAAGGCAAAATTAATGTTTACACTTCGTTTACTTAAAAAAAAATACAGTGACATGCTAATTGGTTAACAAACGAACTGTAGAAACGTCGACGAAGTGGAAACGTAACTTTGTCAGATGACATTAAGCCTATATGCGATAAAGTAACGTTTAGACTAACGACAGGAAGTTTTAGTTGTCCACTCATCAGCCCGGCATCGTCTTATAAGAAAGCATTTAAATTTGATATAGATAATGCAATAACCGACAGTCTTCAATACAAAAGTATTCGGTTATTAGTTCATTAGTTCATATTGTAAATTTTAAGGGTAATATTTTTTTAAGTTAAATAACTTCGTGACCCACTTTTTTTTGTCTCCTGCGTTACTTAATGTTGGGCTTTCAAAAACATTTATGACACAATTGAAAACCACTTAGTTTTTAATAACCTTTAGTAATTTACGTCAGTTTCCAATAAGAATCGTAAGGTATTCTGTCAGGGATGTTGATGTGTCCGTCTGTCAAAAATTCAACCCATCATCCACTCTACACACGCCAGTATTTTAGGATGCCTTGTACCGAGCTGACGCTAGGCTAAAGTGAACGACGATCGTAACTCAATGTACTTCTAGTTTAAATTCGTAACTTTATCAAACAAAGTCCCTAATAAATATATAGTCGATCAACTTTCGTCATTTTTTCAATTATAGTCAAATTCACAAAGGCGAATTACGATTTTAGTCTATATTATTCCTTAGAAACTGACGACACGAGCCCTATTCTCAGCTTAATTCAGCGCACAAGTGGGCGTTTTCCAAAAAAAATGTACATGATCTTTTTTTTCCAGAATTCGTCTTTTTTTTGTTTTTCTTACTCAGAATCGTTGATATTATCGATCCTCATACAAGAAAAATAGTGTCCCAGATTTAACTAAATAAGATTTTTCTTCCTCTTCGTGCGTCACGACCATATAAATAAAAACAACACTTTTTTCTTTTATGAGGATCGATAGCATCAACGATTCTGAGTAAGAAAAACCAAAAAAAACTCGAATTCTGAAAAAAAAAACTTCATGTACACTTTTTTTTGGAAAACGTCCAAGTACGTTTCTTGCGGAGAATGGGTTACATGCTTGCTTGTCTCACTTAAATATTGAGACAATATTACCACGAAAATATGCATGCTAATGTCAACTTAATATTCAATGCTAAGGCATCGACGACTTAAGAGTGGTTTGTAAGTAGAATGGATCTTCTCGATCAACAAAATCAATAATAATCAATAACATTAAGACAATATATGTGACTTAATGAGGCTACCGTTATACCTAAAGTATCATCTAATTATCATGCTCTGACATGATCATAGTTACTCGGTAAGATATCAGTAATACGTATAATTACTTTTCGTAAAGAATCTTACCACCACATTTATTACTACAACTTGAATATGCATTGAATGTAACGTTTGTTGCAAAACCTAAGATGCGAACAAGTTTTTTTTTCTAACTAGTAGAGGTATAAATTTCATTGGCTTTCGCGAAAGGGTATACATGGCACAGCACTGTAGGAATATTGAAATGTATCGTTGTATACATTCTACTCACACACATATCATGTAAGTAAAACAGAAGACAGCTTATGTTATGTAACTTATGTATAATAGTAGGGGAGCCCAAGAGGGGATTTCGGGATTTACTCGAGCGCGGCAGATTAACATAGGGGGGCATCCTTGTACCCTGTTGAGTACCTCCAGCAAATATGAGCACTTTATCCTGGAACGTGCGTCCAGGATAACCGATCAGCGTAGATAGTAAAAAAAAATCAATAGCTTGAAATACTCCAGCGCGTCAGATTAAGGTAAGGTAGGTTAATTACATGCCAAAAAGTCTATATTTCAATAATCTGACGATTTAAGCGTAACGCAAGGGGGTGGGAGGGTCACGAATTTCCCACCCCTCCCACCCCCTTGCGTTACGCTTAAATCGTCAGATTATTGAAATATAGACTTTTTGGCATGTAATTAACCTACCTTACCTTAATCTGACGCGCTGGAGTATTTCAAGCTATTGATTTTTTTTTACTATCTACGCTGATCGGTTATCCTGGACGCACGTTCCAGGATAAAGTGCTCATATTTGCTGGAGGTACTCAACAGGGTACAAGGATGCCCCCCTATGTTAATCTGCCGCGCTCGAGTAAATCCCGAAATCCCCTCTTGGGCTCCCCTACTATAATGATCGGCGACTGGTGGAATTTTTGCGACGAAAGTATAACATGGATACGATACTATTTACATTTCGTGCAGAATTTATATATTAAAAATGTATGCAGTTTTATTATCGAGGTTTTAACATGTCTTAAACGATGAAATACCGGTTTACAACTATGCACCCCTCACATCTGTTGATGTTCTCTTTATATAAATGGATCCTCAATGTTAAAAGGAATCGATTGAAAAACAAACATAGAAAAAAATATGATAATTTTCTAAAACAAATTAAATTTAGTGAGTTTTTAACAATATAACTACGGTTTTATTTTTAACAACACAAACTTGTCCATATTAGTCATTACGTTTGACGTTAAAGTGACATAAAATGCTGCCGGTCGCCGATCATTAGTTATGAATTTATATATAGAAGTTAAACTTTTTTTTCGTATTAATTTCTGTAAGGGCAATGTAACTTAAACTTAACCTTTGGAAACGTTAAGACAACTTAAAGTTTTTTAAAAGGCTAAACGGCTTTTTGAAACACGATAGCTTGCACGATAGTTCGATCGACTAATCTATAACCACTTATTATATAAAAAAACTATATTCCGATAACGGCAAAGGCACTGTGTGAAACACAAAATGAAAATTTATGAAAAGAATGCCATATCAAGAAGTTTGTATGTTTTTTTTCATTACACAGCGCTTTTATTTTGTAGTGTAAAATTCTTTTTAATTTGTAGAAATATCTATTTGAAGGAAGTAATAGTTTCGCGGGAGCACTATATGTATAGGAGGTTTAATTATGGAAGAATATGTTTTGCCACCAAATGGTAGAAATTATATACAGGGTGTAATCGTGTAGCCAAGTAATATTACTACTTTTATTTAAAAAAAGTTTTGATGTGATTTTACTCATTGGGTAACGTACTTTCGATATAAGTGTAAAGTTTTCTGATATATGTTATATTTACGGAGTAATCGCCTAGCCACAATAACGATTACACCCTGTATGTATAGTGACAAAGTCATGCTAAATATTACAGCATAAAAAGTGGTAAGTAGCGCAACGTTCTGATTTAATGAGTGTCATACAACCCATTAAATAAGATATAATTAATGTTTTACGTGTACATGTAACACCTATTTTAACTGTAATAATATTTATGATAAATAAATATCAAGGGACAATTCCACACAAATTGACTTACTGCCGCACTCAGAGACGTCAATTTAATTTAATGCTTGATTAAAGTTGCTGCTGTCACTTTCTTTGCTACTGCAATAGAATAAGACAACACTTCACTAAACAAGCATTAAATTTAATTGACGTCTCTGAGTGCAGCAGTTAGTCACAAACTTAGCTCTTCTTTGGGTATTAGACAACGATAAACATACTTTTCTAGAGAATTAAATAGTCAAAACATACATACATACCCTCATCGCACATATATTTGCCCTGATCGGGAATCGAACCAGGTAGGCGTAGGTAGGGTCACTACGAACTACGCGCACTTAAAAACGCGTCGTCATATGTCATCGTCAAAATGTTATTTAAATGTTAATAGTTTCTAAAGTTATAGGCATTGTAATACATACATACGAACCGTTATAAAGGGGGCTTTCTTATGCAGTATTCATATATTTTTATACTAAATACTTTCTGATAGAACATTTTATGCGCTATGACTTATTAGGTTAAAACATCATTGACGTTACATCTAACACAACACTACCAATTGTCTATGGCAATTATTTACCACGTCGATTATTACTTTACACTATCATAATAAAATACTATTTTTTTACAGTGTAAAATACCTAGTATCTCCCACTGTTGTGAAAACGTACAGGAAGGGGAACTGGGTGAAGTACCATTTTCGCTCTTGTCACACTGTAAATAAAACATAAAAGGTACGTCTTTTAATTTCCCTCTCTGTACATCAAATCTTTATTAATGCCATTGACGAATCCCATTCACTCGTCATTCAAAACCTATTGTAGAGTAAAGTAGCTATTTTAAAGAGCCGAAACTTAAACGATTTACGTATTTATCCTCCTTTCTTTAAAAACAACGCGGGTTTTTAGCTGTCATTAGCATAATGACGACATTACTATATAACAAGGCGTTGTTTTCGGTAACTTTATACCGATAAGAAAAGATCCAAGGGCGAAAGCTGTAACTTACAGCAAGTGGAGGGATAGAGCTATGCGAGTCATATATCGTTGTCCCTTTCATAGCGCGAAACTTGTTTGGATTTAAGAGTTTCAACCTATTGGAGGTTCTTACAAGTTATTTAAAAATGGTATTATATATACATATTCCATTGACAGATTAAATTGTGTTTTACATCACTACCTTATTATTTTTAAACGATAATGATGTAATATATTATATTACAATCTCAATCGTGTCATAGCGGACACGAATTCTATACTATATCTAATACTCATTATATAGATCAAGTGAACGTAAGAATATATGATTTAGCCGGACGGTGACCCCTACAGTTAAGACTTTTAATTGTGTTCAGTAAAATTCATTTTTTGTAAACCAGTTCAATCACATAATATATATTTTGACCAAGTTGCTGTTATTACACGACGCCTGAAACTTAACCGTTCACCCTCTACCAGATTACGCCATTATCTAAATTATTAGGTAAATATTTTGCCAAGCAAATATATTATTATATTTCTAGAGCATACGCGGAAATGTACGCTTCTTTGAAAACAAAGCAGGCGAAAATACTCAATAGTTCCCTTTAAAAAAAATCTGTTAGAAAAATTTAAGCTCGGGACTTTTTTTTTTTAATTGAAGGGGCGTTTTCCACACTAATTCGTTTATGCAAGCCAAATAGTCGACGTATTATAAACCAAATAACATATTTTTTTATACAACTCACTTTGCGGTTTTTAAAACCCAAAAATATGTATTACAAACGATAGACATTTTCTCTTAATCCATTAGATTGTATATGCATTTTGTTACAATATTCTCAAATGAACACAACGAAAGGGAGTACTTGGGAATTGGATCATGTTACCATTTAGTTTACTCTTGGATTAAATCATTCACTATGTAAACGGAGTACGGCACCATTAGTTTAAATATGGTATCATTCCTTCACGATTTCACAATAGTAATTGTTTTTCTACTGCACACAATTTAAAAGTCTCACACTTAAACCGAATATAAAGGATAGTTTCTATTTACAATCAGATTCTAGAGTAAATTTTCTTATAAAAAGAATTATTACCTAACCTGAATATATGTCAAAATTTATACAATATTTAACAAAAGTACCGTGCCATATACACCCGAAGTTTAAATAATTTAATGCATATTGCAAACGCAAACTCCTATAAGTACGCTTAGTTCAATATAGCTCAGGGTTTTTTTTAATTATTCCAATTCATCTTTCTTACATCGTAATCATATTGCCAACGTTAATTTGACTGTCAAGTGAATAAGATTTACCAAGAGGTCAACAATATGGTTACGATATTGAACGATGTTGAAACAATGTGGAATTAAGACCCGGAGCAGGGCAAGTTGTTTTTTTTATCAAGTTAACGACTGTAGAAGTTCGTTAAAATGTATGGAACTGATTCGAACGCTTCGATTCGAAAAATATTACTTACACTTAGAAAACCTGTTCTTCAGTGTAACGGAAAAAATGAAGGAGAAAACGTACCAATTATACTTTGAGGTTAGCACCCGTAACGTGATATTTCGTGTAATTTTCAGGGTTAATCTGCACTGGAGTATTGTCAAAAAAAAAACATTATTAAATCAATGATTTTTCGCCAAATATTAAAATGAAATTAAAACTGACACCTTTTCTGTGGTCATGTTTTAAATTTAAAACGTTACGTTAATTGAATAATTTTTAAAACTTAATTTTTAACAATAGAAAAATATATTTATCATCTATGAATCGACACCAATGAATGTTTAAGAAAAATATTTGATTCAACGACGAGAAAATTTTGATAATTACTGAAGTCGCTACAAAAATCCTAACCGTCAGACGAGATGGGGTAAATTTTTCTTGTTCACCAATACCAGAGTAAGCATTTAAAAAGTTATCTTTTATTATTGTTGAGTTTTTCTTGGTTGTCAGCTGCATAAAATAACATATTTGCAACATACATATCTCCATGATTATGAAAATATAATAGACGCTACTAGATGATTTAATCATCTATGCATTTTGTTACGTCATATGTTTTTTATCAAGTTCACAACTAATGGTAACTTCTATATCCTTTAATGAAACAAACTGTAAGGGATAAAAGAGCCCTTCACGCGCAAAACAAGGACAAAATTCTGTCCCAGGTCGGAGAGACTATGCATACAGATTAACACGGGTGATCGACGTACAGACAAACAAATAAATTTGCTAGGTCACTATAGAACTAAGTTAAAGTCGCAGCAAGTCAAATGCTAAAATTTCTTAAGATTCGATTCATTACGTCACTTTGACAGTCAAACTGCCGCACTCAGAGACGTCAATTAAATTTAATGCTTGTTTAGTGACGTGTTGTCTTATTCTATTGCTATAGCAGAGAAAGTGGCAGCAGCAACTTTAATCAAGCATTAAATTTAATTGACGTCTCTGAGTGCGGCAGATAGTGGCCTAGATCTATTTTGACTGACTGTACATATGCATTTTCCCCTTACTAATAAAAGTTGAATAACGGTGGTATAGCTATACAATGTTTTGTCCTTATTTGTCAAATCCAAATGTCACAATGACAGATAGGGACAAAACATTGTATAGCTATTTGGTATGGGGGGGTATAAGTTAGGTATTTATAAGTAACGGTATTAAATCGTCCCCATCTCGTCGGATACGTGAAATCACGTCACGAATGCTACGCTACGTACAAGACCCCTATTCCAAATAATATTAACCCTTAAATGCATAGCATGTCGAAAGTGAACGCGTCTTTAAAGTTCATTTCCAAATTTAAATTTTGACAAAGCTTCAAATCTTACTGCATAAATTCTAAGTTTGAAATTTGCTTAAAATTTACGTTTGAAATTGAACTTAAAATATACGATGCATATATACATCATTATGCATTTAAGGGTTAACCCATCTTGATAGGATATCGTAATTCGACTTGAGCTTATTTACTTGACAGTAAGAGCTATAATAACGTGAACAGTGATATTACGAAATTAAAGTAAAATGGGCAAAACGAAAGTGAAATAATAACCCTGGTATGACTACCCGAATGCACTACGCACGTATATGCTTCGAACGTGGAAACATGAGTAGCTTTACTAATACAATCACCCGTATTCACCATCACTATGAGGTCTCACAGTGCTCACAAACGCACAGGGTGGTTCAAATCGTCTCATAAACAAAAGGTCGGTCAAAAAGGACCAATCACAAAGCTGTATTGAACGCAGTGCGTTTACTCAGTGAAGGATCCCTTAAGTATTGTTTGAGAATACGGGTATAAGACTCATAATACGCCACATGCGTAGTTCATTTATTTCTTAAACGTTTTGGAATAAAGGGCATGCGTAGCAAACACTTCTTTTACATACAACATTGTATGTTACGCACAACATTCGTTGGCAACTCGTGAAGTTTTAACAACATTTACAAACAAACGTAATTGTTCACACGTTTTATAAATACCCCCTTACTAATAACGGTTGTATAACGATGGTATAGCTATACAATGTTTTGTCCTTATCTGTCATTGTGACATTGGAATTGGACAGATAAGGACAAAACATTGTATAGCTATACCACCACTATACAACCATTATTAGTAAGGGGGATAGGCACATTGGATTTAACCTTTTCAACGCTATGTCAAATAAAAAGTTGTCACTCACACGCCATTGACAGGTCAACACCAGAGCTAATGTCAACTTTACCTCATAGACAATCAGGTCTATTTTCCACTGTCAACCATGACTGATATCAGTCGTTGGCGTTGAACCTGCGGTGCTGATATACGAGTCGTTGGCGTCGAAAAGGTTAATACTTTGATAAATCACCCAATCATTGCAAATTTTATGTTGATTTTGATTACGCCCATATCTTACAAACTAAGGGTGTTCCCATACCAGACCAATCGATCGATCGGCAATCGACGGCATTAATCGACGTCGATCGAAGTCGATCGATTGGTCTGGTAAGAACTATCGATAGACGTCGACTAATCCATTCTACCATCGATCGACGGCATTAATCGACGTCGATCGAAGTCGATCGATTGGTCTGGTAAGAACTATCGATAGACGTCGACTAATCCATTCTACCATCGATCGACGGCATTAATCGACGTCGATCGAAGTCGATCGATTGGTCTGGTAGGAACTATCGATCGACGTCGACTAATCCATTCTACCATCGATCGATGCCGTCGATCGACGATCGATCAATCGGTCTGGTAATACCCTAATACGATCATATAACGATTATGTATCTATATGCTGTCATCCAGCGCAGCTTTATTCAGGCAATTTGTTTATAACTAAAACTGTTTTTTTTCAATAACGGTAAATCTTCCAGAGTTACCAACGACACCAAGCCCGCATCGAAACAGCCCGGGCAAAAGCTCGTTAAAAAAAATAACACTAGTCCTTGACAACTTCAAAACTCAACGAGTCGTTACTATAAATGAAACTTGAACACTTAAACCTATTAAATAATTTAAACTATTTATAATTTATCGATGTTTGGAGACTTGAATAGCACGGAGATGGGAAGATGTGAGTTTTTATTCACATTTTTAAATAAAAAATAGGTTAACCAGTTAGTCTGCGTTCTTGAACTCTGTGTCTATGCGTCGCGCCAGCGCTTCGAGTTCTTCTTCCAATTCCTGCTGGAAATAAAATATGAAATGAATTAAAATCGCTATATCACCTATCCTAAGTTCGAAAAACTTTTGTCATCTGTTTAGTTTGAAAAAATCAGTTGTCACGCCGTCTAGATCAAATATGTGCTATTAGAATGGCCGTTATCCATCTCGTATAACAACGCCATCTATGGGAGAGTTACAAGGACCGGTCCTTGTTGCAAACCTTGGTGGAGGCCCACAGATATAAAAACACATAGATAACGTAAACACCTCAATCTCTATAAAAACCAATCGAGTCACTTTTTTCTACCAACTGAGACGTCACAAGAGAATTCCCCTTTTTCCGCGCAAAATCGATTCAAAGTCATCGCTTTTTTTGCCTATTGCAGTTTATTATCAGGCCCAATGGTCGGCGGGGGTGAGCTGTTTTCAGTTTTTGCATTAACATGGACATACCTTGACACTCAAGGGTAAATGTGTAATTTTATTTTAAATTAATGAAATTATTTTATTTAAGCTGCCTTTCTGGTAGCTTTTCGCATTCAAAACAAATGAATTTTATTAGAAGAATCTACGGAATGTAACGTGTAACGAAGAAGAAGAAAACAGCACCTTTATGTACAATTTCACTTCATTGACTTCAGTAGATGTAGAAAGATCTTTTTCCATCTATAAATGGATATTAAACTCAAGGCGAAATTCATTAAAAATTGAAAATTTAGAATAACTTATAGTTATTTATTACAATAGCACAGAAAATTTGCAATAAATAAATAACCTTAATACTCTTTGTAATACATTTGCATTTTAGTTTTGTCTTTTTTAAATATTTCTTTAAGCTGTACCAAACCTTATCCATATTAATATCTACAAGACACAACTAAATGATGTAAAAACGGCTCATCCCCGCCGACCATTGATTATCACGTAACGAGGCATATACCTAATTGTCACGAACAACAGGCGCGCGGAACGTCAGTAGCGACGACCAACCCCACGCTTGGTCGGGGTTCGGACACGCGAAGTAGATGCATTTGCGTTATCTATGTGTATTTGGGTCATTATTTGGGCGTTTGTTCCGAATCACTTTCGTGGTCACATTTTTGTAAAAGTGGCTGCAGATTTCGATTTAGTTTCTGGTTAGGTATCTAAGTTTACCAGACATCTATCAAATATCCAAAAACGGCATCAAAATATACGCCCAATTCTTTAAAAATATGTCCACAAAAGTGAGGCGGTTGAAACGCTCGAATAATGACCCATTTATATCTGTATGGAGGCCTATGTCCAGCAGTGTTCGGCTGAAATTATATACATTGATTATAGTTACATCGTCAGCGCGACTATACTGTCCAGTGTTGCGGTCGGAGGTCGGCAGCCAATCAGCGCCCACCACTCTCCTGTCACCGGCTGCGAATATCTAAAAAATAAAAGAAACTCGTATTGTAGTCGTATAATTGGCTACTATAAGTACGGCCGACGAACGTATTTCAACGCATCGTGTGGCATGTCGTTCTTTATATGTATGTAAAAAGATGATTTTTTTTGCGTTTTTTCCCGAACGTTATATTACTAGTCGCTTTTTTCCCGTAAGTTCATTTTCACTGTTGTGTTTTTCCCATTCAAAAATCTAATTTGACCGAGTCGACGTAGCACCGCTATTACGGAGCTCCTATTTTGTTTGGCCCTCTGGGCCTGCTGCAAAATTAACATAACCTAAACCTACAAACCTACCTTACCTACATTACGATGTAATTACGGTTGGGAAAAAGTGAGAGTGGTATAGAAATCGACCGGCAAAAATGCGACTGGGAAAAAAATCGAACGAGAACAATAGCGAATGTAATAAAATCGACCGGTAAAAATGAAACTGGGTAAAATTAACAATGGGAAAAAAATGCTAAAAGAAATATCACTTGAAATGATGATTTAGTGAAAATTCTAACAAGTCCCGCCAACACCTTCAGCGCGTTGTCCGTCCTTCAGTCAAGACAGTCAGTCAGTCAGTCAATCAAGAAAGAATTATATACGTATAGAAATAGGCTCGGGTATACTCACATCTTCGGTATCGTTTTGAAACGGTTGCCTCACATTGCTAGCGCCTTCAAAGAACGTCTGAGGAAAAGGAAAATAACGTATGAACACCTCGTTAGCTCGAAATGATTTTTACTATAGTACATTATTGCCTAGGCAGGGAAGTAGGCCATTGCGGGCTGAGTATTGGTTTAAACGGACGAGCTTGCACTTGAATTGCATACAAACAGAAACTTCACGTGAAAAAACCATCACTCTTTACTGCCTTTTTGTTTATGACAAGGAGAAACGCAAGCTTTTTAAAAAATAATTCAAGCTATTCCAGACACAGAAAAAAATGTTTCGAATAAAATATGGATGTATAAGACATTTTATTACGGCCCTTTTCGCATTTTGAAAAGTTTCAAACTAGACAGTAATGAAATTTATTTGCAACATTGCGGGCTTGTGTAGCGAGCCCGCATTTTTTTTTATTCGAGTACTGTCAGTAAACTATGTACTTCGCGTCTCAATATGTAGATAGTAATGTCTACTTTTCCGGACATTTTAGAGAAAATATACAATTTAAATTACATCATTTCCTCAGATTGGTTGAGGAAAAATATACCTCGGCGGAAACGGGGATTGACTCAATCGCTTATTTTTAGGGGATTTATTCTACTTGGTAAAATGATATTGCCTTTGACATGTTATAGTATAGCACTTATAGTACTGTCAACGTTATGATAACTCTTTATTTCCATCATGACTGTAATGGAGGCCTAGTTAACTTAGGGCCTGTTTCACAATCGTCAAGTAAAGCATATCTGTCACATATATTTAGCCCTTTCCTTTTCTGACACTTGAACATAGACAAGGAGAGAGCTAACTTTAACTGGCACATAAATTTACTTGTCGATTGTGAAACAGGCCCTTAAACTCAAAAACTACTGGCACGATTACAAACTTTCACTATTACAATGCTACATTATCCCTGACTAACATAGGCTACTTTTTATCCCGGAAAAATGAACGGCCCCCGTGGGATGACCAAAACGAATTCTACGCGGACGAAGTCGCTGGCAGAAGCTAGTAACATATCAAAATAACTTACATCTTCGTTGTCATTATTGAAAGACTGCCGCACGTTGCCAGCTCCTTCAAAGTACGCCTAAAAAAAAAAACATGGTTAAAGCACAGAATCAGGGTGTCTAAACCAGGGCCCCTAATATGGCTGCGTTTATCGCGTGACAGAGTGTGGATAAGGCATCCGTCACCTTCTGACACGCAAATAAGTACGAGAGTGACGGATGCTTTACCCACATTTGACACGCGGTATAGACAACGCCATACTAGGCCCGCACACCTTTGGTGTCGCAGGCGACACCCTGATAAAGCCAAACGATACCTTTATGAAAACGGTTCAGGGAATCGAAAAAAAAACGGTGCCGTTATTAGTCCAGCATCCACCGCCTGTTTTGTTCAGTGATTAATAACGGGCTGAATCTTCGTGAGTTCGTACGGTTCGACGAGACGCCTAAGTTTTTCCTCTGTGCACATTCTCAAAGAGGTAGCGAATGTACAATGCCGATTTGGTAGGGTGTCGAAATTGTCTGACTAACAGTATTTTTTTTATTGTAATCTTAAGATAATATGGTAATAAACTCGGAAAAACAATTGTCCTACAAAATCGATGGTTTGAGTTGGAGCGTCCTCCGCGCCGAATATGTCGAAATAACGAGGTCATAAAAATTATTAATGACCAGGTGATTTTTTGTATGCAGCTTAGTAAATATTCGTATAATTGAATGGCCACAAAGTCCTACTATCGATGATTCAGTTTATCGATATATGAAGTCCTTACCTGTCAAGCCATAAAGAATTCTATGGCTGGAGCTAATCTACGACCGAAGGTTATTTTATTTTAAGTAGGTCAAAGACAAATCTGTTCTTATTATCTAATCTGTGACCAGGGGTTGTTTTATTTAGAGTAGGTAATCGTTTTACCTCATTTACTGGCGTCCACGTCGCCTGCTCAATGTGGCGTTCTCTATTCACCATGGGGTAGTTGGGGTCCATACGGAAATCGGGCCTCGGCTCGGCTGGTACTGGAAAAAAAGGGCAACTCTTAAGGCGGAAACATATTATTGAAACGCGACGCGACGCCACGTATCGACACCCGACGCGCACCGTGCACATTGCCAACACGCGACGCCACGACACAGGTAGCAATTTCTAGCGTTTCGTCGGGTGGCGTGGCGTTTCAATAGTATGTTTCCGCCTGTATAATCTTTGCTCGAACGACTGACGCGTGGCGTCGGGTGTTGACTAGAAACACACTGCGTGTGCTGCGTCGGGTGGCGTGTTTACCCCCACCAACACCAACACGCCGATCTAGCACGTACAGATCGGGTGGTGTGTGAGCGCATTTCGTCGCGTCGGGTGTTCATAGTGTGTTTCTGGTCATAGAAAATACTACATTTTGATTTGACTCAACACGCGTCGCGTTTCGTCGGGTGGCGTGGCGTTTCAATAGTATGTTTCCGCCTTTACACCCGTATTCACAAACGTCATTATGAGGTCTCACAGTACTCACGAACGCACAGATTGGTTCAAATCGTGTCATAAACAAAAGGTCGGTCAAAAAGGACCAATGACAATGTATTGAACGCAGTGCGTTTACTCAGTGAAGGATCCCTTAAGTATTGTGTGAATACGGGTGTTAGGCCACATATGATAAAGTATTTAGTGTTCTTCGATCTGGATCTCAATAACCATAACGGCTATGTGTCTGTTCTTAGTCTGTTTTATTTTATTTTTCAAACATGACAGCTTTTTTTGCATGTTTTTGGCTGAAACTTCGAAACCCTAAGATCTTAACGCTCATTCCCGAAATACCAGCATTTTAAAATACTAAATTACTCTTTTTACCAGGTTCTCAAAAAACCAGATTCGAAATCTTGGGTGAAGATAATAAACAATACCCTAATTTGAATCTTTCGTTTTGCGATTCCGTTATATTGAGAATCTGGTATTTTAAAATACTGGTATTTCGAGAATGAACGATCTTTAACGATGATTTTTGATTCAATAGTTGGGTATTTATAAGTTCTTAATCCTGGCAAACCATTTTTTTTAATCAATGTATTGGTTTTAAAGTAAACGGTAATTATTTGAATTTAATGCTGCCATCAAGGCGCGCGCAAACTATCTCCATCTCTCGTTTTTCGCGTGAAAGCACATAAAGCCATTCCTTTTTATTCTTGTGATGGCGTGGCAGCATATCGACGACGAAGTGTAATGAATGACCTCCTAACTGACATTTTGTAATTTTTGTGATTCTTTCTCGAATCGAAAAATCGAGGAAACGAAAAAACGTCTTTTTCGTTCCCTGTAAAAATATTTTTTTTTAGATAGGAGGTCATTAAACCTCGTCGTCGATATGTGGCCTCAAAAATTGTGAGGCTACGCTTAAATAGCGTGCCTGCCAAAAAATTACATAGAAATTTAGCTCGGGGCGGTAACGTTTCTCACGCCCTAAAGGCTCCGGCACACCAAACGCGTGGCAGCAGCAGCGCGTAGCGTCGCGTGGCGTCAGGGAGTTGTAAATCAACAAAACAAATGGAACCCCGGCACACCGAGACGCGCGTCTGCGGCGCGTGTGCAGCGCGCTGGGTGGGTTCCATTTGTTTTGTTGTTTTACAACTCCCTGACGCCACGCGACGCTACGCGCTGCTGCTGCCACGCGTTTGGTTTGCCGGAGCCTTATATCAAGTCCGATTCCCAGGATTTCTGAATATCTAGTAGCTATTATGAAACACAAGTTTGTACGTTACCGTTTGTTTTTTTTTAATTTGTTTCTTTCTAATATTTTCCACCGAGTTGGGATTCCTTAGTTAAGTCTCGATAACCACATGATTGTACGAAAAAATATACAGTCGACAAGAAAAGTAAATCCCAATTTTTGACCCAAACTTATTTCGAGTTAGCAACAAATTTCAAAAAATTGAAGTCAAAATCTGCTAACCATCAGGCCAGGGCCGTTATTCTAGGCGCTAAAAACCATATCGTCTTTGATCGATCGTACCGTCACCGTTTTGATAGCTCTTATTTCCTTGACAGTAATGGCGGCTGACGTCAAAAAAATACCGCAACAGATCAAATACGACATGATTTTTACCGCCGGGAATAGAGGCCTTGTTTTGTTTGCCGTATCCACGTCATAAAAGCAATACTTACGCGAATCTATTCCGTTGTACTGCGCGTTGTCAAACATGGCCGGCATGTTCTCCTGATATGCTGACTGGTATACCGGCATGTATTCGCGGTACGGCTCCTCCGGTACCGGTAGCATGCCCCGGTAGTACGGCCGCTCCGGTAGCAGCATGCCATTTTGTATCAGTGGTTGATTGTGGAGGTGGGGGAAGTTGCTGGAACAGAATGATGTTTTTAATAAACATCTGAAGAAGGGATTTTGCTAAAATCGACACTCAACGGGAAGAAAAGTAGCGGGTTTTTAAATTAGCATTCTGCGTTCGTTATCGTTTTCTAAAATAAACACTGTGACTGTTAATAACCCGAAATATTTTAACCATCGATTCTAGAGCCTATTTGGAATATTTAATGTGGTATAACATGTAGTCCAATATTGCATAATTTCCGAGATTTTTATAATTTAAAAAACAATTTCGTAGTTAATTTAATTTGAACTCTGTCACCTTAACTTAAAGCTTATTTACTAAGAAATTGATTAAATTAATTTATGATGTACGTTGAAGATATTACTACTTACAACATTAATCTTTCTAAGTAAATAATGCTTTAGGTGAAGGTGACATAGTTCAAATTAAATTAACTATGAAATTGTTTTTTAAATAATGAAAATCTCGGAAATTATGCGTTATTGGACTACATATTATACCACATTAAATGCTCCAAATAGGCTCTAGAATCGATGGTTAAAATATTTCGGGTTATTAACAGCCACGGTGTATAGGATTGACGTATAGCTGTTAGACGGTCGCGTCAAGCGCCTACGTCAATTCCATACATTTTATCAGATTTCGAATATCGTTTACGTTAACGTTAAGCAACTTGTCTTGCCTCATTGGTTTGTTAGATCAATTTTCTAAAATCGTTATTTCTTAGTAGCAAAATTTCCATTCGCAATTATACCCAACATTTTCACAGTCATATTTTTCCCCGACGCGTTTTTTCCCGTTGCATTGATTCCCATTTCAGAAACCAACTTAATAGTTCAGACCAAACTCCGCATTAGCTCCTATTCCTCGGTGATTCGTGCCTTTCGTATAACCCACCTGCTTATTTCGACCGTGGGAAAATATGCGACTGGAAAAAAAATACGATTGGGAAAAAATGGTAATGGAAATTCTGCATAATAAATTAAACAGAGATCACTACCTCAAAATGGACAAAAAGACAATGATTAAGTGTATAAACAAATAATATGACCACGCTCAAACTTCAAAAGTACGTGATTATGGAGTAACAATGGTTTTATCTATTTATATAAAAGGCAAAACTGACTGACTTATATATCAACGCACAGCCGAAACTACTGTACCTAGAAACTTGAAATTTGGTACAGGAGTTCCTTTCATGATGTAAGTGAGCACTAAGAAAGGATTTTCCGAAAATCGACCCCCAACGGGAAGAAATGGGGGAGTAGCGGGAAACTAATTCTACGCGTACGAAGTCGCGGGCGTCCTCTAGTATTTTATAAGAGTGACGGATCGAAAAGGTCCCGACGATAACTTACGATGGCTGTCCAGTCTCAGCATGGTTTTCCTGGTTGTATTCTGTATTTTGCAGCATCTCTGACTGGATATTGGGCGGCGGGAGCGACGTCATCGCTGTCGAAAATGATTCCATTATTAACTTTCGTCGAAAATCGTCACTAAGGGATGACTTACACCCGTATTCACAAACAATACTTAAGGGATCCTTCACTGAGTAAACGCACTGCGTTCAATACAGCTTAGTGAATGGTCCTTTTTGACCGACCTTTTGTTTATGAGTCGATTTGAACCACCCTGCGCGTTCGTGAGCACTGTGAAACCTCGTAGTGACGTTTGTGAATACGGGTGCTAGTATGGAGAAACAAAATTACCCTAAGCGGTATACTCACGCGGCACATTATAAGTGTTCGGCGGCGGCATTGGAAACCTTTGGTACAGCACCGGCCGCAGCGGCACCGGCCGCACCGGGACCGGCCGGGTGGGCAGCGGCAGCGGCAGCCCCGGCGGCCCGGGCGGCATCGGACCGAGATACGAGAAGTTGCCGTTCACAGTCGGATTGACGCTTAGGTAGGCGCGGTACCTGGAATATGGTAAATAAATATCAGGGGAAATTTATCTAGTCCCAAACTAAGCTGTAGGCTTGTACTAAACTGTTCCAAACGTTTCAATAAGTTATATTCAATAATGTTTCCGAGGCCTTATTAACAAGGAAAATTGTCCATCCTCAGGCTGCGGCTCCACTGAGGCGGAGACGAGCGAAGCTGAGTGGAGCAGAGCTGTGAAAAGAGCTAAGTGATCCCACTGAGGCGGAGACGAGCGGAGCTGAATGGAATGATTACAATGTAGTAATGCAGTTACGTCTCCTCTCTGCTCCGCTCGTCTCCGCTTGACTGTTTCCACTGAAGCGGAGCGGGGACGAGATGTGAAATGAAATATGTATTACATAATGGTCATAATTCATTTCGAGACTACATACTACGTGTTGGTCTTAAGTCACTTAATACACACATGTATTCAATTTTGGCCCAAATTTATAATGGGCAAAATTTAATTTGGGCATAATTATTATTATTACAACGAAAACCAATTTGTTTATAAATATTTTTCAGCACAATTACATTTTGACAAAATTCACTTTGAATATTATTCGTTTGGTGCAAATTCAAAATGGTCAATTCAAGTGGACGATTTTCCATTTGTACATACTTATTGAAAGTAAATCGGACAAATTCGCTCCTTATCTAAATGTAGGCAGATATTCATACAGCGGTACACGAGGACGCAGCGCATGCTATAAACGTCACCCACGTGAGTCCAGAATATCCACAATATAGTCCAAAATATTTTTGAAACACCTATCCAACGACACCTCACACAATGGGGAAGACGAGAAAAAAAAATCATATCCCCAGGTCACGAGTAGAGATGGTACATTAAAAAAAAAACTGACTTCTGTTGTACAGTCACCAGCAATAATATATTATCCTACATTGGGCGCAAAAATATCTGACACGCTCTTATACCTCTAGTAATAAAGAAGTGTCGGATATTTTTGCGCCCAATGTTGGATAATATATAATTGCTGGTGACTGTACCACTTTGTCAGCGTGACTAATATGTATATTCATGCCAAATAACAGCTTTCTAGTACTAAGAGTCTCTGAACTAAGCTGCGGACGGACGGACGGCAAAATGTGGTCCGTGTGAATAGAATTATTTATTTACATAGAAGTTACCGTGCGACCACGTCGCTTGTGGCTGCGATGTGGTGAGGTTGTGGTACGTGTCCCCCGCCGCGTCTGTCTGTTTGTATTCGCAATGATCACAAAAGTACTGAACGGATATTGATGCGGTTTCACCATCAAGTAAATAATGTTTCTACCATTATGTATGATAAATGATAAATTGGTGTTATTGAAAACTCACATAAACCGGAGCGAAGCGAGGGCGGGTCGCTAGTTATTTTGCAATGTACAGTCAGCATCAAAAGTAGCTAAGCAGAATAACATGCTCGGAATGATCTAGACACGACGTATTGTCTTGACAATAAAATCGAGTGCAGATCATTTTGATCTCTTCGGTTGCGTAGTTATTTCTGCTTCTGACTGTACTGTGTAATGTAGGAATATTTTTGATGAGTTTATTTAATATTCTGGTTTTACTGTATACACCCCCAGAGAACCCCCCCCCCCACCCCCGGGCTCATGGTTATAAATAGATATCATGGGGCAATGCAATTTTACACAAACACATACACAATACACATATGTATAGATAGATATGTAGCCGGGCAAGAATTGGAAATATATCATAGTGTTCCTCACTATTATTTGCCCTAAACAGTGATCGAACCCGGGTTGGTAAATTGACGCTATGCAGGGCTTCTCTTCGCTTGGCATGCTTGCTTCTTCATAATGAAAGGCAATTTAAAACTATACAAATTACATACATACATACACTCACGCCTTCAATCCCAGAGAGGTAGGCAGAGCTACAGAATTACCAATAACTCTAAAAACTTGTTAATTCTGTAACCACATATTGCACAATCAGACAGGCATAAGGGGTTTAAATCGCTAAAAATAAATACATTTTGACAGCTGTTAACGCTCTAATCGTCTGTTAAATGGTAAACATCTTTTGGTGAAATTGGTACTTAATGTTATAAATGCGAAAGTTCACATGTTAGTTTGTTACTACTTCACGCTGCGACGGCTGGACGGAATTAAAGGAATTTTAAAATGGAGTTAGTTTATACCCTGGATTAACACAGGATACTTTTTATGCCGGAAAATTCAAACGTTCCCGAGTGAAGAACAATAATCGAAATCCACGCAGACGAAATCGCGAGGAAGCTAGAAAAAAATATAAATCGCTTACCACCTTAGGAATTGTTCGTTTTTCTCTATAATAGCACTATAAGTCATAGTAATAGGGTACGCGACACAACAGTACATAATCTAGAAATTATATAAACTATAACAAATTTTATTTAATTAAAATAAGACTACACCCGCGCTCAGCTTCGACAAACATGATGAAAATTACGACTCGGGTAGTTTAAAATAATATAAAATCGCAAAGCAAAATGAAGAGGGTAGAGTTGTAAAAAACGTAGCGATTTCACGCTAACACCTTAGACAATATAAATAGTGCCAAAGGACTCGATGCGGAGTCTTATTTATATAGAAATATGCGCGGCTGGTATTGAACGAAAGTAAATGGTTATAGAAGGAGCGATAAGCAAAAAACAGTGAGTTATTACATTCGTTAAGCCAGTTCTAGGTTATTTAGAAGTCTTAGGGCCTGTTTCACAATCGACGAGTAAATTTATCTGCCATTTAAAGTTGGCTCTCTCCTTGTCTATTTACAAGTGTAAGAAAGAGAAAGGGCTAAATTTATCTGTCAAATATTTTTTACTTGTCGATTGTGAAACAGGCTGTAAGAGACTTGTCAGGAAATAAGTTTTTTAACGCGATATTTTCTTATTCATGTAGTTTTGAGATCTGAAAAAAGGATCTAAACTTAATTTTGTATTTTTTTCCCGACTACGGCGAAGGAATAACGGTAATAAATTAAACAATAAATATAAATATCAGCGGGCCGATTATGGTCGTCACTTTCTGACCAGTATGTAAGTGCGAGAGTGACGGAAGCTTTATCCACCGCGATAAAGGCGACCATAATACGGGCCCAGGGGTCAATCAGGGGACAATGTCACACCAATTGACCAAGTCCCAAACTAAGCTCTAGGCTTGTACTATGGGTACTAGACAACGATAAACATACTTATATAGATAAACTAGCTGTCCGCGCCCGGCGTCGCCCGGGTGTAATTTTTTTATCATAAAATCCTTATGAAAAATAGTTTACGACCTATTCTCAGACCTACTGAATATACACACAAAATTTCATATGAATCGGTCGAGCCGTTTCGGAGGAGTTTGGTTTCAAACACTGTGACACGAGAATTTTATATATTAGAGATATATACTTAAATACATAGAAAACATCCATGACTCGTACAAATATTCGCGCTCATCACATCAATATCTGCCCTTACCGGGATTTGAACCCAGGACCGCTAGCTTCGTAGGCAGGGTCACTACCAACTAGGTCAGCACGTCGTCAGTCTACGTTTAGTTAGCTAGTATGTGTATTTGTATGTTCACCAGAGGGTCCAGACAAGATGCTTTACGCTTACAAAGCGTTTCTATTCGTTTCGTTTTTAAACCAATCGCTTCACTGGTAGATCACGTGACTTTTCGTATCACGTCATCTACCAGTGACGCGATTGGTTTAAAAACGAAACGAATAGAAACGCTTGTAAGCGTAATGCATCTTGTCTGGGCCCTCAGGGCTTCTATTCTTGGCGGTATAAACCAGTATCGTCTTTGATCTGTTATGGTAATGTTTTTAACTCGGCCGCTATTACTTTCAAGTGAATAAGAGTTATCAAAAGGATGACAATACCATAACACAGTGGCTATTGTCCAACGCACTCGCAATTGTGTCGATACATATCAAACGTGGCTAACTCCATCAAACTTTATTTTGAAATAATCGTGAAAAACCGTTTCTGATCCTGATTTTATTACTAGGATGCTTAGAACAGTATTTTAATATGACGGACTACCTAAAAAATCAAAAGCCTATTAAATTTTGATTGTAGAAGATGGATATTGCGTAAAAAATGGATTTTAAATTTGGATTTAACCAGGTTTGATTTAGCTGTCTCGTATTTGGCCAAGTTTGAAAAAACATGTGATAGATTAAACTATGTTTGAAATAATTGTACTGGATATTCGAAGTAAACTGACAGCCATCTTGGGACAATTACGCCTTCTGATTGGTTCAAATGGATTTAACTAGTTTTGATTTGAACGACAAGATGGATTTAACCAAGTTTGAAAAATTACATGAACTTTAAATTAGTTTTATTCAAAATTTACAAAGATATATGATTTTCTGTGTTATATATAATAAAGATAAATTTATTATTTATCCGATAGCATTAACAACTCAAAAAAAATGAAAAGTGGATTTAGCCACTTTTGATATGTCGATGGTCTAGAAGACAAATGTGCTAAGTGCATTTATTTTAACATTTTAAAATAAACGCTAGATGCATGCTATTACAAATGGCATTTAAATGTTAAAATAAATGCACTTAGCACATTTGTCTTCTAGACCATCGATGTGTCGACACAATTGCAATCATTTTCATTTTGAAAATCGAAGGCTTGTCTGCATACAAAATGAAAACAATTGTTCCGCATTGAAGTCGATTGCGATTGCGAGTGCGTTAATAGGCCCTCTGGTCAAAGACGATATCGTTTTAACCGTATTGAATAGAGGCCATGTTCTGTTGTACCTCCTATTCTATACATCAGATTTTGACAAATGAGGCGTTCTAGTCTTCCGCATATCATAGACTATTTGACGTTGAAATCGTAGTAAATAAGAGGTATCAAAAAGTTGACAATACGATAACAGGTCAAAGACAATATGGTTTTTACCGCGTACAATAGAGGCCCTGTATGTATGTATGGTTGTTTGTTGACTATTAAAGGCTGAACAGATGGGCCGTTTTCGACAAACGAGGTGTCATTAGATAGTTATAAGCGTCGCTAGTGGCACTGAACACATTTTAACTAATTTGGTTTTAAAACGCTTGATTTTTGTTTCACTTGTTTACTGTAATCAAGAACAATTTGACCAATTGTAGTGCTATTATTCAATTCGTTAGCTGATTAAATAAGGTTCAAAATGGTATATAACAAATGTTTGTACATATCGTATTTTTAAACGTTTAGGGCCTGTTTCACAATCATCAAGTAAAGCTTATCTGACACATAAATTTAGCCCTTTCCCTTTCTTACCCTTGAACATAGACAAGGAGAGGGCTAACTTTAACTGGCACATAAATTTACTTGTCTATTGTGAAACAGGCCCTTAGTATTTAAAAAAACCATTGCTGACGTGTGCAAACAAATCTCATAAATTCAGTACGAACGCGTCGGCAATCGTATGAGATGTAAGAACAAATAAGATAGATTTTTTGCCGCTACTGTAGCTTAACGGCAATTGAACTATCAATGAGATACTTAACGGAAAGAAGTGGCCACCTTGACTACACGAAGATTATTAAACTTTGTCATATATGGTATACATTGTGCATTCATAATATGTACTATCACGAACGTTAATTTGTGACCCATTTCAAGAAAAATATGCTTGAAGTCGTCTGTCATTACTTGACTCATTAGAGATGTCAAGTCATTTGTAACTTTGACAAAACTCAACCTTATTGTTGTAGAATGTCAGATTGACTTTGGACCTAAGGTGGGTACCAAATTAAAGTTCGCGACTGTACAACAAAAACCCATCTTCGATTACAAAACAATACTTTAGTTTAGAAAACAATAATAAAAATGAGGGCGCCACTGGACGCTCGGCGTAGTCTTCTAAATATCATAGCACAATACCTCTCTAATTCCTCCTCAGAGTGAGCGAAGGTGCATGACGTGCCCCTCGGGCAGAACGACCTGGCAGCCGCATCTCTGCACATCGAGACCTTGTATTTGGTGTGGGTGGGGGTCGTCGTGGTTTGCGGGGACGGTTGACCTGAGAACAACCGCTTTTTTTAACACCCATTTTTTTTATTTGACAGCACACTTTATCGCCGACTGTGTGTGTAACGATGTAAATAAACTCACGGTCAAAAGACGATTCAAACGAGTCCAAACAGGACGGGTCTACTGTGAGCCATTGAGGAGTTCCTATGGCGACCTTCCGTCTCCATCATACCAGCTCGGTGGTGTATCATTGTATTGTCATCGGAATGTCATCTGCCTTCCTAAGGCAATAAGCAGTATTGGCCTAGGACGGCAGATATGTTATCTTTCAAGTCAAACCTCCTATACAACGTGTTACAAAATACCCCGTAAAAAATCTAATAAATTATAAAAGCCAAAAATATTGTCAACCCTAGTAAGCTGTCATGTGAGGGAACCGGAGTTAGCATAGATTATTTAACAGAGAGGCCAACCTACCAATTTAATAATTGTCAACTTTAATGGTTTTTCTGGTTTTCATCCACAAAGGTTCAATACTATGATGTTATTATGCTTAAGTACTGGCTTCAAAAAACGTCAAGACGGAAAAAATGTTATGTTGTCAATTTCAAATCTTCTTATCGATACTCTACAATTGTTTCGTGTTTTTTCCAAAATGACGATGTTTTCTAACTCAGAATATTACGACTCCAAAACGCGACTTGTAATATCTATTTAATCGAATTCTGTACATTTTGTTAGTATGTCTCTTGATCGTTTCACGAATTAGGTAAAAATGTACATAAACATTCTGCGTAGTTTACTCTTTAATTTTACTGTAATAGGGTTGGCACATCAATGAAAAAAAAAATGATTTTATTTTTTTTGCCGGTAAGTCATACGGTGATAGTACGGTTCTCAAATAAATGGACTTGTTATAAGGCACCATTTAACCCCCTTTCGGCTTTACGGGTATTTTTGTAACACCCTTTATAATAAAGATTCGCAACAAATCAAAGCTCACTTTGAGCCGATTCTCTGCAGCGAGCAGCAGTTAAGTATGTCTACCTTATGGGTCAAAGCTAGAGGCTGGATAAAAAACAAGATTTTTATTTGTTCCAGTAACACTCGCCATTACCATACTTCTACAGGGTGACTGCGGGGTCGTGATTAGGGAATGCAATTTAACCGGTTATTAGCCGATTTTGTATGAAAATAACCGGTTAAAAGCGGTTTTAACCGGTTATTTGCATTCCCTAGTCGTGATCCTAACTAATTTTCCCAACTAAGTAAATGATTGATATACAATTAGCATAGTGGTTTTTGAAACAAAGTTTGGCATTTTATTAAAATTATGTTGTTCTCCTATATAATACTAAAGTATTGGTTACCTTACATTTTCTTGTTTAAACCTATTTGAAAATCAACCGATCAGACGAGTAAGAAATTGAGTATGTGGGGTGGCCATGATCCTGAATAAGAAATATTTAATTTAATGTATATTTAAACAAAAAACAAACCTAATTGTCTTAACGCCTTTAATTTTATTAAGTTATCCTCTTAATGGTGTAAGGTAACGGCGCCAATGATGGACACTTTTAGCTGACAGGCACCAGTAATGGACGCTTCTCTTAATTCAAATTTCATACGGTCGTAAATGGCTTGTTGCAAAACAAATGAATAACACTTTTCTGTAAAATAAGAATCAAGTGTCCATCATTGGTCCTTGTCCATTACTGGTTCCGTCACCCTAGCGAGTTTTAGTTTACTTTGTTGCTACACGACCCCGCATTCACCCTGCATAGCATTTTTTTTTTACTAACTAGTAGAAGGCTCAGCGCATCGTTCAGAAACCGCATGCTTCTGATTGTGGTTCGAGTCCCGGGTGGTGCTCTGTTGTTGGAGATAGTGTATGAGCCCAGAGACAACCTCCTTGAGTGACGTCATCACTTCCGCTAGCTGGTGCCAGCTGGGGCTCTTAGCGTCTGTAATGGTAGAAATTGTCGAATAGTATAAATGGCATGGTAGAAAATGTAGAATGGTAGAAATTATAGATTTTAGTATACATATTTTTCTCTATATAAGTATTTATATCGTTGTCTAGTACCCATAGTACAAGCCTAGAGCTTAGTTTGGGACTAGATCAATTGGTGTGACCACAGAACAGAAAAAACAGTAGAAGTGTCAAGTGGGCGTGTAACGTGTGGCACGGTTATGCGGAGTTCCGCGCAACCTACCATACTTTTACCGCGATCGCTTATTTCGATATTTCAATATTTTGATATTTCTAAAATAGGAAATAAATCCAGAAGCATGCCTTATTGTGCTATTTTGAAGTGTAAAAACGATAGCTGCACCAAAAACATTTTCCATGGTGGCGTGTTGTTTTTATGATAGTGTGAGTATTGGCGACTAAAGGTCTAATACTAAGCGAAGCTCATGCCACCTCCATGTTGTTTCTATTCCGTGCAAACGAGCAATATACGAGAAGAAAAAACGAACAAAAAAAAATCGATCGATAATATGAATCATTCGATGTCACTAAAATAAGCCAAATTTCGTGACATTGAAATAAAAAAAAACCGGTTTTAATACCCAATTTTGGGAAATCGAACCTGATTCCTCAAACTTACTTCATTCATTCATTCATTCATTCATTCATTCATTCATTCATTCATTCATTCATTCATTCACTTACCGGGGCTAGCGTCGATGCCCGCCAGCCGATCCAAGTGCATACTCATCACGACCAATTGTGCCGGATCGCCGGTCCGCTGCAACGCGACGAACAACTCTTGGACAGATTGGGCGAAAGACTGTTGGTGAACAAGAAAAGAAAATATTTTTTATTGCACTCTTTTGTTGGCGACTGTACTAACACTGTTGAGACACTCGCTATTTAAACAATTAAACGAATAAAAAACCGGTCAAGTGCGAGTCGGACTCGCGCACCGAGGGTTCCGTCTGTACCGCCGCACAGTATGTATTATTCCGATTTCGAATCGAATCAACGCAAGCCCAACACACACTTGACCACTTTTTACTACTTGTTGTTATTCTTCAGGGTTTGTACTATATTCATACCAACTTTTACGCCTGTATTAATTACAAATAAAATTAAACAACTTAAAAAAACGTTTTTTGTGCCCTGTTTAATATATCACTTTTTTATTTGCTAGTAAATCCGCCGTAAAATCAGATACTCTGAAAAAAACCAAAGCCATGGGCCCCTATTTCTGGGTGCTTTGGCCCTTCGGGCCTGCTGCAAAACTAACATAACCTGTCCTTTGTAATAGCATGCGAAAAATATGCGACTGGGTAAAATCTTAAATGGGCGGAAAAAGGGAACTATTAAAACCACAAATACTCAAAAAAGCGACTGGAAAAACTACTACGCGGAATAAAGTTTGGGACACAGATCGATACACCTGGTTTTTCGTACCTGTGGCGTCTGTAGCTTGTCTATGATGCTCTGCATGTGGCTCTTATGGACCGTGTCGCCGTACAGCAGCGCGCTCCACTGGTCCGGCGCTATCCGGAGCCCGGCCTCGGTCGCTATCTGAACGATTTGCGCGTCGTGCTCCCTACGCAACGATTCGTACGTGCGAAATTCTTCTTTAAGTTGCATTAGGGATGAGTCCGATTCGCGTTTTGAAACCTGTGGGAGATACGTCTTTTTATTTGCTATAATGAAATGGTAAAATGTGGCGTTATCTATGAAAAGGGACATTATTGTCGATGGCGCTTTCGCCGCACTTCGACACGCGACGTTGTATTTATATTGGAGCATCGTTAATAATGGCGGAAGCGCCATCGACGATAAGGTCCCTTTTCATAGATAACGCCACAAACAGATTTAATTAGAAAAAAAATGTGAAGACGCGTTTAGCCTAGTTGTAGTGACTCCGCCTACGAAGCTAGCGGTCCCGGCTTCGAATCCGAGGATAGGCAAATATGTTCTCAGGAGGTTGTTGGTTACCTTAAAACACGAGGCCCGGTAGAGTAGTTGCACGACGTGGCCGATGCTCGTTTTAGAAGCCTGAGTGAAATGCGGCTCGAGGCGTTGCACCACGAACATTACCAAGACCTGGAATTAATAATAACTATTATACAAAAAGCAAGCTATTAACAGAGAAAGATGGCAACAGATGGAGGAGGCCTTCATCCAGAAATGGAAGACCCTTAATTAAAATAGTTTGTAGTGTAAATTGTATTAAATTTAAATGTTAGAAACTAACTTTTAAGGAAATAAAGGCTGTTTTTATTTTCATTTTATTTATTTTAAACAAGACGTACTAAATAAAGGCGACATCAAAATTGATTTCGTGATTTCCTCTTGTCTTTATTATTATTACTATTATTTTTTGTGTTATCTTTGTATTTATTGGATCGTTTTTTTAATTGTTTTTGTCACTTTCCGCGCTGTCACCGAGTAAGCCATATCAGGGACCCAATTCTCGTGGCTTCGAGATGATTTTTCATGCGAGATCAACTGTCAACTGCATACATTTTTTCGACATATCACGCATGAAAAATCATCTCGAACTCACGAGAATTGAGTCCCAGTTGTGTTTTACTATAGTAGTATAACTAAGACATTGATGGATCGAAGTGTAATTAAGAGTGCAACAGAATCCATTGATGGGTCCCAGCTTATTAAGACTACGCCGAACGTACGCCGGATGTACAGTGGCGCCCTCATCACTATTATTGTGTTTTCTAATAAACTAAAGTATTTTCTTGAAATCGGACGGTGCATTTTTGTACTACAAATGAAAACACAACTTATAGGACATATCACATAGTTTAATAACAATTGACCTTTGAGTTATCAACTTAACGGAAAAAAGTGGCCACCTTTTCCCGTTAAGCTGACTACTCATAGGGTAATTGTTATCAAAGTTTGTTACGTATCCCATAAATTGTGTTTTTACTTGCACTACAAAAAAGCATCGTCCGATTGCAAGGAAATTCTTTAGTTTATTAGAAAACACAATAATAGTGATGAGGGCGCCACTGGACGGTCGACGTTTGCTCGGCGCAGTCTTAAGAACTGTAAACGACTCCAAATGGATTAAAGCGTACATTAAAGCCCACTCTGCTCCATTAATGGATTTGAACGTATAAAAAGTCCACTTGACCCCTTTAATGGACCCTATCAAGTATCAATGGATCCTAGTGGACGGAGAGCAAACTAAGTTTAAACATGCCAGTAGAAGTACATTGCTTCGTTACAATAGCTCTCGCCTCAAACGTGAAAACTAACTCGTCAATGTACTTCTACTGGCATGCTTTTGCTGGACCAATGTAAATCAGCCATAAGAGGACTGTGAAACTGACAATTTCCATACAAAATGCAATAACGTTTCTCTCCGGTTAAACCTAGTCGGATTTTTACGATTTTTGAGTATGTTGCAGTCGTTGTAGATATCATTAATAAACGAGGTCTGTAAGGTAAAAGCTCCTATTATGGACAGTGCTCCAGTTATGAAAAATCTCATAAATATAAGCTTCGGAGATTGATATGCTTTTAGCGTAACAATTACATTATATTTAAATTATTCAGGATTACCACTATTAGAATGAAATGGTCGGTATTGCAATGCTTTCATTAAAAAAATGTATATGTTCATCACTGGAGCATTGTCCATAATAGGTGCTTTTACCGCGTTGTCCTTTCCAAAGAAATAATTTCTTGGAAAAAAAAACAAAATAAATTAAAAAAGGACGTAATAATTGTTTTTTCATTGTTTATATTTTAAACTCTAACCTAATTATAATTGCATCCAAGTAACCTCTTTTTAAGTAAATAAGTTTGTAGTTTAATTAGTTGTGCAATTAGCTCTTTTTTAATGTAATACACTATCAATATTTTATTGTGACGACTGTTGGTGAACCATAAATAAATAATTAAATTAATAAAAAAAGCGAAGTTCAATAAAAAGCAAGCTTTGGAAACAATCCAACACCGACCCACGCTCTCAAAACCTTACAAGCGTAGGTACAATTTAAAAAGGTTGTAAATAAGTCTTTGGAATAACAAATACCTTTCAATTTTCTCAAGCATTTCAACATTCTCCCCTTGTCGCAAAACCTTACAAGTGTACAATTTAAAAAAGTTTATAACTTTTATTTACATTTTAACAACAGAGGCTCTTTTCCACTCAGTAAAACTATACTGCTAAAATTGTGTCGATACGTATCAAACGTGGCTAACTCCATCGAGCTTTATTTTGAGATAATCGTGAAAAACCGTTTCTGATCCGGATTTTATTACTAGGATGCTTAGAACAGTATTTTAATATGACGGACTAAGTACCTAAAAAATCAAAAGCCTATTAAATTCTGATTGTAGAAGATGGATATTGCGTAAAAAATGGATTATAAATTTGGATTTAACCAGGTTTGATTTACCTGTCTCGTATTTGGCCAAGTTTGAAAAAACATGTGATGGATTAAACTATGTTTGAAATAATTGTACTGGATATTCGAAGTAAACTGACAGCCATCTTGGGACAATTACGCCTTCTGATTGGTTCAAATGGATTTAACTAGTTTTGATTTGAACGACAAGATGGATTTAACCAAGTTTGAAAAATTACATGAACTTTAACTTAGTTTTATTCAAAATTTACAAAGATATATGATTTTCTGTGTTATGTATAATAAAGATAAATTTATTATTTATCCGATAGCATTAACAACTGAAAAAAAATGAAAAGTGGATTTAGCCACTTTTGATATGTGTCGACACACATGTTATCGTATTGTCCACGTTACGATAGCTTTTATTTTCTTGACTTGGTTTTATAGAGATCGAAATTATGCAATTTGTGTTATGTGAAAATGAAAATTAGATCATTTGTTTTTATAGGTAGGTACCAAACATTACACACCCGCCTCTTCGATGTACCAGTTGATCCAGCTGCAAGACGAATCAGGAGTGGAAGAAGAGTAAGATTTCCAAATCACTATTGACCGTAGTATGAAGCTAGAAAAGTAGATCATCTCCGGCCCTTCAGGAGTTTCTGTTACCTATTGCCGCTCGGGAGCTAGGCTTGCGTCAATGCGCGTCGCTCGTCACTTAATACGCACGCAAACCCGATTAAACCGGCTCGGTCCGTCCTGTTGTGTATGCAAATGGCTCGCGGCGCGTACGGTCGAGCCACGCACACATGCAAGCCGCGCGATATACCGTTATTTGGAGATGAACTACTGTTTATACTGTGGTAGTGTTGTAGCGTTGTACTCATATTAACGAGGTCCGCCAGCAATCGGCTAACTTCGGGCTAGGTCGCGCTCGGGTCCGGCTTCGGCTTCTTAGACTGCGCAGCCCGCGGCCAGTGTTCGCGGCGACGCTCCGACGCAATATTCACGCTCGTTCGCTCGTTCAACTGACCTTCACAATTTCCGTTACCTTTCGTGTTCCTTTCTATATTCTTAAATTTCAACCCTTGTTCTATTTCGGACGACTGAGTTAAATTCAATTTGTGCGTTTGTGAAGTGTCTATTTTATTATACTTTCATTTGATTATTTTGTGGACTAGCGGCCGCACTCAGACTCAGTTAATGACGATAAAATCGTCCCTTTGTAACGATTTTTCATACACGAATTCGAAAATGAACGAGGCAATTGTCGATGACTCTGTACGTATTATTATAGAATATTATTGTGGTGCGTACTCCGCTACACATTCGACCTTCTCTTTACAAAAAAAACGTAAAATTAAATAGATTTAAAGTATTTAACTGTGAAACTTCCAGTGTTAACCTACTTATTTCAAGGTCCTTTTCTTGGAACATTCCAGGGCTCATTGCTGTGCGTGCGTCGCGGGCAGCTTGCGTTGTTAATACGCGGTATTCCGGTTGTCAGCGGCTTTCCGGGCCCATCCGGCGCGGCCGGTGCTGTTGGCGGGCTCAGCGACGGCGCTGATGGCAGCTGAACCGAGTTACCGGTTTGATTGCACCTTTTTACTCTCCTAGCTTATTGTTTATTGTATTTGCCTGATGGCGAAGTGATGAGTATCGCTGATCGTAATTAAAATGTTAAACAAGAATAAACTTTCGTTCCGGGGCTCCATTTTACTCGTCAAAACCATGTCGCTTTTCACATGTTATCGCGTTTACAACGTTACTTTAGCTCTTATTTACTGTACAGTAATGGAGGCGAAAGGTATTTAAGAATCTGTTTAAGCGTTTAAACAAATATAATGTGATCCGATTGCCCCGATTAACAAATTTCACTAAAGAAATTAATTACAAGGGTTTTGTAGTTTTAGGATTGCAGTGTTGAGATTGTAGTCATTAGAATCACAATGTCTATGACTTAACATTAGGTGTGTTGTGTGCTCTTGTGCCTCCACACCGTGCCAATAAAAACAATTGAGCGCCAGTGTCGTAAAAAGATAAAATCGATCGAGTTCTCCGCGAATGCTTGCGTGAAACGCATTCGTTAAAAGATATCGTTACGCCGGTGGATGGAGGCGTCGAATTTTCAATCGTGAGTTTTGTAAGCGTTTTCAGCAGGCTGAGAAATAGTTTCAGTCCGTTTCAAGTAAGCTCTATAACATACCAGATTATCAAAACTTCGACCAACTTGCCGTTGCTTTCTAGCGATTGTAACATGTTATCAGTCCGATTCTGGTCACCTTTTATCAGATACACAACCTGACACCCCATTTTCATGCGATTCCTGGTGTTTAAAGTTCACTACTCTCACCCCTCTGCCCCTGACGCTTCACGTACTTTTGTATTCGACGTAAGGCCAGGGCCTCGTCACTCCTTATAACAGAGTATTTTTTTATAATTCTCGGCTGTTTTTGTTACTTACGTCCTTCTTTACTTCCCCACATCAACTGTTACCGGCGTGCTAGGCGCCAAAATGTGCCTATTCTCGCGCACGTAAAGTACATAATTATTTTTTCGTCTGTCACGTGACGTCATTCATTCCGCTCCTAAGCCAGGGTAGGCAACTAAATAATAAATTGACTATTAAGCCTATTTGACATTACACATATTAAGAGGTATGTACGCTACGCGCAAATTTTGACACTCAATGGATATTTGTGTCGCCGGGGATACACCGCCCGGTAGGTGATTATAACGGTAGGCGGCGCCGAGTGATATATCTGTTACGAAGTAACTAGTATCATAATCTGTGGTAAGGCTTTCAAAAGGTCAAAGCTTGCTCTTTGTAACACTAACTCACCTTTCTTGAAAGCGCGGAGCCATCCTCCAGGGCTAGCAGCACTAGTTTTAGGACTTCTTCCTGCATTGCTGGCCCTAGGAATTGGCATCCTCGCGCACGGACTGCCGCCCAGAGATTGGCACTCAATTGTTGAGGATTCTGTAAAGTATTTTTTTTATTATAGCAGCGAAACGGCTAAGAGCGTGCAGGTAATCTACCCATTGTACCACGGTTATTGTGACGATTCTGTGTACATTGCGTAGTTTAGATCGAGCCCAGTGATGTAGGAACTAGTTGACTTTGCAATGTATAATAACACTGCGAGCGAATATTAGCTTATTCTACTCAGGAGGTGTTCTGCTCTTGAAGGTACCGAATTGGGAATATGCATGGATTTTAAAATCAAGATAAGATAAGATAAAAGAGATCACCAAAAGTGAAATTAAAATAAAATCAGCCAAGAAATACGAATGATATAAGCAATTTTAAGCATCTTAAACTGCTAATTAGACAGAGAGGTCCGATATGCACTGTGACGTCATATGACGTCAGCCATATAACATGAATATTCCCTATTGTATCTTAAGACGGCCGTCATGACTAGGGTTAGGACTTTTGGTGGCATATCGTGGTTCTAGAATCCATGAGTTACTATTTACAAATGTTTATAAACATACCACTTTAATTTTGGCTTACAGTGGTGGCCACATAATTAGGACCGCTTGCGTATTTCCCATACAATTGCCTACAAATATGACTTTTCAATTTTGACAACCAATCAAAAAGTTATTAACCAATTTTATTTTTAGTTACTTATACACTTATCGGTAACTAATAAACTAAGGGTTAAATGTATATAAAATTATCGCTGTTAAAATAGTTATTTATGTAACTGGTTCATAATGAAGCCTCTTAAGGTACGAGAGCCGAAGTTAGAGCGCGAGCTTGCGAGCGCTCTAATTACAGGCACGAGTACCTTAAGAGCTAATTGTGAACCGTTGCATACATAACTTTTTCTACAAGCTTAAAATGATAATGATAAAAATAAATAATCGCTAAATTTTCTCGTATACTTTACTCGATTTTTCTGCTAACAAATTAACTTATCATCAAAGAAATTTTCACTATTCCGATGCGCATTAATAGTTTGTGAATTTTATTGATAAATGTTAACAAATTTCACGCGTATTTTAATAGTTACTAAAAACAGTTCTATCAATTTATCATAAACAAGTTGGAATGCCAAACGGAACGCCATTTTGTTGATATCCATATTGAACGTAACCATGGTAACCAAATAACAAATCGATGGATATTAACCATCTATTTTTAGTAATTGAATAAAAATGTTATTTTAAACACATATTTAGTCTCAAAATAAATTTTATTTTTAATATACGTAATTTTAATTGGTGTTAAAATGTTTTTAGCGATTTATATACAAATTATTACGATGTCAAGTGTTAACTAAACGCCAAGACTGATATCCGGAATGACCGTTACCATGGTAATAACAATGCTATAATAAATTATAGCACTGTTATTACCATGGCAACGCTAATTATAGAATTGTTTTTACTCTTCGGTTACGCTATAGGTGGTATTCTGACACCATTAACGATATCAATATTAGCGGTTTATAGTACGCGAGTAGAAAAAGAATATAAAACTTAGTGCTGACGCGCCCATGCAAAGCTTACGCAAAATTTTTTTTTTTCAATTCCTTAAAAAAAGAAATTATTCTGCTGCCGTGATCCGGATTTTGATAGAGATTGAGTTGTATTTAATTCTGATAGATTTTTATTTTTATTATATACTAGCGGCCCGCCAGTGGCTTCGCCCCACTGCAAATGTCTTACTTTCCCAGTGGATTTTTCAATCATTTTATTTCATACAAACCTTGTCCTGACAATGACGAACACAACAAAAAAGAAATCAGCCAAATCTGTTCAGCCGTTCTCAAGTTATAGCGTGACCAGGAGACCAGGGTTTATTTTTATATATATAGTTTTTTTTTATAACCATTTAATATCTATGCACCTGCTACATTAGAGCACCCTGTGGGCAAACTCGTCATTCTGACACCATCGGCACCAGAAATGACCCCTGAAATGATGAACCGGCATGTGGAACTGCCTCACCTGGTGCTGCAGGATGAGCTCAGTGACGGACCGCTCGCCCAGCGAGCGAGCCGCCCTCGCGCACCGCCCCCTCCCCTCCTCGTCGGTGACGCAGCACTGCAGCAGCGTCACCAGCTTGCGCTGCATCGGCCGGGAGAGTCGGCTGGCGGTGCTGTTGTTTGCAGCTGGAAAGATGAAAAATTGGAAATTGATGGGCAGACATCGGCATAAGGAATATGCATGGATTTTTTTATCGCATTTCTCAACAAAATGTGGCGTTATCTATGAAAAGGGACCTTATTGTCGATGGCGCTTCCGTTAGACAATAAGCCCTCTGTGCACCTGTTGTTCCATAATCTTCACCTGCCCCATTGGGACGGGCGTGAAGGTATGTATGTATGTTAATTTAATTTATGTAATTCAGAAAAACAACACTTACATCGCACACATCGTATCCGATCGCATGTGTGCGGGGTATATAATAAACGCGTATCAACATCGATCCCGAGCGATCAGATACGGCGCGCCGCATGATCGCGCTGTTTGTGCGTCCACACTAGCGATCGTGATAGGCGTCGGTACAACGCGACGGAGATACGATACAACGAAATGATACAAATGTGGACCCAGCTTAAGGGTTAACATGCTTCTCAGTCCTGTTAATTTAAATCGACTTACTCACCATTGCCACAATACTTGAACAACACCGCTAGGTTCTCCATACAGCGCACGACCGCATCATACGAGCGGCGGTCGCGGTCGCTCAGGGCCTGTATGCAGGGCGGGTGGTAGGGCTGTGAAGGGGGCGGGTAACCAACAAGTTGGAGCAGAGCCGTGTTGATTACTAACTCCTCTGGCTCCACTTCGATTACTGTCTGTGGAAGAAATATAATAAATGAACACTTATACAGGATGGAAAGTTAAGATGGGGCAGTTAGGGCAGCTACTAGATCCCTTGCTGCTACGCGAAAATGCTCTTAGGAGACCTTTACTAACTTTGTAAGTATTTAAAATCGACATTCACAGATTTTTGAAAAAATTGTTCCGCCAGCGAGAAAATCGTCAGCTTTGAGTATTTTTTTTTAATGCCAATCGGTCCCATTACTATCAAGGATTAAAACACTCTTTGGGACCAACTAAGGTCAGGTACTAGAAAACCCACAAATCAAAGAAAACTTTTTCCACACCATCCAAATCCGTCCAACCGTTGCAGCGTGAAGGAGTACCACACTAACACGCGCACACACATACAAACATTCGCATTTATAATATTAGTAGAATAGGATTGGAAAAGCCGACCTGTTTTAAAATCAGTGAGTTTATTTAGTACAACTTAGGGCCTGTTGTTTGATCAGTAGTTAACTCAACTAATTGTTAAAATTCGAAAAAGGAATCGAAAATTTGACACATTTCCATGAGAATTTAACTATTACTAACGATTTTTAACAATTAGTTGAGTTAACTACTGATCAAACAACGGGCCCTTAGACTTGAAACTGAGAGATGGCGCCTTTTTTGCTTTACCAAGCATATGCGTCACTTTTCCCACGGCCGTATTTAGCTTTAAATCAATCGTACCTGATCGAAAGGGCATTGTTTCTTATGCAGATGCTTCAGGCAGTGCCGACACAGCGTGTGCCCGCACCCGAGACTGACGGGGCTGCGCGGCGGAGCCCCGAACTCGCGCCGGCAGACCGGACAGTTTTTGTAGTCCGACCATTGCGGCGCCTGGATTGGCATTCTGGAACAAAAGACTCTTTGTGACAGAGCACTAGAGGCGGCAGGCCAGATGTACCAGTACATAAGGAAAACTCAATATACAGGGTGTTCGGCAGAAGGTTGTACAAACTTCAGGGACTAACTCTGTAGGTCATAGTCATCAACTTCAATAACAGTCGAAATGTGTGATAACAGCTGTTTTTTTTTTCACTATTTGGATGTTGGTTCCATAATAAAAGTTGATGAGTATGACCTACAGAGTTAGTCCCTGAGGTTTGTATAACCCTCTGCCGTACAGCCTGTAGGTATTTATTTTAGTAAATTGTTTTTTTTACACGTCGGTAATATGGAGTGAATCTACTAGCGCTTCGGAGCGCCAGTGGCTTAGGGTGTCGACTGTGGCAGCTATATAGGTATCACAGCCTAACAGCTGACCGACCCAATGTCAGATGATGTAAAATGGTCCCCTCTAGAACCCTAGTCCGAGCTGGGACTCCCAGCTCAGCATGTTACTGGTTGTGAAGCCAGAGCTGGTCTTCCGCTGACATCATTAGGTGACCTCACGTCAGTCATGTTATTCTACGATTCACATTTTCAACTCGGTCTACGAATTATTAAACGGCGAGTTTAAGTTGTCCAGTCAGAGCCTAGAAACATCATTTTCGGGTGTGCATTCTCAACTATGTAGCTTTAAACGCCCTCGTATGACATAACTTGCTCGATCGACCGATCGACCAGAACATATTGAGCCTTCTTTAGGAGAATAACACACGACAAAGAAATGAAATAATAATCTATGCTTGTCAAAGCTACTCTAGTTAGGTAAGGCGAGCCCCTATCGGCAACCTGGGACGCCAACGGACACGACGCGCGCGTTGAAACTCCAACGACGACCATTTCAGTATTTTCATTACGCCGCAGACAACAAGCCGCCGAACGCTGAGACGGCGCAGTCCAGACTGGATCAGGCTTCAGGCTTATCAAACTGCGTGGGCGGAGGTGAGACCCGTAAGGCCAAAGACCGGCGACGCGACGCGCGAGGCGTTAGGCGGCGCGTTAATCGAGGCGACCAGCGGAATTCCGTTAACGTTTCGAACGCCACAGACGACTCTGGCCTAGCAAAGTGTAAGTGACACCCTAATGTATCCGACATAAGGCGTTCCAAAGGTTAATGCCGAGACATGAAGAGGGCTATGCTCAGAATCCCTTTGCGCGATCGAAATAGAAAAGAGGAGATCCGCACGAGAACCAAAGTCACCGACATATCCCTAAGAATTGCTAGACTTGGGCTGTGGGCGGCGCATTACGCTCGCAGAACAAATGGCCGATGGAGTCGAAGACTTCTCTACTGGCGTTCGCGTACCGAAAGACGCAGCGTGAGTAGATCTCCAACAAGGTGGCTGGACGACGTGGCTAAGATGCGGGAAACCGATGGATGCAAGCGGCGCAGGGCCGGGTGCTTGTGGCAAATCTTGGGGGAGGCCAATGTCCAGCCAGCAGTGGACGTCTTTCCGCTGAAATTATGATAATGATCAGAGGCGTGAAGCAGGACGGAGCGCTATACGCGGCGGCACATGTTAGAATTAAGGCCACATATGATAATCTGGATCTCAATAACCATAACGCCTATGTGCATGTTCTTTTGATATATAAAACTTGGTCATATTTCCTTGAGACTGGTAAACGTGAAAACACGTAGAAACAAAGTCCTCGATAGTTCTATTTTTCAAACATAACACGTTTGTCGCATATTTTTGGTTGAATCTTCGAAATCCTAAGGTCTTTAACGATGATTTTTGATTCAATAGTTAAGTCCTTATAACTTCTTAATCCTGGTAAACCATTTTTTTAATATATGTTGTAGTTTTAAAGGAAACAGCAATTATTTGAATTTGACCCTGCTCGTTCTTTGCAGAAGCACATGAAGCCATCCCTTTTTGTTATTGTGTAGGCGTGACATTAGCTTATGTATAAAACCGTTTAAGTTAATGCATTCGGCGGTGGCCGCGATGCCTATCCGGCTTTTGACCGCTCGGCGGTGCTCGCGGCGAAGAATGCTGTACGTATGTACATCAAGCGAAAAACGCGAGACCACTCTTCTCCATTAACGGTGTCATACATCGCCATATGTTTGATTTGCACGTGCATTGAGCCCGTCGCCCGTCGCGTCGCGCATCGCGTCGCCATTCCTCATCGATGCCTAAGCGCGACCAACTACTCAAGAGGGCGATGACGTGACGTTACCGCCACCGCCCTTTTCTTTTGTTTAGTAGTGGCCAGTAGAAATTAGATCCATAAGATATCATATGTCGCCGATAAGTCGCCGTTACTCCCAAGCGACTAAAACGCGTCATTCCGTTTCAGGCTGTATCGGCTTCTTTATCATGACTAAAACTTTTTTCCCAAGATTATTGATTAATTATTTATACCCCGCCTGACCTGTTAAGATCCGATCGATCGGATTACCGGTTAATTTTATCACAATAGCTTCAAAAGTTGTTAAAATCGAAGTCACGCGATCTTTTTCCTTATAAATAGTTATAAAGCTCATATAGTTGTGTCTCAAAACTTACAGGTGTAATGCCGTCCTAAGAATCATCAAAATCGGTCCCGCGTTTAGTTTCTAGAGCGCCACAAAGGAACAAACATACATATATGGACTGATAAACACATTACCCTACCCCTCCGGCAGTCGGATAAAAAAAACCGGCCAAGTTCGACGGACTCACACACGAAGGATTCAATACACACTATGTGGAAATTTCAACTGTCTGCCTATTAAAGAATGCAAATAACCGGTTATTACCGGTATTAACCGGTTATTTTCATACAAAAACGGTTAGAACCGGTTAAATTGCATTTACAACCGGCTGACAGACAGATGGATGGAAGGTTAGGGTTAGTAATAGGGTTCGGTTGGCGCCATTAAATACGGAACCCTACAAGCATAGACAGTCACCGAAGTCTTAGCATTCATCCGTCGTTTCTTACCATTTTGGTACAGAACTTTAACCATAGAGGAATCAGCCTTTTTCAAATTCATAGCAGCTATTATAAGATCACCCATTCTACTTCTTCTTAACGTAAGGCGAAAAATGTATCAACAAAACAAAAACTCCAGGGCCTTCATTCTGGACGATAAAAACCATATCGTTTGTGACTTGTTATGGAATTGTTTTTAACTCGGCCGCCATTACGTTCAAGTAAATAAGAGTATATACATTTTTTGTCCAAAAATAAGTACTTACTTAATTTTTAAGAATCAGTATAACTGATTCTGATGAACGAACAATCCGAACAATGTATCCCAAGGTAATCCCTTTACTTTTAACTAAATCAGTATTAATCATCCTTTTTGAATACGCGACCCTTTTTCAAAAAACTTCTGACCCAGGGTTAGGGTTACCTATCATCCGTCCGGGACATGTCCGGACTTTGTACGGGTCTTTAATGTGTCCGGTTTTTTTATTAGATTGAATATGAGTAATAAAACTTCATATACCGCACCCCGCATCCTACCCCCTCGGAGTGCGAGCGTGTTCTACGATACCTACCATGCCTACTTTACCACTGTAACTAAAGTGAGTAATGTTCCCATTGTGTGACTAAAAAGTCCGGACTTAAGAGCGCCTCCCTCGCAGCCAACTGCGAAGTTGACACGGTGCGCGGCACCATCAACGAAGGACAAATCCAAAAAAAAAAAAACAATGACCGGTTCAGCCGGACAGCATTTGAACTGTGAATTTGCAGTTCTGACGCAGTTGACGTAACTGCATCAAAAACTGCAAACCAACTGCGCAGTCCACTTGAAGTTGGCGTGCAGTCTAAGCGGTATGCGCGGTTGGTTTGCAGTGTTTGATGCGTTGACGTCAACTGCGTCAGAACTACCCTCAAACTACCATTTTGCAGTTCAAATGTCCGTCTGAACCGGCCCTAAACAAAAATCCATGGTTTTTACTTTTACCTACCCAAAATGATAACATTTTGACCAAACCATTATGACATTTAGGAAATAATTAACATTAAAGCGTAATTTTCCCCACCCGCTACAGCCTTATCTAAAAATACTCGTACCTAATTTTAAAAATGTCTTAAACTAAGCAAATATAACGACTTTAAATTTGAAACTATGCAATAAAGTAGACTTAATCGGTTCTTAAGGAGACTAAAATATAAACATATACTAAAAATAATCTAAACGATCACTAAAAGTATAAATAGAAAACAAACTAATACTTATATTTTGTGGTTGTTATAGGCGGTGGTGGCTCCGGATGCCTACTAGCATGGCTCCTGCTTTTGACCTTCCTCTTTGATCTGGCCATTGCTTTCAAAGTTACGATTCTTCTGAACACCGAAACGAGAAATCACACGTAATAAATCCAACAGGAACAAATATTCATGCTTCAAAAACGTGAATATTTGCACCTATTGATAATCGAACCGCGGCGGGACCGTCAGGCTTCTAAGCCAGATCACTGCAAACTGAGTTATTAACAAAGATATCTGGTCTTATATTGATATCCCAAGATTGTTGATTGCATTTTACCCCGTCTGACCCAAGACATTCGAAGACAGAAATAATGGGTATAATTTTATCACAAAACCTGCAGTTTTCAAATAGATAACTATCGGTAACGCGCCAGCCTTCTAACTGCACACTTCTGTGTAAACATGAACTAGATGTCAATCAGATCGCACATTCAATCTCAACTGCGACATGTTTATTGAATTCACAATTGTTACTGCCAACGCATGTACCTACAGTGAGGGAAACTGAAAGACGTAACTTTTCATGTCTTATTCACATTAGTATAAGAGCGAAAAAGTTACGTATTTTAGTTTTCCTTGCCGTACACTATAGAGCGTCAGATATAGTGCCACAGTATAAAGTGTAAAACACAGAGCGCGGGCGCATGTCGGGCGCCGAGCATGTCGTTTTCGTCGCGGGAGCCGCGCTGGGCGCTGCGTTCACACACAGCGCTGAACCGCGGCGGCCCCGCGCGGGTGAGCGCGGCTGATCGCAGGCGGGCCATCGGGACCGGATGGAAATGGTGAGTATATAGATAGAAGACTGAAGGAGTGTTTAGTTATGTCATGCTCCCTGGAAACCCCACCGTCTCTCTTATAATTTTTTAAACCATGTACAAATTATGTACCGAATTTGTACATAGGACTTAAAAAAAATGTACCTCAATAGATCGAAAAAAGAAACAGACGGTGATTAATAAAAAATACCGAATTAGTACAGTCAACCAATTTGATTCCTAGGCCACTGTGGACTTTGTCAATGTGACGTTGTAAACCAAATCATAAGAAGTCTGTAACGTTTGGTTGTCAACGTCACTTTAACATAGTCCAAAGTGGCCTAGAAATCAAATTGGTTGACTGTACATTTGAGTGATTGTACTAGTTTGGAGCGATCCGCTCAGTGAACGAGCGCGCACAACCCTAAGTAGTTCGTCTTTAAACACAGGTGTATCGAGCAGCTTGTATGTGTGCACGAATAAATAGCCAAGTGTGAGTGCGAGTCGGACTCGCGCACGAAGGGTTCCGTATCATTATCGAGCAAAACACGGCAAAAAAATCACGTTTGTTGTATGGGACTTCAATATTAAGTTTATTACCGGCAACAGAAATACATCATGAGTGAAAATTTTAACCGACTAGCTATCACGGTTCATGAGATACATACAGCCTGGTGACACAGACAGACGGACAGTCGAGTCTTAGTAATAGGGTCCCGTTATTACCCTTTGGGTACGGAACCGTAAAAAGGAAGAGTATGGTTGATGGATTGTCAATTCAAAGAGAGACCAATTGCCATTAAACAAAAAATTGGATTGGATTCCAAGTGACACATTTCAGTATCTGGCCCCAGAAATATATCATTAAAAAACGCCAAAATTACACGTATCTCATTATATGGTTACCCCTTTAATTATATACTATGGCTGGCAAGTATAACGGAAATAATATCCATTGTTGAGTGGATATCAAAAATATTGTACGGACTCAATTAAAAACACGTTAATTTTTTCCTTGTGACGAAAATTTGCCATAAGATCGTAAGACAAATTTTTGTCACACAATGGAAGAAAGTTATCGTTGTGTCAATTAAGGCCTTAACTAATCGCTCGCGATGGGCTTGCAACTTGTCACTTATACGCTGGTCTAATCTCTAACTCTGGTCTAAGTCTAACATCTTAGCCTAATGCCCTTACTTATAAACGAAGAGTAAACATGGAGTAGCTAAGCCATGCTTTGTCCATATTCATTGAATTCAAATGTCACAAAAACAAGTAAGGACAAAACATGGCATAGCTACTCCATGTTCATAAGTAGGGACATTATTGTGCAAAATTTGGTTACACAATTATCAAAAAGTTTTTAGAGTTGTAGGTAATTCTGTAGCTCTGCCTACCCCACTCTGGGAAGAGTTTATATATGTATGTGTATGCTATGCCCCCATTTTTTTGTGTACTTATGGAGATATCTCCATCTCATTCCCACTGCTGCGCCCCTCTTGTCGGTGACTTATCTATATATATAAAAGGCAAAACTGACTGACTTATATATCAACACACAACCGAAACTACAGTACCTAGAAACTTGAAATTTGGTACAGGGGTTCCTTTCATGATGTAAGTGAGCACTAAGAAAGGATTTTACGAAAATCGACCCTCAACATATAGGTGCAATACTCCCCTGAGGGCTCAAACCTTCAAGGTCCTAAAGCAAAGAAGGGCTCATACATTCTAGGGATGTTACGGAGCTCCAAATCTGGTTCGGATAAGATTGAGCTTTGAATCCGGTTGTGACTTGTCGCGCGGCCAAGCTCATATCCCCTGTGCTTACACATTACAGACACAATTCATTTTAACCTCCGCCTCCGACCCCGATTTCAGTTCCGGTTCCTACTGTGATAAACCCAATATAAAATCTTCGGTCCTAATAAAACCACCTCAGTAATATATTCATCGATTGATGCAAAAGGAAATGATGGACTGACAGAAAACAAGACACGAAAGCACACACAGGTTGTTCATAATTGAAAGTCATCCTTTTTACCCAACTGCCCGTAGTAGTATTGCCTTATTCTTTGGCAATAATTTAAACCTGGACCTGCTTGGCAAAATGTAATTGCTTTTAAGGGTGCGGCTCCATTTAGGCGGAGACGAGCAGAGCGGAGGACGTGTAGGGATTGACCAAACATATTAGTTGAAATCCACATCAGGTCTCCACTCCGCTTCAATGGAAACAGACAAGCGGAGATGAGCGGAGCGGAGAGGAGGCTTGTAGGAATCGACCAATCATATTAGTTGAAATCCACATCTCGTCCCTGCTCCGCTTCAGTGGAATAAGTCAAGCGGAGACGAGCGGATCGGACACGAGACATAACTGCATTACTACATTGTAATCACTCCATTCAGCTCTGCTTGTCTCCGCTTCATTAGAATCACTTAGCTCTTTTCACAGCTCTGCTCCACTCAGTGGAGCCGCAGCCTTATGCATTATCATATTCTCAACGTTATGATTGCTCTTATTAACTTCACGAAAGCAACCTCATTTGTTTGTTTGTTAAACTTTCACAGCTAAACCACTTGACATTTTAGTAAAATTGGGTATGAATATATCTTAAAATTCCAAGAAGAATATACTGGGAATGGATATTCTTTTATAAATGTTTATAGTTAGTTAGCGAAAGGATCTTATCAACAAAGCAGACTCATTTGAATTCTTTTACTATTATTGTTATTTTAAGTCTAATTGAATTAAATGACTTTATGCTTACCTAATGTATACAGAATGTATTTGAAAATATCAGTGATTAAACAAAAAGCTCTTCCAATTACAATCTTAGATAGCAGTGTATTTGATAAAAATAAACATGATGTTTATGGTATAAAAAGAACAATAAAACTGGCGTCATTCCAGTCATTGGGTATATATGTTTGGATGGGGTTGAACATAGCCTCAATTTTCTTGACCCTTTTTCTTTAAACACAACCAAAAGTAATTTTACTTTGCATTTTCTCTCTCATAATACGTGCAACTGTAGCTCAACAGTCTCGGAACATTCGCAAGGATCAGCTAGACTGTATTGCTAGAATATTAAATAACTGAAAGTGTTTATTTTAATTGGATTTTGCGATTTAACCTCTGACTCTAGATACTAAACGGGCATACGAGAACCTAGACGTCTAATCATAAGTACACGATAACATAGACTACAAAAAATTGTGAGGGCAAACTGTTTTTGCAAATATCGTAATCTCCTACATAAATATACTAACAACGTAATGATATCACTAAAAACCCAGAATATTCTCAAATTTCTGTCAATGAAAATGCCACCTAGGCAGCAGAGAGTCGCATAGTTTGGACGTCATCATCGACCGGTACGGAATGGAATAATAGCAAATTTATAAAGGTCAGTGTGAGAGATACGGAAAAACGTATTTACCTTAAAAATAACACGAAGACTCATCACAAATATAACACATTTGGCTCCTACCCACTTCAAAACATGATCCGTCAGCAGCCCTGATACCACAGACTATCTATGGACTTCTGACAAAACAGATAACCTCTACTTGCCGGCTACGTTTCGTTTTGAAGTCACTTTCGGAAATGATATTATGTAAGAATGTAAGATATAGTTTTTTTTAGTTTTTTAATATTATTGCTTAATAATTACGTTTCAATGTCTTCTTGTTATTTCAGTGAGTTGGGTTTCATACAATTAATATTTACATGTTATACATACATACCTTCACGCCTGTAATCCCAAAATGGGGTAGGCAGAGCTACAAAATTACCTACAATTTTATTATAAAAACTTGTTGACAATTCAGTAAACACATATTGCACAAATAGGCTAAGATGTTTACTAGCGTATTGTTCAAGCAAGCCTATATTCCCTTAGCCGCCTCTTACGACATTTTTACTATTTTTCTAGTTTTTTTTTTACTGTCGTGGTATTCATTAATATAAACATTTACTTACATAGAATTCAACATAAAATTAGGTACTTAAAATTTTAAATTAACTTAAAATTGAACATTTCTTCCTTATGTCAAATTAGTATACTAGTACCTACTACCTAGGTATACAGGTAAGAGTAGTGGTAATTACACATACCGGCATACCCTTAAAGGGCTTCTAAGATAAACAGGCCATATTTTCACTGCAATATATGGCCGGCAACTATTGGTGTCTTTTTCTAACATACGAGTAAAAGAGGGACATAGTTGCCGGCCACATATTGCAGTGAAAATATGGCCTGTTTAGAAGCCCCTTTATAATCTGTGGGTAACTACTGTAAACTGTAGGGTGAGAACGGACGGAGAAATCTGGGAAGTGGGAAAAGCGTGGGTAAAACAAACAAAAGGTGTCCTGCCTCCGGACCTGCGTTCTGCGCTTTGCGCTGCGCTGTCAGTCTTTATAGTATACGGTCCTAATCTATCACAGATTATACGGGACCCGCCTCAAGAAAGGACCTCTGTGAAATTTTGCTCCTTAATAATTATTCTCTGGATAGTTTTTTTTACTGAACAGCCTCTGAAGCAGCAACCTACTTAACTAACAGCTTCGGAAGAAGCATTAGGAGCAACCAGCGAAGACTAGGAAGGAACACGATGGCTAAAGTGATGCTGATCAGCTTGTTGATGATAACTGCTGTGACAGTAAGTGATTTTTATGATGATTTTTTTACCATTTAAACTTTTAAATTCACTATTTAAGCAATTTTTTAACCTTTTTTATTCATTAAAACTATTTTGCATATACAACGTGTTACAAAAATAACACAAAACCTGAAAATTACTAACTCTGTAGGTCAAACTGATCAACTTTTATTATGGGACCAACATCCAAATCGCGAAAGCTTTTGGCTCTCGAAGTTTGTATGGAACAGCTGTTTTTTTCTTTCGCGATTTGGATGCTGAGCCCCTAATAAAAGTTGATCAGTATAAAAGTACAGAGGTAGTAGTTTTCAGGTTTTGCGTTATTTTTGTTACACATTGTATAATTAAATCTGTGTTCCATTAATAAGTGGGCAGGTAAGTATTGATTTAGAGTGAGCTGCAAAAGGGGTGAGGTTCTATAGATAGCATTGCCTCTGGGAAATTTTCATCTCATGTATTGATTTACTGCCACTGCACCTCTCACCCCCTTCATTCGTTACCAGCCTAACAATTGGAGTTAAACAAAATGGACTCAATCCACAAAACAATCGGAATACACTGCGTATATTTATGACGGCGGTCCCAATAGGTAATAGGTAAAAATACTTTACTGTTTGCCTAATTGGACCACAACTTTAGATGGAATATTGGATGTTTATCAGTAACTCGCTTATGAGAGTTATGAGTCTGTCTGCATTTGTTTCTCAGAAAAAGAAAGTACTTTGAAAGATCTAAGCAGACATTTAGACGGCAGGGAGCGACTTTGTTTTTACTAAATAAAAACGCTAGTGCAACATGGCGCAGACTAAATTGCATTTGCATCGACACTGTAACTGCATTGCGATTGTTACTGCATTTGCCGTGTCCAGACTATCAGCGAGTTTATAGCGACTGCACTGCGACAGCAGCATCTCATTAGTGCGCAACTTGTGACTTGCAACTTGTTGTAACCAACTCAACAGCGCAACTAAAGCGCGCTACATACCATCAGTTTTAACTGCACAGTTTCAACTGTACAGTTTTATCTAATGAAATTAGATATTTCTTAGATCATCAGTTTAACTGCACAGTTCACAGTGCCTACACACATACGTTTTAACTGACCAATTCACCTGTGCAGTTAAAAGTGATGGTATGTAGCCCGCTTATCTGACAGTGCGCTACATCGCGCTAACGAAGTTTCTCCTTGTAATAATAATAATAAGCCTTTATATCCTGAACTAAACAGAGTTTGCTACAATTATGTTTGCTACAATATGTCCCGTAGCTCAGTTTGCCTCTTGGCATAGGCCTCCTCTAGCATTTTCCACTGGGTTCTGTCGCATGCTACCCTTCTCCAATGATGTCCAGCCGTGAAAAAACATCTAATACTCAAAAACAAGGTAAACCTCCCAGCAGGTATTAATGTGAAGGAAGACTACTCTTGGGAAGTTTCTCCTTGACTTACCTATTATTACTTCCAACTTCATCCCATTTGTCTTCGGTCTCCAGGCATAACACCCGCCTATAGAGAATTAGAGAGATCTCTATATTCTCCTCTGTTTCATCCACTCTTTTTTTTTTATACAGGCGCAGTTTTACGAAGATCACCGTTGTGTCTGCGAGTGCCCGAGCCCGGCCGAAATGATCAATAGCTCCCTGAGCCGCGAAGCGACCATCCTCGTGGCTGACGTGCCGCCCCATGAATGGTAAAGCATAAGTTGATCAAATTGATGACACAAAATTAAATTGAACTTTAATGTAGGGTAAAGTCACCAGTGGTCAGCCAGAGACCAGTAGTCGACCTTATATGAGCGCGAAGACTGGGAAATATATCTTTCGTATTCTTCCCACTCATACAATGTATAGGCAGAAGCCGACTACAGTTCTCTGGCTGGCCACTGGTGACTTTACCCTACTATATTACTAGTAGGGTAAAGTCACCAGTGGATTGGAAAAATAAAATAAATATATTTATACTCTGTTCAATCTAGGATGATGCCTGTGACAGATTGTATAAACTTATAACATTTCTTTAAGTTTACATAAATACTATAATGATATGGTCCGCCTTATAAGAAGCTGCACACTTTAGTGTTTTTTCACTTTAACGTCATGTTTGAACTGCTGCACTAATCTGTCAAAGGCGTTAAAGCGACACGGTACCAAAGTGTGCAGCTTCTTATAAGGCCGACTGTACATACCTAGCGATACCGTTCAAAAATTTAAATAATCGCCTATTTTTAAATATGCCTGAAACAGGGATCATTCCACTGATACACCTGACATATATATTTTTACCTCCTTCCGCTTGCAATACAACACTTATCCATCTGTCACATTACAGCAACTGCCTCGGGGTGGTGCTGCCGCACCTCTCCCTGACACTGAAAGACCTTGAGTACGAATACTGCTTGCTCTGCAACTGCGCATACCAAGTCCGCAACACAACTGTTATCAAGGTAATCCTAGTATTACGCAGACACGTGCGCGTTTGCTTTCCACTGCGGTGTATAGTATGAATTCTCATACGACATGCCACTATACAACGCAGTGGAAAGCGAACGCGCACGTCAGGTCGCGGGCCTTTATTATAATAAAAACCAGCTCAGCAATCTGTGATGTGGAATTTTAAGGAAACAACTTTACATTACGAGAATCTTTATTATACTGTTCCACATGTTAAGGTATACAGGGTGGAAAAAACGAACACCACATGGACGGCAACTACCTTAAATATTGGAAATAGCAAGTTCTACGCAAAGGAGACTAAATTTTATTTTTGAATCTCGGAATTCTTCATCTGAATTTCGGAAACAGCTCCAACGATTTTCATGAAATTTAGTATGCAGGGAGTTTCAGGGGGCGATAAATCGATCTAGCTAGGTTTCATTTTTAGAAAACTTTCCAAAAATAATACCGAGCAAAGCTCGGTCATCCAGGTACACCCTTAACCTTGATGTTGGCTTTGGTGGGGGGTTTAATAGTTGAAAATGTATCCAGTGCTCTTGATGTTTCTCAAGTGGTGGTTTTAGTGGTTAAAATATACCTTAATACTCGGGTGGCATTCGCGATTCTAAATATCGTTTGTCCTAATAGCCATTTGTCCTAATTTATCGTTTGTCCTTAACTGGTTTTCAGCTGAGTCAAACAACTTTTTAAGCTTTCCAGAAATACCTGCGGTTAATAGGTTAGAGTTGTGTTATAACAACACGAAAAAGTTTTAAACATCAGTCGGAAATGGCTTTTGGGACAAATGATGAATAATAACAAATGACGATTAGGACAAACGATATTACAGATTCCGATATAGACTCCTAATGCCCTTCATGTTTTTTAGGTGGTGGTGATCGCCCTTGTATGGCTGATGTCATTGCTGCTCGTCTATCTGACCTTTCTGCTTTGCCTCAACCCCCTCTTGATTGGGCAACGTCAGGGATACGATAATGTCCGCAACCGCAACCTCGAGGAGGTAATTAAACAAATAAATATCACCCTGTGTATACACTGTTATTTTCAACTTACCCCAAAAAATTACCACACCCCAAGTTTAGAGCTAGTGTCAACCTTGCCAAAAATACTTAGGCCTCTTTCGCGCTGGCAACCATGACCAGGGGCACGTTTTATAAAGCTACAAGTTACAATTTTACAGGTCTAAACTGGCAACACTGCTCAAATGGCTGGTTGTCATTGGTCGAGGTTGTGTCAAATGGAAACTTGTAACCTGTAAATTGTAATTTGTAGCTTTATAAAACACGCCACAGAGGGCTTATTGTGTATCTCACTCGCATTCGCAACCGGCTACAAAGTGGAGCAATTGTTTTCATTTTGTATGCAGACAAGCCTTCGATTTTCAAAATGAAAAGGATCGTGATTGCGAGTGCGTTAGACAATAAGCCCGCAGATATCCGCCGTTGTTGAACCAGTGGTACGGATATTTTCGTTGATGACGTTTGAAAATATTAATAAAACAATTCCAAAGTTGTGAACTTGTGAAGTAAAACCCGAGAGGCGCATGCATTTGATATCAGTTTTTTTTTTATATCTGTAATAGTTACGGAATAATCGCCAGGTCACACCTTAACGATTACACCCTGTATACTGTCAGTTGCGAATGCAAGCGTGATAATATCCGGCCGAAAGCTATAGAGAAGCTGGGAATACTGCATTTATCCTCGGCCAAAGTTACACCCTGTACTTTGTCTTAGTTTATTTTTAATCTAATTTCGTTTTTTTTCTATTTCAGGGGCGCAACCTCATCGTGAGTTCCGAAGAGGAGCAAGAACGTATCTAAAGAACATTCATCCTTTATATATTTTTGGGCCCTTTTTAAAGACCTGGCCAAAAAAATTCTTACATCGCTAGAATTTTTTTTGTTGAGCAACTTTTATTATGGCACGAAAACTGCCGGATCATTGCCTGACTTTTTATAGAGGTTCGAAAGATCGACTTTTTCATAGCACAGTCACGGAGTTTAATTGATGAGCCGTCATAGAACCAGTGTCGCGGTGAGCTAATGATTATTTTCGACGTTAATTCCTTTCTCTTGACTTGAGGCTGTTATTATGACAGAGTTCTATGGCGGGTCATCAAGTGACAGAACCAATGTTGGCATTTTTCAAAAATGTTAGAATTTTTAGCATAATTTTTTACTTTCCAACATTGTAAATAAAAAGTCGGAGAATGACCCAACAGTTTTCATGCCATAATAAAAGTTACTCAAAGAAAATTAATTCTAAAGTCGCCGTCAATAGAATTTGCGAACTGTGTAAACAAAACCAAACAAACCAATTCACCATGATTACTCGATAATCACGTACTTTTAAAGATCAAGTCAGGTCTTTGCAACGATTTATACACTAAATCATTATTTTCATATTAAGTTTAAGATGAAATAACTATTCATTATACGTTATTTTTAATAAAAACACGCTTGGTGAATATTTGAGGTTATGTGTCAAACAGTACTAATTTGTTTACATAGTTCGCAAATTCTATTGACGGCGTCTTTAGCGACCTATACCAATTTTTTTTTGGCCGGCACTTTCGAAAAAGGCCCAATATCAATGATCTCCTTTGGCTCACTAATGTATTGCTCGTGTGTAACGGCTTTAAACGTATTATCAAGTCATAAAAAAGTAGGCACTTAGGCCACTTTTGGCTTGCATTTAAAAAAAAGCCTAATCTTAAATGTCAAAATGAAGCCTGGCTCGGTTTATAATATATTTCAGATATTTACGGTGCTACCATTAAATTGACGTAAATAGAAATTCTATCAACTAAAATTTCTTCTGAATTTGGAACAGTATAAAAACACACTGTATTATTGCGAATTTAAGGGACACCGTAATATCTATTGAGTCATTAAATAGTTTGTTAATTTTTAATTTGTTCTAAGGATTTTTAATATTTTTGTACTTAGTTGACACTTACCCCCTTACTAATAAACGTTGAGTAACGGTGGTATAGCTATACAATGTTTTGTCCTTATCTGTCAAATCCAAATGTCACAATGACAGATCAGGACAAAACAGTGTATAGCTATACCACCGTTACTCAACGTTTATTAGTAAGTTTTACTTGTTTACTAGACTGTTACTAAATATTGTTTAAAAACTAGATTTGAAAATATTTCTTTATATTTATAAAAGTATTGAATATAGAACTAGTAGAGCTATTTTAGCTCTTTATTAGGAAACAGACGAGACTTGACAATCGGTTCATGGTTTTTTTAACGTCCTGTATGTTTTATTTCGTCCGTTTACTCTCTCAACCTCGTATCTGATCGAATAGGTAGGAAAAGCATTCATGTTCCTTAAATAATAAAGACTACACTCCTATCTAACTATTCGATCAGATACGAGGTTGAGAAAGTAAAGGGACGATTTGTTTTGTCTACAAATTTTTGTCTGTTAGATAGTCAATTTTGAATTAATTGTTTTTACCCAACGGTAATGCGATATACACCGTGGGTGTTAATAACCCGAAATATTTTAACCATCGATTTTAGAGCCTATTTGGGGTAAGTATTTAATGTGGTATAACATGTAGTCCAATAACGCATAATTTCCGAGATTTTTATTATATAAAAAACAATTTCACAGTTAATTTAATTTGAACTCTGTCACCTTAACCTAAAGCTTATTTACTAAGAAATTGATTAAATTAATTTATGATGTACGTTGATGATATTACTACTTACAACATGAATCTTTCTTAGTAAATAATGCTTTAGGTTAAGGTGACAGAGGTCAAATTATATTAACTATGGAATTGTTTTTTAAATAATGAAAATCTCGGAAATTATGCGTTATTAGACTACATGTTATACCACATTAAATACTCCAAATAGGCTCTAGAATCAACGGTTAAAATATTTCGGGTTATTAACACCCACGGTGTATTGGCGCCATAGAGCGCAATTTTATTAATGAAATCGTCATTTATTTGAAAAAGCCTCGTATCTCGTATGTCGTACGAGTTTTAACTTAAACGTGAAGTGAATTAAGTTCAAACTCATACATCTCGAAATATCAGATACGAGTTTTTTCTATAGTAGTAACGAAATGTTAGCTCCGAAAGCTCTATTGGTTCCGTAGGTAATGCTTGAAGTAAGAAATTTATAAGATTTTATAAAATTAACACTGTTGTATTTTTAACCCCTCTCTAAAAGAAGGGGTGTTATGTATAGGAGCTTTAATCTTGTAATTTATCGGAACCAAAATTATGGTGGAATGTTGTTATAAGATCGGTATCTCGAAGTGCCAAATAGGCATAGATAGATAGATTTTAAGATAATGTAGCCACTGTTTTGTCATCATTGCGTACAGCGAGCTTAGTCATACTTTTTATAAAATCCAAGTTTTAAAATTAATAATACATATCAAGTTCAAATATAAATAGTATTTTTACAAAAACAAAAAAAAACGGTTTACATCGTCTGATAAAAACAATTGGTATTTAGTTGAAACGGGCTATTTAAAATAGATCTACACACATGATCATAAGTCCTCTATTATGCGTTCAAAACCCGTAGGTAAGACCAGCATTACCTGTGGTAGTAGGTGACAGCGATGACAGCTGTTAATTTTGGAAGATGTTCCAAATTTTGAACTTACAATATTCGATAACGTAATGAAATTACGTTAAAGCTGTCATCGCTGTCACCTACTACCACAGGCAATGCTGGCGCGGCTTCTGAACTCATCTTAGAGTACTTATAATATGTGTGTAGATAAAGTATTGTACGCGACTCTACGTAATTGGCATTATGCAACCGTCACGTAAACTATATTTGTACGCTGATGGTGGCTCACAGTTGCTACGAGGTTAAACGAGAGCTTAATCTGAGATGCGTTCTATTGACGGCGAAATTTATAAGAATTTAAATTTGAGACCCTACTGAGTTTCGTGTCTTGTACAGTCACCCAATAAAAATGTTGAGCATACTTAGAACCTTGTCATTGTGACTGCCATTGTTATTGTCATACTTGTCATTTGATGTTCAGTTTGAAGTTTATTATGACAGTGCACTAAAGTGCTTAACATTTTCATTGGGGTACTGTACATTCTTAATAGTGTTTTCACTATTTGAGAAAGATAAATTCCGTAGGAATATTCTACTAACATGTTTTCTAAATTGTGATAATTTTAGGACAGATCATAATAATATACTAAATTATCATAAGGCTCTAAATACTGTTTTGATTTTGAATTAAAATGTGTGATAGAGGAAAGTATAAAATAATAACTTATTGTTTAATATTTTTGAGATAAAGTTTTTGTTACTTTACTTAAGGATTTAGTTTATATGATTAAACTTTCTGTGATAGACAAAAAGCGAGGCTCATTGTCACAATACTTATTTAAGAATAAGTGCATAATATAATGTATTAAAAAATAAATCATTATTGTTTCACTTGTTAACCATAAGAACTTTAAATATTGGCAAAAAAAAAATAGTGTAGTTACTAAACTTCAGCGATTGTATAATTTAATTTCTATTTGCCAAAGTTAACCTTTCTGCTCACGAAGCGTGCAAAATGGCTGTCTGTGTGCGTGCACACGCACACACGTAAACTGTCACTCGTGCTGTCGCTCGGAGCGTTGTCTTACCTAGTGTATTTGTGTGCTTGCGGTAAGTCGTGTATAGGATGATTTCCATCAAACGGCTCGCATCGCATCGGATCGGTACGGATTTTACAATCTTTAAACGATTTTAAATCATATACACAGTATTCGTATTCTTTCCGTTCCGATCCGTTGCGGGCCGTTTGGTGGAAATCATCCTTATAACGAACGAAACTTACTATGGAAACCTTAAATTAAACTATTTGCAACAAAATTATACCAATTTTCTCTTTGTACACTGTTTTTAAGATCGTCTTTTCAAAAGCTTGCAAAATTTCCAACAAAATTAAGAACCATAACATTTTAAGTAGACATATAACGTTACCACAAAACGAAACGAACTAAAAAAATCAAATCACTATGGAAAAAGTAACCCTATCAATCGAGTGACGTCACTGACGTAGGGGAGGAAAGCAGGTGTGCAACGGTACTTATAGTAGAATAGTAGATTTTTAATAACAATAGCAACACCGTCGCGTCGTGAGAATGGCGGGAACGGCGCCGGCCCCCGCGCGCGGGCGTCCGAGGGGAAGTCAAGATTTTAAATCTTTTTGAATAGATTTTACAATTCCAAAGACATTGTAATACGTAATAAACAAATTGTGGACAGCCTGATTTATTACGGATAGTTTAATGTGACATCGATTTATTTTCTTTATCGAGACAGTTATATAAGTTGTTTGTCGTGCTTTTACATTATAACATGAGGTCTTCCTTTACGTCGTAGTGTATCTTTCAAAATGTATTCCTGTGTTTTGTATTTTTTATTTATACCTACCTAGACAATGTTTGTAAATGACTGACTTTCTCCACGTAGGTACTTAGGTATGTTATGAGTTTGAAATAAGTTTTTACAGCTGAATCATCAACTATTATACCGTACAAATTGAAATTTTATGCAATACTAACTTCTGCCCGCGACTTCTTCGTAGACTATCGTTATTCCGTCGGGAACTTTAAAATTTTTCGGCATGAAAAGTAGCCAATGTGTCCGGCCAGGGCATAAGCTCTGTCCATTTCAAATTTCATCAAAATCCGTCGAGCCGTTGTTGCAGCGTGAAGGAATAACAAAGTAACACACACAATTTTTGCATTTAAAATAGTGTGATGGAGTTACTAGTCTTGGACAGTTTTAGCTGACAGGCACCAGTAATGGACACTTAACTCTTAATTCAAATTTCATACAGTCCTAAATTGATTGTTGCAAAACAAATGAATAACCATTATCTTCTGTAAAATAAGAATCAAGTGTCCATCATTGGTCCTAGTCCATTACTAGTTCCGTCACACTATTAGTAGGATAAAGGTTACCTACTAAAGATTTAGATGTTCGCCCCTCAAATTACTCATAAACTGTCGAACTTATTCGGATGTAATAATAAATAATTATGGCATACCTTTTGAGACCGTTTCAGTTGTTCGAAACATAACAAGTAGTTGACTACCAACCACGACCCGAGGAAATAAGATCCTATATTCGCATTATGGTACGCGGGCGCTACTCAAAAAAACTTCACGTAACGCTGCACGGCCGGTATACTACAGTTCTCAGAGGTTTGAAATACACCGAGCTATGCCAGTAATTTTGGGTCTTCTGCGGATATTCTCATTCCTGATTCGATCTTGCAGAAACACCGAGCTAGCTCCTTCGGTGACCCTGAGCCTTCTTATGAGGCCTATTGTAAAGAACCACTCACCACTAGAAACACACTGAGTCCAAGACTTTTTATTTTTTTATGAGTTATCAAATCAGCATACATCTTTCTATAGGTATAACTATAATAGTTGTCTAGTGCCTGTAGTATATACAAGCCTAGAGATGCCTAGAGCTTCGCCGCAACTAGGCGAACGCACGACGTTTTTCATTATCATCAATTCTATAAATATTTTGCAATTTCTCTAGACGTCACGACATTTTGCATAATAATACCAACTTGCCTAGCCCGAAAAGCGGTCGGCGGTCCAACTATCAACAAACGCTTTGAAGAATCGATATTTTATCAGCCCAAATACTAAATAATGATCACATACATTGATCTGTACAACAAACGTGTACTAATCCGTTATCGCATTCAGGCAAATATTTCCTTACATGTACCTTACATGTATAAAAAATCCCGTAAAAAAATAGCACAAACTAACTGACAATAGGTATTCAAAGCATCGTGTTAGGACTAGGGATGTTACGAAGCTTCGAAACCGGCTCCGATAAATCGGAACTTCCGATTGATACTACACCTCCGGTTCAGAGGCGCCCTACTTTGTAAATCGAAGTTCGAAGTTACGTTAGCCCCATCCCTGTCACTCGTCTTTCGAGACTAAATCGAGAGAAAGGGATGGAGCTAACGTAACTTCGAACTTCGATTTTCAAAGTAGGGCCTCTGACTCCGTTTCCAAAACGTTTTAATAGGAAGTCGATGCGCAGTGGCAGCGTCGCCGGCCAAACGTAAATAAAGGATTCATTTAAAAAAAAAGGGCTTGGATTCGTCAATGTCATTAGAGATGCCAAGTCATTTGTAACTTATAGGAAAATCAACCTTAGTGCTGTAGAATGACAGATTGACTTTGGACTAGGGTCCGTTTCCGAGAATTGCATTTCCTGGTTCCAAGCATGGGACGGTACCGGGATTCCCGGTTCTCCCGATTCTTTTTTTTCATCTCAAATTACCCGTAAACATTTGAGAAATTTAACGATTAAAAACTTTAATTTTTATAATTATTATTAATTATGCAATAAAACCATGCATGTTTTCTTCAACAAAAACATATCTTAATTAAGTAAAATACTTACTAGAAAGTTATTTGTTCTTCCTGTAGCATTTTTTACAAATCTAGAGATCGATTATTGCAAATATGCCACAAAATATGATGGATGTTGACGCGATGTGGCCGCTTGTGCCGGCGTCGTCGTTCATTGTGATATTTGTGATACGCGTCACGATATTTTTTTGGTATACATGGAAAGAACCGGAAGAAGCAAATATCTTCAGTACCGGTTCTTTAGACACTGAAATTCACGGGATTTCCCGGGAATTACAGAACCGGGATTTCCCAGGAGAATGCCCTACTTTGGCCCTGGGTCACAAATTTAAGTCTTTGACATTACCTGCCCCGAGCGTGAGCACCGCACGGCCACAGAATAAGTAATAGTACAAGGCACGGCCAAACGCAAATACTGCCCTGCTAAGACAACAGGCGGTATGTTATGTCACACAAAACCCCTGTAGCAAGTGCAACCTTATTACTAATCGGAGAGGATTGAATCTGCTTGGGCTATTGAATTTGAGATAACGCCTTTTGGCATATGAGGGCAGAATAGGGAACGTTTCTACGGTAACCCTTTGAAACGCATAAAATTGTTAGTCCGAATTGTTTGGTCTCATGCTGTAGAATGTCAGATTGACTATGCACCTAAGGTGGGTCACAAAACTCACAAATTTAAGTCTTTCACTGTACAAACAAGTACACATGACATTACACACAACTCATATTTACCTCTCCCTCCGACTTTGACTTCGGTTCCGGTTCATAAACCAAATTTCAAAACTCCGACTCCGGCTTCGGTTCCGAATATCAACCACCTCCGTAACATCACTAGTTAGAACACAGAGGCTCTACTTTGAAATCCGTAATTCGAACTTCGACTATTGCTATCCCTTTTGCTCTCGACGCGTCACTAATTCGCAAGAAAGTGATGGGGCGATCCGAAGTTTGAATTACTGATTTCAAAGTAAAGCCCCAGGTGCCCTTAATGTGGAGTAACCGTGGAGAAGCTATAAGCCATGCTTGATCCTTATCTGTCATTGTGACATTTGAATTCGACAGATAAGGACAAAGCATCGCTACTCTACGGTTACTCCGTTTATTATAATACTTACAAGCGGTGGGTCCGCCGGCGATGTCGGAATTCTTCGATCTATAATGCTGGGGCCATACTAAAGGGAAACGCCGTTAATTATAACGATGATAGTCCGTATGGCTCTAGCAATAACGTCTACCATCGCGGTTATTAACGGCGTTTCCCATTGGTGTGGCCCGGGCATAAGTGCTGGGCGCGGCCAGACAGTTCGACGCCTCACCGCTATAAGTAACGTACCTTATCATGAGTTACAATTACCGTACTCGCTAGCGAGTCGAACGCAGTCTACAACGTGTTACAAAATACCCCGTAAAAAATCTAATAAATTATAAAAGCCAAAAATATTGTCAACCCTAGTAAGCTGTCATGTCAGGGAACCGGAGTTAGCATAGATTATTTAACAGAGAGGCCAACCTACCAATTTAATAATTGTCAACTTTAATGGTTTTTCTGGTTTTCATCCACAAAGGTTCAATACTATGATGTCATATTATCATTATGCTTAAGTACTGGCTTCAAAAAACATCAAGACGGAAAAAATGTTATGTTGTCAATTTCAAATCTTCTTATCGATACTCTACAATTGTTTCGTGTTTTTTCCAAAATGACGATGTTTTCTAACTCAGAATATTACGACTCCAAAACTCGACTTGTAATATCTATCTAATCGAATTCTGTACATTTTGTTAGTATGTCTCTTGATCGTTTCACGAATTAGGTAAATATGTACATAAACATTCTGCGTAGTACTCTTTAATTTTACTGAAATAGGGTTGGCATATCAATGAAAAAAATAATGTTTTTTTTTTGCCGGTAAGTCATACGGTGATAGTACGGTTCTCAAATATTGTAAATATGGACTTGTTATAAGGCACCATTTAACCCCCTTTCGGCTTTACGGGTATTTTTGTAACACCTTTGAATAACAATACTGTGAGGGACAAAGCATTCGACTCGCTAGCGAGTACGGTAATTGTAAGTCATGGTTAGGGTACAGCATTTCCCAAAATGTGGGTCGCGATCGAGACTAGGGTTGCATTTGAGGGTAGGGTTGGATTTTTCCTGACATGTCAAGACTTTAGGCATTTTGTCAGGATTGCGGCTGGACTCGACAAATGTCAAGATTTTTCAAACAAGTATTCTACAAAAAAAAAACACTAAACAAAAATAACAAATAGATTGCAAAAAAAAACCGGAAATTGTAACAAAAATCAAATTATTACATTGCACACGTTGAGTATGAATCTTTGTTGTTGCGAGAAATGTTGGAACTTTTCGATTGATGGTGGACTTTTTTCAGGACTTTTCAAGTCTACATATGGGAATTCTATCCCACGAAGGGTTCCGTAGCATAGACCGCCGTTACCGTTGGTATCAATTTTATAACATGATTGATTTTTGAAATGAAATGATTTTTTAAATAGCTATCCACCAAGTATCACACGACGTTGGTTCTTAAATTTTAATACCTACACTGTTAAAAACAGAAAAAAAAGAAAAATTCACTACGCAATTGGGTACAATTGAAGTGTAGGGAAACTCCAGCTGTACCTCTTTTGTATCCTATCGCCAAACGTTTAGGTACTGATCGGATTACTGTACATACTGGGTACAGAAAATAAAAAGCGGAAAAATAATAAAAATGTTCACACTATTTTCGTGGTAAAGGCTTGTTTGTTTTAAGCTTTCGCGACGTTCACACATACTGTTATAATTAATACTTAAGGGAGCTCCCATACCTACAACGAACGTGTTTTTTTTTCCGTTTTTGATAATGGTACGAAAGCTTCATGCGCGAGTCCGACTCGCACTTGGCCGGTTTTTTTAGTATTTGTTGTTTTTCTTTGGTTTTGTGCCTACTATAATCTTACGAGCGCTTGTATGTTTTACCGTTTTTACCATAAAACAAAAATAAAAATACGTTGAAATAAAAATAGTTTCTTGTCTGGGGACCGCTTTTATTTCACTTTCTTTTTTCTTTTTTATTTGTTAACGCTTCGCGCGTCCGCGAATGCCCAGCTAGTTAGACTATCAAGATAAGAAGTAAGACCTTAAACCTAATATAGAACATACTTAGGGTCCAAGCGAATAACCATGTGCAATATTTATTTTACTAACCCTCTGATGTCACAAAGGAGTATTTATTCGCATACGTCAACACGTGTGATCACCCTCATAGGTAAAAGTATTTAGGTTTCTGAACATTTGGGTAAGTTTGTATGAACATCATTGACAACAGGGGCACGTTTTATAAAGCCACAAGTTACAATTTTACAGGTCTAAACTGGCAACACTGCTCAAATGGCTGGTCGTCATTGGTCGAGGTTGTGTCAAATGGAAACTTGTAACCTGTAAATTGTAATTTATAGTTTTATAAAACAGGCCCCTGATTTTTTTTAAAAGATGTTCTGATAAAAATAATTCTTGTAGAGGTTTTTCTCAAAAACATTTATTATTATTATTATTATTATTATTGACTTAGGGTGACCAATGATGGACACTTTTAGCTGACAGGCACCACTAATGGACACTTAACTCTTAATTCAAATTTCATACAATACATAAAACAAATGAATTACCCTTATCTTCTGTAAAATAAGAATCAAGTGTCCATCATTGGTCCTTGTCCATTACTGGTTCCGTCACCCTAGCAGTGCTTGCTACGCCTGCTTTGGACTCGTGGCAAATATAGTTTTTTTAAGCCCAAGGTAAATTATAGTATACTGACAGCAAATATAGTACTTTGATTAAAATATAAATTAATTCATTAAATATACTTACTTAATGCACAATATTTACTACTTACTAACATTATTATTACTTACCCTCGAGTGATATATACTGCTTTATACTATCTTACAAAGAAAATAAAAGATAAATATAAAAGCAACAAACGCATCAAAGGAATTCGCTCAAGCAAGAACGAGCGCGCCATCAACAAAAGTTTTTTTTTAATTGTTAATTTTAGCGCGCCGTACAGAGGTCCTACTTTGAAAATCGAAGTTCGATGTTATGTTAGCTCCATCCCTTTCTCTCGATATAGTCTCGAATGACAAAAGACAGAGATGGAGCTAACGTAACTTCGAACTTCGATTTTCAAAGTAGGGCCTCAGTTTGCGCGCCAAAAGAAGTTACAGAAGGTGAAGACGTCCCACTTCGCAGCGCAGGCTCTTATTTAATCTGTGGCGCAGGGTCCGATTTGCGTGCACGTTAACAAGGGTTGATTGGCAACGTTACTAGGATAAAAAAAGTAATAATAAACAGGGTTCGGAGTTTTCATAGCAGGGTAAAACGAAAGAGAGTTGTGCAGTCGATAGCAACATTAGCAACATAAAAATTGAACTCTTACTCATACTTATACTCATTTGTTTATTCTAGATCTAGTACATCTTTTCGTTTTAGTTTAAAAATAAAACCGGTTAATTACTGACGGTATCATACTATTGAGCTCTATTTTACTCAGTAAGTAATTAAAATCATATTACTTACGACATGCTAATTATCAACGTTGCGATAGTTTTTATTTACTCGACATTAATGGCAGTGATCAATACCGTAACATATGGTTTTACCGATTAGAATAGAGCTTTTAAAGCTTAGTTTACGACTACCCCATTAGCACCTATTATCGCTGTTGCGTTACGATTATTTAAATCAAAATTCGTGGGAATTGAACGGGACTCCTTGCAAATCTTACTCCGCCGCCAAGTCAGGAGGGGACGCAATTCTCACGCGGCCCACCTGCCCTCCGCCCCAAGCTTAAAATGTGCTTAAGCGATAGCGCCCCTATGATGCAACCACCTAGATTGCTTCAGTCTCGCTACACAATAATACGTCAGTACATTGTGAAGTCATGGCGTACCAGTGAAAAAGGGTTTAAGTCTTCTGAAAATCAAGGATTTAAGTCTAGTATACTCTGTTCATGTAATCACTATCTCATGGTACGGGGGCGACATTGACTTGGTACGAGGGCTAAAGGAATTTGGAGAATTGGATCGCGTACATCGAAAATTACATTTAACTTGTATGAATAAATTCAAATTTAAGTTGGACAATTTTAAGCAACTTACGGAACAAAAGAAGTTCAGTTTCAGGAGTAGAAACGATCCATGCATTTAAAGCCCCAAGGTCAGAGGCACCCTATGATTGATGTCTACTTTACCCCTTTTTATTACGAGTTAAGTCGACTTGTACCCTTTTTCACTAGGAACCCATAATAAGGACGAATTGTAATTGATATAAGTACTGCTCATAGGTCTAATTACCTACCTAACGTTAGGCTCTAGACAAGTTACTTAACGCTAACGTAAACTGTTTTCGGAAACGAACAATTAAAAACGTTAAATGATTCATCATCATCATCATCATCAGCCCGGGGGCGTCCACTGCTGGACAAAGGCCTCCACCAAAGAGCGCCACAAGTCACGGTCTTGAGCCGCTTGCATCCAGCGGCTCCCCGCGATCCTAACCAGGTCGTCAGACCACCGGGTGGGAGGCCGTCCAACACTCCGTCCACCGGTGCGGGGCCGCCACTCGAGAACTTTTCTTCCCCAACGGTTATCAGTTCTCCGAGCTATGTGGCCTGCCCATTGCCACTTCAGCATGCTAACTCTCTGAGCTGCTGCTGCTGTTAAATGATTATGAAATACGAATGATACAAGCATTTTAAACTGATTATTAGACAGCGATTAGACAGAGAGATCCGACATGCACTGTGACGTCATGTAGCAGGTCGGCCATATAAACTCCATGTTAAATTCTATTTTGCTAGAAACAGATAGGAACAAATCTTTATTAGCTTATAGCTATTCAAAAATAACTATTTCTCAACTGTTTTAAATATAGTTATTTTGGGTTTTGTTTGGCTGTGTCATTCCATAAATTTTGTTTGACTACTTTAATATGACATACTTATTTCTTTCAATTTATTAATATTTATAAAACCGTTTTCTGTAACGCTTGCTTAAGTTATATCACTGTTATTAGGAGATATATCTGGTAAAAAAACTCTCTTTTTTAAGTGGTCTCCTCTTTGGGAAGCGCTGCTGGTAGCCTCAGCAGAGATGTGAAAATGGCCACAGGGTAAAGTTGCCTTCATGATTCGCTGGCTTTCGTAGAATGCACACTGTGTAGACCTTGAGACTTCCTCAAGTTTGCCTAACTCCGACTAAACCCCTGGTCAAACACAGGCTCCCCTCCCTATCCACCCCTCAAGACACCCACAGTTTCCCACGAACGCACCTGGCATCTACAATCATGTCAATGATACACTAAAGAATCGGCCACGCTGCATTTAAGTTCCTACTTACACTGACCCGATTTCATTGCCCTTGCGTATTTTCTAACAGTACTTCGTGTAAGGGGACCGGGGAATTAAATCTTATTATTATAAAGCGAGCGCTACTATAAAGTCAAGTCACAAAGCCAAATGCGAAACTGTTAATATTTAATTCATTTTTCTTTTGCACTCTTATTTAAAAATATTGCAAAAGCGAGTGATTTTATCACACAGTTTATAGCTAAACTAGAGGACGCCCGCGACTTCGTTCGCGTAGAATTCGCTTCCCGCTACTCCCCCCATTTCTTCGCGTTGGGGGTCGATTTTCGGAAAATCCTTTCTTAGTGCTCACTTACATCATGAAAGGAACCCCTGTACCAAATTTCAAGTTTCTAAGTATAGTAGTTTCGGCTGTGCGTTGATATATAAGTCAGTCAGGTTTGCCTTTTATATATATAGATAGATTTAAAAATTCTTCCTTCTAATGCTATGCTCTACCCAACAGGGTTTTATGCTTAGTTGCCTATTTACATCTAGGTAAATAGTTTGTAAGTAACATGTGATTTTTATGCAATAGTTAAAAGTTATGAATATGAAAGAAAATAAGTATTATGTTGATTAGGTTCTAACCAAAAGTAATTTCCCTATTGTCTGTTCTCTTGCGAAATTAGCGACTAAATTAAAAATTATGGTTATCTGACTGGATAACTTGGGCTTTTCTGTAATAACTCGTCAACGAATTCAAAAGTGAGTGGTTTAATGACAACCTAACCGGCCACGTGTTCTCGTGCAGTGACGATGCCAGCGGAAACAAATGTATAAAGACTTAAATTTGTGACCCAGCTTAGGTTCAAAGTCAATATGACATTCTTCAACAATAAGGTTGCGTTTCTTATAAGTTATAAATGACTTGGCATCTCTAATGACATGACGACTTCAAGCATTTTTGTTTTTGAAACGGGTCTCTATTTAACATTCTTGAACGTTCATATAAAACCGTACTGATATCCTGTAGTCTATAGCGGCCTTTACACGTAAAGCTCGGACCGCGAGAAACGCCACGCGCCGTTCCAATCTTCGTTCTGAACCGTACATATTTTACTATTTTACTGTTACAGTTGCATTTACACGTACGGTTCGGAACGAAGATAGGAACGGCGTTTCCCGCGGTCCGAACTTTACGTGTGCAGGCCGCTAAAAGCTATAAATTAGGACCGTGTATTCACGTCAATCCTTGCTTTTTAGGGTTCGGCAACAAGGAAACCCTACAAATTCGCCAAGTACGTCGGTCCGTTCGTCCGTCTTCGGTTTACTCAGAAACTGTACTACATTGAAAAAAATAAAAGCTTATTTTCGGGTTTACGTAGAACGGATATTTTCTCGTCTATTTTATTTAACATTTTTCGATTCAGACACCCATTTTCGAAATATATAGCTTTTTGCTTTTTTTATAGTATTGTTTGTTAGAGTGAAGTGTTTATTTTTTCTTTACATTCGGAAAACCAACATATTTTATTAACAATTTAAGGTTAATCATAAAATCTCAACTGCAAACTTACTGCAAAGTTAATTAAGGACAGATTTTTACAGATAAATTCAAAGTTGAACAGAAAATAGCACATAGAAACAAAGAAGAGGAAAATGGGCAGATCATTAAAAAACAAAAAACTGGGCAAGTGCATGTCTGAGTAGAGTTGCTCATACCATACTGAGTGTAGTCCGAAGCCGTTAATATTACTACAGAAAAACCATCTGCCGGCTTTTGGTTAAAAATGTTGTGAGTCGCCAACTTCAGTTGGACTGACATACTATTTGAAAAGAAGTTATTTTTTTATCATCACCTATAATTATAAAAGAAGTTATTTTTTGCGTTTTTGAAGGCGGTTTTTTTTAATTTACCGGCTAGCTTCCGCCCCTAACACCGTAGTAGACTTCGCAGCCCTCCGGGGGCCCCACAGGTTTAAAAACACTGGTCTAAACATTAGCGGCCTTTACACGTAAAGTTCGGACCGCGGGAAACGCCACGCGCCGTTCCAATCTACGTTCCAAACCGTATATTTTTTACCATTTTACTATTACGGTTGCATTTACACGTACGGTTCAGAACGAAGATTGGAACCGAACGGCGCGTGGCGTTTCCAGCGGTCCAATCTTAACGTGTGCAGGCCGCTATTGGGTCTAAAGATGCGCGTACCCGGGCAATTTTGCAAAAAATAAAGAAAGTGAAATAATAAAATACGTTAAAAAAGAAGGTATCTTTGTATGGAGACCCCCATACAAAGATACCTTCTTTTTTAACGTATTTTTATTTGTGTGGTATCGTACAAAGTGTAAAACATACAAGCGTCAAAATTGGTATGATTATATTAAGCCTGAAAAATAAAACAAACACTAAATAATGGTTATCTGTGAGGGGTCGCGCTGATTCGATTCGAAATCGAATTCAAATTGGGATATAATAATACCTACTGTGCGGCGGTACGGAATTACGGAACCCTCGATGCGCGAGTCTAACTCGCACTTGACTGATTTTATTTTATTTTGCTATATAACCTTAAAAACTAAACGACGACCATATAGATTTCTCTCGAAATGAAGCCTGAACAAAATTCAATTCATCATTTCTACTAAACTCCTACCTACAAGTTCTATTTATATTTTAGGATAATTAATTAGGAATTTGCGATAAGTACACTTAACAAAATGCAATCGGCTGTAGTCGAAACTTAAGTGACCACAGATAAAGATAAAGACATTTATTCAGTAAGTAGGCCGCACGGGCACTTTTACACGTCAGGAGTCTACCAGCGCTTCCCAAGAGGAGACCACTGCCGAGAAGAAACGCCGCAAGAAACTCAGAAAATAATGTCTAATTAGAATCGCATAGGTATTATATTTTGATCTGACTTACGGATATATCTACACTAATCTACATTAATACTACAAAGAGGAAATATTAGTATTTTTGTATTTTTGTATGTTTGTAACGAATAAACTCAAAAACTAATGGATCGATTTCAAAAATTTTTTCACCATTTGAATGCTACATTAAGTAACATAGGCTATGTCTTTAATGAACACTTCATTTTATTTTTCCCAAAAAATATAAGTAATTGTCAGGATTCTTTCAGATTTTTTGATTTATAAACTTCGGAGATAAGGGGGGGAAACGGTCATTTTTGGTACATTTTTGACTATAAATCAAAAAGTACATCAAAATTATTTTTTTAATTGTTTAGAAATGTGCAGATTTAGCCCTTTCATGTGACACCCCATTTGCTATAATCGAACCACTTACATTTTTCAACACCCCATTCTAAATTAAAATTATTTATTAAATTAATTTCATTTTTTCTACTAAAATCATATGCGGGCAAGCAAGCTATTCTAGGCGGTAAATCAAAACCGTATTTGACCTGTTAAGGTATTGTTTTTAACTCGGCCGACATTACTGTACTAAGTAAATAAAAGCTTCAACAGTTACGTTAGCTCCGTCCCCTTCTCTCGTATTAGTCTCAGTGACAGGGATGGAACTAACGTAACTTCGAATTACAGCAATAAATACAATTAGTTATAACAATACAAAATAACATTAGTCATGATAATCAAAATGTAATTTCTTATTATTATTTAGAAAAAATAAATTAAACTAATATTAGAATAGCGCAATAATAATATATGAATGTTCTATAGATAAAAAAATCTTAATTAAAACTATGAAGCCAAATGTAAAAAGATATATAAAAATTTAAATAAATTTAAGATCGGCATGTAAAAAAAGTATATATACTTAAGAAATTAGGAATTGTACAAAAATATGAGAAATTAATAAAACAATATTTTATTATATATTTTGATAATTTGTCCCACTGACGAATATTTAAAAAAATATATACTTTGCACATCTGTGTTTGGGTCATCAATTTAAATATGTGTACCAAATTTAAACTCAATCGGTCCAGTAGTTTCGGAGCAAATTGGCTGTGACAGACGGACGGACAGTCAGATGCATGAGTATAAGGGTTCTGTTTTTTCATTTTTTGTACGGAACCCTAAAAACTTAACCAGTAATAAAACAACAAAGTAACATCAAAAACACATTCGCAAATCACTTTCCACGCCGCCAGTACATCGCAAATTCAAAATGGACTCCAGAAATTTCACTTGAAAATTTTCAGGTGCGTCATATTAACTTGCGTAGCGTGTCAAGTAGGCGTGATATGTCGCAGTGATTACAGGCAAATCTTAGCACCTGGCAAAGTTAAGCCACCCCCCCTGTTCCCACGCTGGCATCTGCCATAGCCTAAGCACAATAACAATTTGACTTATTATTTCTTAAATTTTCACCCCTGTCCGCTGATTATAGTAACGGTACTCATTGCTTCGCTGGACCCCGCGCGGGAAGCACGCGCTCCCATAGACTAAAGCAAACTTTTTTATCGTGTTGTGGTTGTGCAATGGCGTTGGCAAATCGTCATCTCATGGATTTATCTGCGGCAGGTAAGTTTTTGAAGCGTTCTTAATTAATTAGGCTATTGCGTGTGTGTGCCAATTTTTAAAATTGGAATTGGGTCCTTAGAATGTAATTTTAAATTTTGCCCCGCGATTTTTTTATTTTTATTTTCATTTGTTTCGTAATCACGTGCGTGTTCGAATTTAGTTTAATAAAGCGGTAATTATTGTATAATACGTCTTTTTATTAAAATGTAAGTACTAATGTTCGAAAAAAACTTTACATGTTTGTTTGTTTTCTACATTATTATAAAATTATAGTTCATTTACCTATTCAAAACATTATTTTGTTATAGAATTAATACGGTATTCGGTTAAAATTCGAAAAATAGTGCAAGACTTGAGTTAGTTAAACTAAACACGGGAACAGTATAGTTAATGCATATATGCGTTGATGCGTAACTGTAATTAAACTTATCTGACTAATTTTCAAAATACTTAAGTACTTTCTTGGAATCAAATCATTGACTGTAATTATTTTTTATTTTTCAGAACGGTCTCATATGAACCAAAGGTTCTTTATTGTAGGAAAAAGAGCTGAAAACTAATTTAGGAAAACTATTACATAATAACCTTGATGTTATAGGTTGTATGCTAAAAATGGTTAATTTTCTGCAACTTACCTAGTGTGTTATAGTTTATCTTAATGCTTTAATAAGCTGACGAATGTATGTTAATTATTTAACCCTTTATAGGGCAAAACTAAAAATAGAACTGAATTCTAGCCTCATTAGGTTTCTCCTATTCACACAAAATTATTTTAATAAAAAATACAAAAAGTGCTCATTTTTAGCAGGTTTTAAAATTCACCTATAAAAGGTTAATAAGCTCGTCATTTTGCTCGTTCTTTACCCGCGGAAAAACGTCCCGCTTTGTAATAATTAATCAAGAAAATAATAAAGTAAAACCCGAGTATGAAATCAAGGAATTGTAATCACGTAACCTCTAATGCTATTTCTATTTTATATTTATTTTTAGTACCTATGTGACAAAGTAATGGAACATTATTCATTAATTATACCTTTTCGAGATTGCATTGAATTTTATTTTAATACATTTTGTAAGGAAGAAACTATTTTCACTTCGCATTTTATGCATGTGAAATCCGCGGTGATTAATTTTCTTCCAGGTTCTAGGTATTTCAATGCCTTTTTTGCTTCGAAGTATTCGGGCTAGGATAGCTTGTTAATTAAATCTCCATGAAATCAAGAAAAAATCTTATTCTGTTTATTACTAGTTCAAAATAGTTTTGTGTGACCGGTGTGTACGCATTTTTTCTTCCGGCTTAAGGCGGGTGAAACCACAGGATAAGTATAGCATCTATAGTTAATAGAAGTCCTTGTTGCTTTTGTTAAAAGGTATTTGAATAATATATTCCTTTTGAGCAATAACTCGCAACTAACTTAGGTATCTAGGTCGTCAGCGGGACGTCATATAGAAAAGCGGTTTCAGATTTGCGCACTTTTTTTAATTTTTGGACTAGGCCTTTGAGCTCTATTATATTGTTCTTTTTTAATAGCTTTTCGTGCGCGGTCTACGGGTTATTTCTCTTTTATACAAACCTTATCTTGACACACGCACACATAATTTTGCATAGGTAGATTTTTTACTCTGTACGAATGCATTGTATCAAACTAATGTTGTTGCCTCACTGGGTCCTTGTAACACAGGGAATCCTAGCTCAGGACCCAAAGCCACGGTTTATTTATAAACGTGTTTTTGTTAAATAAATACAATATTTCATTTCATTTTCATTTCAATTACGACAAAAAATGCCGAATCGATCGAGTCGTTCTCAAATGATGATACCGTCATACATATTTACATGCGGCAATTGATTATTTATTATATAAAAATAAATGATTAAAAAAACCCAAACCAGCCTTCAAAAAGCAAAAAATAACTTCTTTTAAAATGGTAGGTAATAGGTAAGTCCAACTGAAGTCGGCGGCTGCTTCGTCATAATCGCTCAACTATCTTATCGCCACCCTCGAAATAGGTACCGTTTGCCATCTGTGGTCTTCAGTTCCACTTCACCATATAGTGCTTTCCAAGAGCAAATACCCAAGTTACAATGAAAAATACCAAAATCGCTATAGGTGTGCGGTGTGGTATCATTTTTGAAGAGTTCCAAACATAAAAAAACGGTCGAATTGAGTAGGTAAGTACCTAATTTTTTTTGAAGTCTGTTAAGAAGGTGATAAAGTAAATATAAAAAGGATAATTTAGTAGGGATCTTTTAAGCATATTTTTTGACGTTTGTTTTCTGACGATCATCCAGGTAGGTACTTAACTATAAAGCGTAAACAGCTTTTTTCTTCGAGGTCTTAGGGCCTGTTTCACAATCGTCAAGTAGGTACCTAAAGCATATCTGACACATACATTTTGCCCTTTCCTTTTCTTGCACTTGAACATAGACAAGGAGAGAGCTAACTTTAACTAGCACATAAATTTACTTGTCGATTGTGAAACAGGCCCTTAATGTTTTTTTAATCTTCTAGACTTGCTCTCGGTCTTAAGACAATTAAACCATACCTGTTAGATCTAATAAAATAACATGAAAAGTTCGTAAACTTTAATTTATTTACGTTTTGTACCCTAACCATGTGCTACAATTACCGTACTCGCTAGCGAGTCGAATGCTCTGCCCTCGCAACCTCGCAGTATTATTATAGAGTGCGAGGGACAGAGTATTCGACTCGCTAGCAAGTACGGTAATTGTAAGTCATGGTGAGGGTACTGCTGTGAGGTTCTTATAGCGCATAGCGCATTCGACTCATTAGACTGGGTCACTAATACCACAGTATAATAAAGAGTACTAGCGTACTAATACACTAGATAACATCTTAGCCTGGTCGTGCAAAATGTGGTCACAGAATTATCAACAAGTTTTTGGAGTTGTTGGTGAGTCTGTGGCTCTGCCTACCCCACTCTGGGAATGAAGGCGTGAGTTTATGTATGTAGTATGATCATTAAATTGGATGTCTTTTAAGTCCCGTGCTGTCACTTTCTACCTTGGCGAATAAGAATGTATTATACATAATATCCTAATAAGACATTAGTACTAATTGAACGTTTATATCTTTGTCGGTGATTGGGTATCCTCACTAAAAATAAGTTTCCGACGAATAATTCATTTTTGGGACAAGCTTTTGTTGCTGGGCCCGTATTATGGTCGCCTTTATCGCGGTGGATAAAGCTTCCGTCATTCTCGCACTTACATACGGTCAGAAAGTGACAGATGTTTTACCTACGCTTATCTACGTCGATAAACAGGACCGTAATCGGCCTCCTGATTGTATTTTTTTTGCACATTCATTATAAGCTTATCAAGACCAAACTAATGAGAGACCAAGATGGATCTACTTAAGTACAGCACGGCACAATTAATATGGCGTGCGTCAGAGCGCTTATGCTGTTGGCAGAGAGTCTATTTTTGCTCAATCCGCGCGCCATATTAATTGTGTCGTGCTGTGTGCTGTACACCGGAGACCCTGTCGCCACCTTGTGACTCCATCATCAGATCAGTACCCTTACCATAAATTACAATTACCGTACTCGCTAGCGAGTCGAATGCTCTGTCCCTCGCACTCTATAAGAATACTACGAGGTCTGCGAGGGACAGAGCATTTGACTCGCTAGCGAATACGGTAATTGTAACTCATGGTAGGGGTACTGGGGTGTTATTATCTTAAAAACGGCGGCCCAGCCGAACGAGTGAACGAGTGAACGCGGCGTAGCTTACATAAACCGGCGAGTTTCAGTAGTCCCGTCAGAGCGTACGAAACACATTTTAGCGCGAGCATTCTCAATTAGGCAGCCATATACGTTCATCATTCGACAGAAGCCCTTAAATTCCATATATTGCACTGTCATCGAGTTTAAATTCATAGGTATGTGCTACAATATTCAGGCCATTCCATTAACAGAAATAGAGTGTATTACTCCATTACTCGTTTATAGTAAAAACAATAAAACCCATATGAAATTGCACGCTTAATACCCTTGTTGAAAAACAGTTTCATTATGTACATACGTTGTCCCCGTGCAAACGTTGGAAGATTAAAAAATATCAAATTGGTCGACTCGGATATTTTGTTTCATCCGCGTTACGTGAATTTTTCAATGGAAGGATATTTAGTTCGTTTATTCCTCTGTAACATGACGAGGTTTATTTTCGCAGGACAGTTAAATATGGACTTTAACCTCGACAAATTGCAATTAAAAGAGATTTAAGTTAATTATTTATCGCGGAAATAAAAAAAAACTCGCGCGTAATGAAAGCCGTCCGTATTGCATTTTTCCAATATTATTACGTCGTATTTGCAAGCAAATAAACTCGCCGATGTCTATTAAAATCTCGTAGATGATATAAAAAGTTTTTCTGATACTTCAAGTGGGTGTCTCAAAGGACTTTACATTTTGCAATCTAAACTGCGTCACAGAGAGCCAATATAAGTATTTAAATTTTAATTAATTACAGTCATAGTAGGGTTTCCATGGTTTATTAATATTTACTAGTAAAGTTAACTGGGAAAAAGTTATAAGAGTAGGAAAAAAGGCTGAATGACTTCGTATAAATCACGTGTAAATATACACACTGCAGTATCGCTCGGCATTTTCTTCGAACTTGGCCGGACACACTGCCGCCGCTTGTGTCGTTTTGGTAGTAAATAAATATCTATACTTATGAACTAATCAGGGTAATTATTATTAATATATCTTATTAGAAAAAAGAGATAATGCCGTGTGGTGCCGGGTTTAGAATGTTGCCATTCCATGTCTTCCCGTGGATGTCGTAAGAGACGACTAAGGGACTAAAGGCTGTGTAGTGCTGTTAGGCGATGGGTTTGCAACCTGTCACTAATACACTGGATAACATCTTAGCCTGGTTGTGCAAAATGTGGTCACAGAATTATCAACAAGTTTTTGGAGTTGTTGGTGAGTCTGTGGCTCTGCCTACCCCACTCTGGGAATGAAGGCGTGAGTTTATGATTGATGATTGATTGATGAGAAAAAAGAGACATGAACTACACGACCTCATCCACTCCAGTTTATCACATCGGTCTTCTAGCCGCCGCCGGTTCTTCCATCCACATGTAGTAGAATACCCAGCGGCCTGGGTATTGATTCTCTCAAAAGCAAAGGTGAGCGAATGCAGGAGTGAAGTCCAAGCGGCGAGTTTAAGTAGTCCCGTCAGAGCGAACAAAACACATATTAGCGCGTGCATTCTCAATTAGGCAGCCTTAATTATACGTTTGAGAAGCCATGCTGCCAAATTGAATACACGCGCTGAAATGTGTTTTGTTCGCTTTGACGGGACTACTTAAACTCGCCGCTTGGACATCACTCCTGCGTTCGCTCACCTTTGCTTTTGAAAGAATCACTACCCTGCACACGTAAAGTTCGGACCGCGGGAAACGCCACGCGCCGTTCCAATCTTCGTTCCGGCTTCCGTCATCCGATAATTATATATCTGATTTAGATCCGTATCTTTACGGGTTCGGATCGGATTCGGATCGGCGTAGTGCGTAACCGCTCTTACGGTGAAGGGAAAACATCGTGAGGAAACCTGCACATTCGAACAGCTGAGTGTGTAAGCGGGTAATTGCACAAAAGATCCTAAAGGGTCGAAGTGTATCCGAAAGGGCCCATCTGTAAAATAAGATAAGATAAGATATTGCTCTCCATTCGATGTATTAATAAAAAAATATGTTACGTAAGTAAATATTCATGCTATCGCTGAGCGCACACAGTTTAGTTTAGTTTAGTTTCTCGTAGGTAAATGTTTACATTAAAAAACCGGCCAAGTGCGAGTCGGACTCGCGCACGAAGGGTTCCGTACCATTATCTATACAACATTAGCAAAAAACGGCAAAAAAATCACGTTTGTTGTATCGGAGCAGACCTTAAATATTTATTTTATTCTGTTTTTAGTATTTGATGTTATAGCGGCAACAGAAATATATCTTCTGAGAAAATTTAATTTAAAAAGAGAATAACGGGAAACAATAACAAGGACTTTAATTGTTATGCCACTATGGAACCCTGTCATAATGACAGCGTCAAACCACATGGAAGAAATTACGCCAAAATTAATGATTAACGTTATGCGACAGGGTTCCATAGTGGCATAACAATTAAAGTCCTTGACTATATAAAGTCACAAAGTCGCGGGCGACTCGTCGAGTAAACGATATAGTGATGCTGTATAGTCACCGTTCCATGGCCAAAGGTGTTACTCTTTCAAAAACCGGTCAAGTGCGACTCAAACACGCGCACCGAGGGTTCCGTACGCCGTATAAGGCCAAGCGGGGCTATTGTAACAGAGGGGTAAAAGTTTAACACTGGATAACATCTTATCCTGGTTGTGCAAAATGTGGTCACAGAATTATCAACAAGTTTTTGGAGTTGTTGGTGAGTCTGTGGCTCTGCCTACCCCACTCTGGGAATGAAGGCGTGAGTTTATGTTATGTGTTATGGGTAAAAGTTTTCAAGAGAATTCAACAACAAATGAATAAAGAGGTTTATTAGTACCCTTTCTTTATTTTTTTATTCTCTTTGTAAATAAGCCGTAATAAATAATAAATAAATAACACATTCAAAATAAAGATCAACCCGCTATCAAAATCGAATTCAAGTCGGAATATTAATACTGCAGCACGGTGGTGCGGAACCTCCTGTGCGCGAGTCCAACTCGCACTTAACCATGTCTCAAAGTAAACTACCGCCCACTTGTTGAGGCGGCCCGCCCAAATCAACAAGTGGCACCCAAGGCAAGTTTATATTCTTAAGTGTCCTATGAAGAAAACCGACGAAGCTACAGCGGTTCTATTGTGCTTGGAAAAACCATATTGCTTTTGACACAGAATAGGAAAAACAGTAGAAGTGTCAAGTGGGCGTGTAACGTGTGGCATAGTTATGCGGAGTTCCGCGCAACCTACCATACTTTTGCCGCGATCGCTTATTTCGATATTTCGACATTTCTAAAATAGGAAATAAATCCAAAAGCATGCCTAATTGCCTAATTGTGTTGCACTAATCTGTCAAAGGCTTTAAAGCGACACAGTGCCAAAGTGTGCAGCTTCTTATAAGGCCGACTGTACCACTACTTAAGAGGATTGTGAATAGGGTTACCATCCGTCCGCATTAATCCGGACATGTCCGGACTTTTAGACTATAGTCCGAACTTTGTCCGGCTCTTTAATTTCCGGTCCGGTTTTTTTTTTAATTACATGTAATATGAGTAATAAAACTACATATCCTGCACCCTGTATCCTACCTAGGGTTGCCAACCGTACTATAATATATTGTACTATATTTTAATTTATACTGTTGAAGAAATACTATATTTCAGTCAGTCCTTATAATCTGTGCCAATTGAAATTGGCAAAGATGTAAGCACAACCAAACAAACCAATTTACGATTATTACTCGATAATCAAGTGCTTTTAAAGATCAAGTGAGGTCTTAGCAAAGATTTACTCACTATAGTTTAAGGTTAAATAACTATTTATTAATTAACTTACTCTTTTTAAGTTTTTCGTCAAGATACTATATTTTCTTTCTGTGTACTTACTATATTTTTTACACCTTGGGCTTGAAAATACTATATTTGCCCAAGAAATAGTTGGCAACCCTAATCCTACCCGCAATGCGAGCGTCTGCTTAAGTTGAGAATGTTTCCATTTTCATTTTAAAAAGTCCGGACTTTTATGGAAATGTCAGGCTTCTGTCAGGACTTTTCAAATTCCTAAATGGTAAACCTAATTGTAAAGCGCCGCTAAAATCGAGTTGCTGTCAATAAAAATCCATACAAATTTAGCTCCGGACGTTTCTCACCCCCTAAATGAAGTCCGATTTCCACGTCCGATTTTTGAATATGTTGTAGTTAAGTATTATAAAGAACTAGGTTTATACGTTTCTGTTTTCGGTTTGTTAAATTTGTTTCATTTTAAGAAATATTTTCTTGGGAAGGAAAACATACAGACATTGTTCGTCATGATATCTACAACATATTCAAAAATCGTAAAAATCGGACTAGGTTTAAGGGGAGAGAAAAGTTTTCGCATTTTGTATGGAATTTTATAGGTTCACAATCCTCTTTGAAGTAACCTTTGAGGCGCCCTTCGCTTATTCCCAATGGCCGAGTTAAATACAATGCGATAACGTATCAAAAGCTATATGATTTTTCCGAATAGAATAGAGCCCGAGGGAGTCCATAATTTCAATCTTATTGTCACAATCGTTAATGATGAAATTGATGAATAACTAAATTGAAAATTAATTCACGCGGCGATTTCTGATACCTAGTGGGTGAAATACGAGTGCCTATTTGATATCATAGGCGTGAGAATTTATTCACTGATGCGATAAAAAAATACAAACTTGTGAAAATCAGGTGCACGTTTTATAAAGCTACAAGTTACAATTTTACAGGTCTAAACTGGCAACACTGCTCAAATGGCCGGTCGTCATTGGTCGAGCTTGTGTCAAATGGAAACTTGTAACCTGTAAATTGTAATTTGTAGTTTTATAAAACAGGCCCCAGTTAGTTTAAGATCACCGGTAAAATGACAAGCATAGAGGCATTCCATCCAAAGAGTTTGCAACGCAGTCTTGAAATTTTCATCGTAAGGTTACAATCTAGAGATTGCAAATTTGTATGCCCTTAGTATCAGGTGGCTTGTTGTCGTTTGCCTTCACCATGGTATGCCATGATATCTGATAGACTATTCGCTTTTTATGGACTTTAACGACTGCTGATATAAAAGGAAAATGTATGGGATTGCCGTAAGCTAGGCTGTCACACTTCCTGTGTCATATCCACACATCTGGTCAAATTTTCCCATAACTCTGGCAGCCGCATGTCGAAAGCTACGGGTCCACCAATTTAACAATCCCGCGCGTTCAAAAAAAAGATCCAAAATACCAGCGCGTGAGTGCATTCACTCCCACCTATTTCTACTCGCACGCAAGTTCGCGCATGCGTGTGCAGTGCAGGTGTGGTGTCAGGTCAGTTTGGCCCCGCGTCTTGACCGGGAAGGACGTGTTGGCTCGTAAAGTTGAATTCCCGCGGCGCGGGGGCGGGCATACCGGTCGCGCGACCTATCAACCTTAGCTCACTACTGACTATTACAAGTATATGATTAAAATAAGTGATTAAACTCCACATTTTGGATTGTTGACGGTAAGTTTCAAGTGCATTTGCTTAGTAAGCTCGGTGGGAGCAGTGTTTTGTCTGCTAGCTATATCCAAAGAATGTCTAGATTGTGTAGTCAACAAATTGTATGTTATCACAACTGGATGTCTTACGTTGTCTTTTATAGACTCGAGATGATCCTTCCAAAGTTGAACTTCAAAAGTTTTCAAATAAGATCATTGCAGTTGAACATTTTTTTTTTAAAGTAGATCACTGTGTTTTTTACTTAAAATAAGTTCACACGAACTTTTTGAAAGTTTGGGTTTGTTAGTATTGTCCGAAGCTTTTAATTCAGTGAGTTACAAAATAATTCGACTACTTCTGTAAAGTGTGGTAAGTTAAAAATAATTTTAGGAAAAAATTACAAATTTAGACAACTAATCGACATAAAAAAATACAGTCAAGGGAAAAAGTATCTAAAGGAAAAAAACGCATTTCAAACTTAATTTAAGTAGTAAGCGAGTTATCCAGCTAAAAATAATAAAACGAAGGTTTTCTGACTTTTCTGCTTAGAACCAAAATCATAGTAGAAATTAGTTTTGGTTAAGATACGCAAACAATAAATACCCTATCAGCCCAATGGTACCCTGACCCTCCATAGAACGGTTTCAAAGTAACATTTTAAAACAATATGTTTGACACATATTATCAGTCTTCCATAAATTTAAGAGTAACTTTGTCTGTAACATAATTAAGGTTGCCAACCGTACTATAATATATAGTATTGTACTATATTTTGACTCTGTGTACTATATACTGTTGAAGAAATATATACTACGCAAAAATACTATATTTCGGTCAGTCCTTAAACATCGGTTTGGGTTGGAGAAATAGGTTTTTTTCAGCTCAGATAGTTGCCCCAATAACAGGCAGAATGTTAGTAAGTAGTAAATATTGTGCATTAGATTTAATGAATAAATTTACACACTTTTTAAACGTTTTTCTTCAAAGTACTATATTTTCTTTCTGTGTACTATATTTTTTATACCTTTGGCTGGAAAATACTATATTTGCCCAAGAAAAAGTTGGCAACTCTAAACATAATCTATGCCAAAGATTTAGTTCACCGGTTTAATTCTGAAACCGTAAGAAACAAACAAAATATCAGCCCATTGGAACCCTGACCCACCATAGAACCGTGTCACAGTGACATTATAAACAATTTGTTTGACATTTCTTACGACTTGAATCATAACGTCGTTCTATGGTGGGTCAGGATTTCATTGGGCTCATAGAATGGTACGGAACCCTTCTTAAGCGAGTCCGACACGCACTTGGCCGGCTTTTTTTAGTCACCCTCCCTCCCCCCCTCTTATATTTAAGTACCTTATTTTACCTTGGTAAAAAAGAGTTTTGAAGAAATTAGACACAGAGGTACTTATTTGCAAAATGATGAACAGTTTTGGCCCATTCGTATGCACAAAGCATATGTATGTAGGTACATATATGGGCATTATTAATGGAAATAGAATTTATCCTGACACAAGTAAGAAAATTTCATTTTAATTAATGAAAAGTTTCCGTTACTTACATGTCAAAGCTTACTTTTCAGGAATTCAACGATTTCAGTTTGATAACTTTAGAATATGGAATAAAATTTTAGGTGGAAGATTAACTTTTGAAACTTTCAGATTAATGCAGAAACTTATGTGAAAGTTTCAGTATTGGAACTTACAAGCCGGCTATCACTACCACGAACTGAGGCCCTTGCCAAGAGGCATTACGCTTACTAGAGCGTTTCTATTCGTTTCGTTTTTGAACCAATCGCGTCACTGGTAGATGACGTGATACGAAAAGTCACGTGATCTACCAGTGAAGCGATTGGTTTAAAAACGAAACGAATAGAAACGCTGGTTAGCGTAGTGCATCTTGTCTAGCGCCTCTGATGATGCAGTCGGAAAGGGTAACAGAATCTCCGCGCGACTCGGCGCGACCGAGTTCGGTCACGATAAGCAGATAAAGCAAAAACAAAGCCGACATTAAAATTCGTAACATGACATGTCGTAATTCTTGAGAGAAACTTAAAGTACCTATGAAGCTCAACAAGTCTAACAAAAAGCCTGCTTTGAAAACCCAACTGCTGTTTGAATAATGTCGTCAACATAATGTTAGTTTTCATGCCGCGCCAAAAATTCTATAGCCTATGACACTCTAGTGGTTAAGACGAACCTAGACAAGTATAGTTTAGTAGTTACGAGGGAACATAGAGTCGAACATATAGGTACATACAGGTCAAACACACCCTCCTCTTGGGCTTTGCCGCAGTCGGGTAAAAATACTTTCCCTAACATTCTTAAACAAACGAACAAACATGTTTTGAAATCAATAAAAGAAAAAAAAACATGTTTGTTGTCTGTAGGCACCCTTTTATTTTATTTTATATTTGTTGTTATAGTGGTATCAGAAGTACACACTCTGTGAAAATTTCAACTTTCTGCCGATTAAGGTTTACGAGATACAGCCCGCTGACAGACAGACAGACAGCGGAGGCCTAGTAATAGGGTCCCATTGGAACCCTTGGGTACGGAACCCTAAAAATATAAAAAAAAATACGCACAAGTTGACCTAGTCCCAAACTAAGCTCTAGGCTTGTGCTGTGGATACTAGACAACGATATAAATACAAAGAAAACATCCAAGACTCAGAGGCTCTACTTTGAAATCCGTAATTCGAACTTCGTCTATTGCTATCCCTTTTGCTCTCGACGCGTCACTAATTCCCAAGAAAGTGACGGGGCGATCCGAAGTTCGAATTACTGATTTCAAAGTAGAGCCCCAGGAACGAATACTCGCGCGCATCACACAAATATTTGTCCATACCGGGAATCGAACCTGGGACCGCTAGCTTCATAGACACGGTCACTACCAACTAGGCCTGCATCATACATCATAGTGAAACACTTGCATTATCCGTAATTCAGTTATGATAAGCACTCTAAACGTAAGCCCAATAAAACAATGATCCAGAAAAAAAGCGGCCAAGTGCGAGTCGGACTCGCTCATGAAGGGTTCCGTGAAAGGTAAATTGCGGTTTACGATTTATCACGTATTAAAAAAAAACTACTCACTAGATCTCGTTCAAACCACTTTTCGGTGGAAGTTTGCATGGTAATGTACGTCATACATATTTTTTCACTCATTTTACCACTTTGGAAGTGTCGCGCAAATTATTCAGTTTAAAAAAAATGATATTAGAAACCTCAATATCATTTTTGAATACCTATCCATAGATAACCCACACGTATAAATTTGATTAAAAAAATATGAGTTTCAGTTCTAAGTATGGGGAAAAGCCTTTTTTTTCTTTGAGTGAAATTTTTTATGCGGTTCACAGAATACATCTACTTACCAAGTTTCAACAGTATAATTCTTATAATTTCGGAAAAAAGTGGCTGTGACATACGGACGGACAGACAGACAGACATGACGAATCCATAAGGGTTCTGTTTTTTGCCATTTGGCTACGGAACCCTGAAAATAGCGTAGCATCCTACGCTCCGATCCTATCCTTTCAGATCCTAAGCTATTTACCTTTAGATGGTCAGTTATACTTATCATCTATCTGTACATATGTAGTAACACACGCTATAGACGCAAGGCTAAATTGATATAACTACTCAACGCTCCCCTTACCCTACGTTATTCATTTGAACAAGCTCCATCGTTCCCGCCTCTTGCTACCTGAGAGGTTTAAAAAAGATCACACGTTAAACCAAGGGGAACCTCTTAACTTCTGATTGGTCCAAAATATCCGTAAACACACCAATAAGAATCCACAGATAAGAAACGATCCTCTTGGACAAAAGTTGCAAAAGGTGCAATGATATTTGACAGGTAAACAACGCAAAAACTACCACCTGCCTTTTAAAAAAGTTATGACAAAAAGTAGCATTGTATGTTTTTTCGGCTCGGGCAAGCGTTTTGGCCATGTTTACTTTGTAATTGTTGGTCAATAGACGATTGTCAATATTATGTACTCTAAAAGGCTCATATAGAGACTGGGGTTCAGGTAAAATCGGTAACTCGATTTAGAAGAGTATAGGCACAGATTATATACAAGTGTATAGGAATGAGCAAGAAAGCAACTATACAAAGTGCTAGCGTAGCCATTGCAAGTAGGTGTAGGTAGTTTGTGGGCGTCAAAAGGTCCTTTATACGGTTTATACCTGAATGTTTCCAGGTAGCATAAATTGAATGACAGATAATAAATGAGGAAAAAATGCTTGAAAGGTTTCGTATCACCACGCAGCAAACGTCGAAGTTTTTTTTTTACGTTATTTTATTTGATATTTTTACTACCAACCTTTAGTTTGATAAAGCAAAAAAAGCGTTGTGAAGAATATAAAAACATTACAAAAAATATATATTTACACTTACGTCTTTTTTGCACTAAAGTGTTTGAAAATATTGCGTTCGTTTAGAGTAAAATAACTTACATTTACGTCAGTGTATCTCTAGATATTTTGATAAAACAGAGACGCAATTGTACAAACGAGTCATTGTTTCGCCAATAATATAAAAAGTATTTGTTGTGTATCTTTGAACCACGCGGGACGCGCCCCACAACTCACAACTAACTAAGTATACTTACGCTGTTGTCGCGGCAAGTTTGCTCGAACGTCAAAGGAAATCAATTATGACAATCATTCCATCTAACGGTAATCGTTGAGATAGTTGTCTTTTCCACCCACGCTAGATTACCCCTTAATCGATTCTGAAGCCAAGAAATCCTAAAATGCGATAACGTTTCTTTCCCCTTGAATCTAGTTCGAATTTTACGATTTTAGAATATCTACATATATTGTAGATATTATAATAAACCAGTCAACAGTGGCCCACACAAAAACTAACTGGTTGTCTTAGATGATTTTGGGATTTTGGACATATTAGTCACCTGTACTGTATCACAGAAACCAATTAAGTCTACTTAATAGGTATTGATAGTTTTCGTTTAAAATTCGTTTTATTATTATGCGCTCTCATTTAAGAGTTTTTTCTGATTATGTATTTGTAGTTTTGACTGTAGGTTGGGTACACTTGCCTCTAACAAAAATTGGCTCTTTAAATGTTAATATTTCACAAGCGGATTCCTTAATCGAAAACGCGTTTATTTAAACTATTAGGTTTCGTAGTTTGACTATGGAACCCTAAAAATCGTGGAAATCTAATTTGATTTAGGAGTGAGAGCTTTAAAAACATCCTAAGTCCATAATGATTCTAACAATGAAAGAAAAGACTGAAACAATATTGAAATAATACATGAGCTTACGGGTTTTTCGTACGATGGACACAAGGAAAAATTACAAAACGTCCGATTAAAATGATCAATATCTCTGAAATTACTAAAAATCGCTGAACATACATGGGGGTGTTTTTGGTAGCCCTATTATCTATTTTAATTTGTCGTACCTACTACTAAGGCTGAAGCCAGACGAGCGTATTTTTTGAGTTGTGAGTCGCGTAATTTCTGCTCCTCCATTCATCATACTACTACTACTGCTATGAAACTGAATGGAAGAGCAGAAATTACGCGAATCACAACTCGACAAAATGTTTTAAAAAACAAAAAAACCGCCTTCAAAAACGCAAAAAATAACTTCTACTACTAGGTACTTAGTAGTAGGTACCTATCCTATTAGGTTAGTCCAACTGAAGTCGGCTTTTTGTTGAAAATATTGTGGTCGCCGACTTCAGTTGGACTAACCTAATAGGATAGGTACCTACTACTAAGTACCTAGTAGTAGAAGTTATTTTTTGCGTTTTTGAAGGCGGTTTTTTTGTTTTTTAAAACATTTATTTTATTTTACACCTTTTAGTGATCATAATAAGCTTATTTAGTCCCACTTCTTAGTTGATATATGAAACTTTAAGACATTTCAAGCTCGCCGCAAGCAACGCCGCGGGCAAATCATAGTCATTTTAAAACAATTAAATGTGCTTCGTTGTAGTCGCTCAACTATCTTAATCGGGATATCTTATCGCCACCCTTGAAATCGGTACCGTTGAGGAGTTCCGGTGGCCATCTGTGGTCTTCATCATCAGTTTCGCTTCACCAAGTGACACTTTCTGAATGCAAATGCTACACTTGTTACTAAAAATACTAAAATCGCTATATGTTTGCATACAATATTTGAGGAGTTCCCTCAATTCCTCACTGATCCCCTAATCAGATTCAAATTTGCTGACAATGGGACCACCTCGGAAGTATACTCTATCAAACCAAAAAAGAATTTTTAAAATCGGTCCACAATTGACGGAGTAATCGGTGAACATACATAAAAAAAAAAAAACATACAGTGGAACGTATAACCTCCTCCTTTTTTGAAGTCGGTTAAAAAACGCTCGTCTGGCTTCAGCCTTACGGGACACCTTGTATATATAGATTGTGGCTTATGTATCCTTATATGGATGGAACATTACGCTAGGTATAATATAACGTTCGTAAAACTGCTTCGTTGTGGGAACAAGTAGCTCAACGATTATAATTCTCATCTTACTGAAACCAAGACAGCTGACGCAACGCCCAGTAGGGCTTCTACTATTCTCGGTAAAACTATATTTACAATAGGCTATTTGACAACATTGAAAATACACTACAATTTGTGGTCATCCTATTAGATACTAGCGTAAAACAACATATTTCACTTTATTTTAAACTAAATTATGTATATTTTTTTGGAAATTACACAAAAATAATGAAATATTTTTTGAAATTTTGTCTGTGGCAGAAACGCTATGTGATTGCTTTGTAGCTGTGGTTACTCGCTGGTGACGTCAAACGCAAGTAACCACAGATCATAAGGGCATATCTTTTCAAATGATTTTTTATTGTTTACTTGCGTGTGACGTCACACTTGTCATATGGCCAGCGCCATGATAGAAACAGCGTTTTAACCGCGGTTTTGAAAATTTAAACTTTAACATAGATTTTTATTGATAATACAGTAGAATGTCACGGAAATATCAATGTAGTGTGCTTCTTATGTAATAAAGAATCATTTAAAAAGGTTTTCTAAAATTAGTCAAATAGCCTATTGACATAGTATTGTCAATTTGTCAACGTTACTATAGCTCTTATTTAATTGACATTAATGACAGCTGAGTTAAAAACAATACGAAAACAGGCCAAAGGCTATATGGTTTTAACATGTAGAATAGAGGCTCTGGTAGATATACACATCTATGTTTCTATATAAAAGATTCTTATTTTTTTTTAATGTTCTGGAAAAATAACAAGCAGATATATAGAGGTTTTATAAGCATGCCTTTTATTTGATCATTATTTACTGAGGAAATCAATTTAAAAAATCTCCTAATGGTTACTTAAACGCCACATTCCTACGTCACAGTTAGTGCTCACAATTGACCATTTTTAAGTATTTGTTCAGGGTTTGTGATATAATCAATCATACCAAATTTGACGCTTGTATGTTTTACATGCACCGATGGTTCTACGCTTGCCAGTTCTTCAGATTAATACGTATTATTAGTACTGGCTTTGCCCCTCCCATATTAACGCTACTAGTCGATACTATGTTCCTGAATTCCAAGAAACGCATGTGCAAAATTAATTCTCGCTAATACTTCTGCGTATCGTAACATGTTAGGGATTAAAAATATAAATTACATTGTATTGCGCATTAGCGAGAGAAAATCTATCGGAGTATTACTTACAGTAACAGATTTAGTAATCTTTTATGTTGTTCGCAGCGTACGACTTCAGAACAGATGGGCGCAGAGAAAATACCGCCATGTGTACAAGCAACATGGCGGAGGCGCCAGACAACCCCCACCACCTTCACAAGCGGCATCGGCTCTCGCGTCTCCTCGACAAACTAACCGTACAACTCCAGAACAACAACAACTACCCTCCCCCGCACTGGCTCCTCAACCCAATCAAGCAAGAAATGCCTGACGACGTCCCGCTAGACCTCTCTATCAAGTCTACACAGAAACCTCCGACTCAGGCGCAGGCTCCGACTTACGCCTGCGGAACTTGCGGGCAGACTTTCAATCTTCACGATCGCCTAGCCAAACACGTGGCATCACGTCACAGGAACAGGGTCCCTGACGCGGAAAAGGCTTATGAATGCGATGTGTGCCAGAGGAAGTTCGCTCGTTCTGATATGTTGACTCGGCATGCTAGGCTGCATAGTGGCGTGAAGCCGTACGCCTGCTCTGCTTGCGGGCAGGTGTTCTCCAGATCTGACCACTTGGCTACTCATCACCGTACCCATACAGGTGAGAAACCCTATCGCTGCACTGCTTGCCCGTATGCTGCTTGCCGTCGTGACATGATCACTCGCCACATGAGGACCCATATGAGGCACCCACAACCGGCTTAGACACGAAGAGATCTCTGGAAAGTGGAAGTTACATTATCTATATTTTTTGTTTGTAATTTCAAAATTAGAAGTCACATTCCAAAGTTTTATTTGTCTTAGGGCCGGCAGAGGAGGCGGCCTGTATTTCAAAAATCGAAGTGCCCATCTCAAATGAAAGGAAAGGCACGATTTTTGAATTCTGTTTCGTTAGACATGTAAGTGAAAAGTATAACATTATTCATAGTAGTTACGTTTTCATTATGCTCTTGCGAATGTATTCTGTACCTAGTGTTTGCTGTGCGCAGAGCGATTCTAGTGATTCTTTGTAACGTTAACGTTGGTTTTTTGATATTAGATCAATCGCTAAAGGCTTTTGCGTTCGCGTAGGAGATTGTAGATAAGTCAAGTCAAGTTGACCTGTCCGCAGAAACACCCTCTTTATGTCAGTTTATTTCTATTCTCGTTGTCTTTCTTAACCACTTGACTCAAAGAACGCATTTGTATTGTGACTAACGTATCTGATCTGCACTTGTTTTTGTAAACATTGTTATAGTTATAACTTATAAGTTATAAGCGTTTTGTACATGCATTTCAAACGTAGTTATAAGGTTATAAAATATATGAGTTGAAATGTTTTCGGTATTAATTATCGCTTTTAAACATTAGTAGTAGGTATTATATTATATTATTATAATCATGAGCTGTTGTCTGAAAATAAGTGTGAAGTTTATAATAATTTGAGAGTCATATATTACGTTTAACGCAGTAGGTACCTACTTAATTAATTTCTCTTGTTTGTTAAAAGTTTCCTTTGACATTAAGATTATTAATATAATAAATGTTTTGTCGATTTTTTTTTCTAATATAAGGTTGGTGTTTATTGTAGGTTTTGATTCAACCTTTGGTATTTAAATCTAGCTGTTGTTCGTAATATAATAAGTATACAATAAATGTAGCAAGATAGGAAATTAATTGTAGCATGTTATAAATTTGACGTTAATAGAGTTTGTGCGGAAAGAGAAGAGTCGTAGGATTTGAGGGCGTGCCAGTGCTATTTTATTTATGGTTTTTGCTATGCTGGCTAGGGTAGTTCCCGTTTCTGCCACGACTCTTCTCTTTCCGCACAGACTCTATGTTTATCTATGGGTCTATCTGCGGTTTCGTCATTTAAATCTTGCGGTTAGTGGCTATTGAATTAAATATACATATTAATAAATATAAGTGGTTGTTGTTCGTATCAAACGTATTTGTGTTGAAAGATCAGAAGCCAATTTAGCGAAAATTACTATCAGTGGCACGTTTTGTAAAGCTACAACTTACAATTTTACAGGTCTAAAATGGCAACACTGCTCAAATGGTTGAGGCACGTTTTATAAAGCTACAAGTTACAATTTTACAGGGTCTAAAATGGCAACACTGCTCAAATGGCTGATCGTCATTGGTCGAGGTTGTGTCAAATGGAAACTTGTAACCTGTTTTATAAAACTACAAATTACAATTTACAGAGAGCTTATTGTCTAACGCACTCGCAATCACGATCGTTTTCATTTTGAAAATCGAAGGCTTGTCTGCATACAAAATGAAAACAATTGCTCCACTTTGAAACCGGTTGTGATTGCGAGTGCGTTAGACAATAAGCCCTCAGGTTACAAGTTTCCATTTGACACAACCTCGATCAATGACGACCAGCCATTTGAGCAGTGTTGCCAGTTTAGACCTGTAAAATTGTAACGTGTAGTAGTCGTCATTGGTCGAGGTTATGCCAAATGGAAACTTGTAACCTGTAAATTGTAATTTTTAGCTTTATAAAACGGGCCACTGATAGTGTTAGATAGGTGGACACAATAATAAGGTCTATTTTCTCCGTTAGTCAAAATAAATACCGCCTATCTTATAGATAGATGCCTTAAGTATGACTGTCTCGACAAGTGATTTTAATCGTATAGTAGGTAATATATTTATAAAATATATTCCACCCTACGCTTTAATGGTCTAAGATTCTTATAGATTCGATATCAAACTACTTTTAATTTCAAAGCGCAACTAAGGCGCAACAACAACAGTACATTTTACTATTTCCCGCCACAGATTTATAACCAGTATACTATTTCCTACCACGGATTAAATACTATTTCCCACCGTGTTTAGTGATTTGGCGACACTAGCGACATCCTGTGACAAGTAAAAGATAATCATCTACGAGCTACGACAGCGCCTCCAGCGGCAGATAGCGCTAAATCTGACAGCGCAAGTTACAGGTTTATAGGTAGTGGGCCTGTTGTTTGATCAGTACTTAAACAAACTAATTGTTAAAAGTCATAACTAATGTAATGGTTAAGTCTCAAGGAAATGTGTCAAATTTTAGTTTTTTTTTTAATTTTATTTATTAAGTACTTGAGTTAACTACTGATCAAGCAACAAGGCCTGCGGTTTCCTAATATTTAATTCGCGGATAAATAGGATTATTTCGGGTTAAAATATAACAATAATTCGACACGCTAAAACGTGCCGCGGATTTATTATAGGAAACGAGTATAATACACAGCTTTCAACTTCTTCCTATCGACTATTTATACTTATTTTATCACAACCCGCCTGGATGAAGATCTCTTTACTGTATAAAGTCTTTTTACAACGTTTTGATGCTATTTTAGTGCGTAAATAATTTTTCAATCGATGGTTAATAAAAAAATACTTAAGATATATTTCATACTAGAGGACGCCCACGACTTCGTACGCGTAGAATTAGTTTCCCGCTACTCCCTCCATTTCTTTCCGTTGGGGGTCGATTTTCGGAAAATCCTTCCTTAGTGCTCACTTACATCATGAAAGGAACCCCTGTACCAAATTTCAATTTTCTGGGTACAGTAGTTGCGGCTGTGCGTTGATATATGTCAGTCTGGTTTGCCTTTTATATATATACCTATAGATAAGTAATTTCCTTGGATTTGGCCACGATATGCCTAGTTTTTGAGGTTGCAAACACGTCTATCTATGTGTAAGAGCAAACACGTAATATTTTAGTAGGGAAGTCTGAGCATAATCTTTAGCAGCCCCAAAGCTGTTCTATTTGATTTGTGGTATGGTAGTTGGTATATTCGTAATAATATAGCAAATTATAACATCGCCAAGTTGCGTTAATACCTATATAATCTGAAATTCATAATAGACAGTTTCTATGCTCTATATGTTTATATAAAAAAAGTCTAAAATTCTCTGAACTGCGGCAAGTGCAGATACAGAAGTCTAAACCAAATATTGGACATATTCCAACCCTCAATACCGCAGTTAACGCATATGTGTACCCTTAACTTGTATATAATCTGTGGCCTAAATCCGTGTAATGAACGCAACATGAGCAAATAATTGGTACTTATAACAATAAAAATACGAAATATACATAATATATTACTTAAATGACAATGTCTAATTATAATAAAGTTACAATAATTTCTGTATTCTAAATGTTTTTACGTTTAAGTAGGTATGTGTATTATACTATATATACTAAGAATACGTAATAAAATGATTGTGTTTAAGTTTTATTGTTTGTTTACAGTGGCACTGTGATAACTATTATGCGAATTGTTAAAATTATGTTTAGAGGCTTTTTAATGCTTGTAAATGACTACCGCCTATTTGGATGAATAAAGATATTAGAAATGATCTTTTATTTATTTTTTCCCTAATATCTAGGTACTCTCACAACTTTCAAATGTTATAAACCCATACTCCACATAAGTAGGTAACTAATGTTCGGTACAGTCGAGTTCATAAATATTTTGTACCTTGTCTATTTAATGTCATGTTCAAACTACCATAATACCATATACGAATTATCACAACGTGTATACATATTTTATCTATGAACTAAGTAATTATAACTATAGTATTTTATGTAACTGATACATAAAGAGGGTCCTTAAAATACGAGTGTGGTTTTATGAAACGAGCTGAAGGCGAGTTTCATAATAAGATCACACGAGTGTTTTAAGGCCTAATTATGTACAGTTACATACATTACTTTATCTACACACATATTATAAGTACTCTAAGATGCGTTCAGTAGGCGGCAGAACAAACATGGCGGCAAAGCTAACCTATGTCACTAATATGAATGTTTTTTTTAAATCATAGACAAACTAACAAAGTCCCTATTCTAATGTCATTCGAAATCAAAATGGCGTACGACACTTTACTTCAAATATACCGAGTCGACGTTCAATTGATACTAGAATTGGCCCCCTGTTTGAATTTTGTTGGTTTTGGAAGATGTTCCAAATTTGAACAACATTACTTTATCAAAAGTTGTATCGTAATTTTAACTTTTCATTACAGCTACAGATAAGAAAACATATCATACTAAAATTGTATCAAGTAATGCTGGTCATTGTCTACGGATTCTGAACGCATTATAGAGAACTTATGATATGAGTGTAGATAAAGTACTTATTAACTGTAACAAAGTAATTACCATGTGATATTCCTTAGTGGAAACACTCAGTAAGATAAGTCTTTCCCTGAGCCTCAAAATATTCATTTAAAAGTAAATCAAAGTATATACTAGGTGTTTTAAAAGAGACCCAGATCCTATTTTTTATCCAAAATAGTTTTGCGTTTGAACTTAGTCTAACCTCATGTTAGGTGACGACGAGACTGAAATACCCCCCACAACAGTACACAAGAAAATCCAAAATTGTCTATCGTAAAAAAATAAAACATTCAAATTCAAACAATCACGTTTTTAAAAGAACGGTGTTCTAAATTTAAAGGTAATTTAAAAATATACCTAGGTACTTGACTAATGGCTAAACACAATGCGTACGTAGAGCGTACCGTACTAGGTATTTTGTGTATTTTTATTTTTTATTTTTTTATTAAAATATTTTCATAGATGATTCTGGAAAATTAGTTGTTTGTTATAAGCGCCCTCTATTGTTGAGTAGATGAGCTATTATTTAAATAGGGAGATGTATTGCTGTTATCGTTTTTTTATCGATATCATTTGGCAATAAATAATAAGAGTATCTACTTTTAATGAATAATTACTTTAAATGAATGGATATAAAATGAAAATCAATTATATTACTGCTATATTAGTATGGCATTACTATTTTTGTTGATATGTCGACTCTTGTAGATTGCTGCATGTCAATAAAATCGCGTGAAACATGGATACAGTTCGTCCAAATAGAAAACTTTAACTTACTACAGAGGAATTATAATTAATATAGAGAATGCCACGGTATTAAGTTCGACTTTTGTATATTAAGTGTATTCTTTTGTGCAATAAAGATTAAATAAATAAATAAATGTATATAACAACTTTGTGAACAAACGATGACGACTAATAGAGATAGAGAAATATGGAAGAAAAAAAATGTTGCGCCGACTCCAAATAAGTTGAGATAAGGGCAGGAGAACGATGAGTTGTGAACAAACAGAAAACTAGTTCTACAATGACAGTCGCAATTTTAAAATCTATCTTAATACGATAACAATTTTTTTATCGATAATATTAATACCTGAAGATCGAATTGGTTACACCCCTATCAACATAATCAATTTGCCTTACCTAAGTGATTTTCATGGAACCCAGTATCCTTTTTAGCGTACAAGGCGACAAACGTAAAAAGAGCCCTGAGCGACCTACCTGCGCAGTGAGCTAAATTACGGACCAAATTGGTGCGGGCGACGGGGGGAGTGTAAACCGCTCCACTTTGCTGCCACGCTACTGGTTTGTCAGTTGACAACATGCGCAAACATATCCCCCCACTAGCCGCTCGGAGCTCATTTTATTTTACATGTGTCGATTGTGTGTCGACCTGTACCGTCCTATAGCTGAAATAAGTGTTCTTATTACGTTCATGCGTATTTTGCTAATAAACGCTAGATGGCATTCCTGATGCTTATGATCAAAGTTTTTCTATGACAATGTTCACAGTGACCACTCTATTAACTATAATATTAAATCTCTTTGGTTTGTAGCAAACTCCAAGCATGTGGCTACGGCATAATAATGCGCATTCTCTCTACACCGAACAGTGGCCCGTAAAACGGGCCACAGAGGCCCGTTTAACGAAGCTCCAAGTTGCAAATTACAAGCGGAAGTCTCTTTTTAACTCCTTTTGCTAAAAAGAGAGTTCCGCTTGTAATTTGTAACTTCGTGAAACGGGCCACTGGCCGAAATTTTAAAATATCATCTGGCAACCCTGCCAAACACCCAATTTAGGAGGTAAATAAGGAGCATGGGATTTTTTAAGGGGCTTAATATTTTTAGGGGTATATTTAGGGGTTTTTTCATACCATGTCAGTGTGTGATATAGGAAAACGTGTTTAGATGTGAGAAACTAAATTATTACTGGAAATGGAACGTTCTCGATACCGCAGTGTATCCCACTCTCTATTGCTCGAACTCGTAAGTGCGACTGAGAAAGAAATATTCGACCGAACGTTCCGATTTACGCTACTAATGTATGTATATAGGTAATCCCAAATAATGTAATCATAAAGCCGCGTCCGCTGCGCCGTGTTTTTGATGTTTTCAAACATCTAACATGTTATCCGTGAGTTTCGGCAAACAAATATGGTATTGTTTTGAATGGCAAAACATTTTAGACGTTTAAAATCCATGTAAACACGGTGCAGCGGACGCGGCTTTAGTTAGATTGACATACCCTATAATCTACAGGTTTTTAATCTGTGATCAGATGTAATTATAATAAACAAATTGAATTGAGACAGAGAGAGACACATTAGTATTGATTATTATTTATTATGTGCGAGCCCATATTATCCTGTTAATATCCTGGACCCTGACTGCACTTGCCATTATAAACAAAAGTAATTTTCAATTTGTTCGTTGGTTGGTACAATTATTTATTTATTACCCGTACAGTTCTCAGTATGTCAGATTCGGAAGATGAAGTTTTGGATTATTCAGTTTTCGACACCGACGAAGAAGAGGACGCGGAGTTAGCACGGCTGGAGGCATTTATAGCAGAGGACGATGGTCTCGGACCATTGTTCCCGGTGCCGTCCACGAGCGTGCCCACTAAGCACCAATCTCCAACTTTACCTAGCACTGCTTGCGACGAAGATGACGAAGACGCGCTTGAACTAAAAAAAATAGAATCCGCTTTAGGCCTTAATAAAACACTAAGCGCAAAGTTAAAAGAACTAGAAGAAGTGCTCGTAGGCCGCCTGCGCGAGTGCAGAGAAAGACTAGCTGATCTGCACAAAGCGTCAACTTCAGGAGAGAAACCCGTGCGCCCTGAAATCTTCCACTATGTCAACTGTGGTAAGCCATATTTCAGAGATGAGTCGAATTTCCCAGCACCCCCAAACGAAGACACTATTATAATGGCCAAAAGTAAAATGTTTGACTTCTCTGAAATCACTTCAGTACCAGGCTGGACAGTTAATGATAAAAGCAGCTTGTCAAGACTTCTTTTAAAAATGTCTAAAAAAATAAGAAAAGACAAGTTAAAGTCTAAAATTGCGAAGATAAAGCGGGAGGGCAAGAACAAAAGCCCTAAACAAGTGAAAAAGCAAATTGCTGTAGTCAACAGAGAGATCAAGGGCTTGAGCACGAAAACATTGAAAGAAGTTGCATTGCCAATAGACGAGGAATATGACTGGGATTTGGTGGCCAGCACATTGAATAAACGGCACAATGCCTCAGAATACCGCTCTTTATGGAAAGTGTATTTGCACCCTGACATAAATAAAAGTGTCTGGAGTAAATCAGAGAATGCACTCTTGCATGAGATTGCAAAAAAATATGAATTTCAGGATTGGGATGCCATTGCTAAAGAACTTAACACTGGCCGGAGTGGATACCAGTGTTTTGTTTACTATAGAACAAACATAAGCAACACCTGTACTGGGAAAAAGTGGACAAAAGAGGAGGAGGAGTATCTCAGAAGACTGATTTTGTATTACAAGGAGGACGATTACATTCCGTGGGGCAAAGTAGCCAGTGCCATGGAAAACCGGACTAAGGTACAGATCTACAACAAATATTTTAGACTTGTTGAAAAGAGAAAAGGAAGGTTCATTCCAGAAGAAGATGCAGTAATCCTTGCTTGTATTGAAAAATTTGGATTAAACTTCAAAAAAATGGCAGAATATCTTCCAGGTCGTTCTGCTACTCAAATTCGTCTTCGCTATGGAGTTCTTGGCAGGAAAAGGACCTCTGCTGTTTGGACAATTGAGGAAGACAGCGTGCTATTACAAACAATCGCAAATGAAGATATGGATATTAACTTTTCCACTGTTTCAAAACTTTTCCCAGGGAAAACGCGTACACAAACACGAACCAGGTACTTGACTTTGATAAAGTGGATGAAAGGGCATCCAAACAGTTCTGTTGCAAATGCACCCAGAAGGGCTGCTCGCTCTTTGAGCCAGGGCCTTCCTACTGAAAATCTCAACAATGCAATAGAAAATCTTAAAAAGAGAATCAAAATGGAAGTTGAAATCAGTAACATCAAAAGCAGCATTACAGTTGATTCACCTCTTGAAGATATAGATGATGCTATTCTGAATTATTTAACAACTGAACACATCAAAGAGGAAGAAGTAAGAAGAGCAGGAAGTGAACAGGAAGTGGTGGATTTAAATGATGTGGTAGTACCAGCGCAGTCATTAAACATTGCAAATCTCCAAAACATAATAATTTTCTTAAAAGGAAATCTGAATCAGGATCAATTTGCAAAAAGTTCATTTGCTGAAGAATATCCGGAACTTTTAAAATCAAAGCCAAAAGTGAATAAGTTCCGAATCAAAAGCTATTCTAGGAAATTGCCAAAGACAGCCGTAAAAGTAGATGAAACCCTTGATATATGGGGGGATAATAACTGGGGTCCTTTGAGTTATGTCCTTCCGCCAAACAATACCACAATCACTGGCTGCATTAGATTTGTGGCATACATCCGTTCCATGGAAATAAAAGCATGTGGTGCCCCACCGTTAAATATAAATCTGTTGATGAGGTTCAATCCGGAATTAAAATCTGTAATGTTCCTATTGATGGAAAGATTCAACACATTGTTCATGTACCCATTGCTGCTGTATCATGTAGATCCAGAACAAATAGGCAAGATGCTTCCAAAAGAGACCACTTCAAAGAGTGCGGAATGTTTAAAAATGCCTATATGGGACATAACTAAGAGTGGTGACTCAAAAACCATTAACAGCCATGGTTTTTTGATACCACAAATTCCAAAAGTCCAGGCTGAAACTGGGTATAACACAACAACCATAGATTTAGAAGAGCCTAATGCTGAGCAAAAGATGGAAACTTGTTTGCCAAACATTGTTATGGGTGAAAAAGAAATCTTTGTTATTGAGCATAAGAAAAGTAAATGTGAAAAGATTAAAAAATAAGCCTTGTGATGAAATATGAACAATAATAATAATAAGCCTTTATTATTCCATATCCCTTCAACCGGCAAGAAAACTTTTGACAGCAGCCATTATACGGTTGCTTGCCACTCGAAGGGTTGAACATAGTTTGTACATGTTTGTTGTTAGTATTCATGATTTATATTAAGGACCCCTGTCGGGTATAGGCCTCCTCCATGTCTTTCCATATTTCTCTATTTTTGGGATCTGATGTTTATGCTGTTGATCCTGTCTTTCTTTCTAATTTTTAGTATGCTCCTCTCCATTGCTCTTTGATGGGTCCGTATTTTTAACTTAACTTTATTGGTGTGGGCCCAGATTTGACAGCCGTATGAGAGGAATGGTAAAATGCAAGTATCCACTACAATTAAGTTTAACTAGCTTACTGCCGCACTCAGAGACGTCAATTAAATTTAATGCTTGATTAGTGACGTGTTGTCTTATTCTATTGCTGTAGCAAAGAAAGTGAAAGCAGCAACTTTAATCAAGCATTAAATTAAATTGACGTCTCTGAGTGCGGCAGATAGATAACTTTTGATTGAAAATCAGCTCAGTAGTTAAACTAATCGTTAATAACTAATGGTTAAATCTTAACGAAATGTGTCAAACTTTCGATTCCTTTTTTGAATTTTAAAACTGCTGGTCAAAATAACGGACCATAAATTACCTTTCAATTAAACTACCTTAGGATTCTAGTTCTATGTTCCATACATACATAGATACCTACATTAAATCACGCCTGTTTCCCACAGGGGAAGGCAGAGACTAACTAATTATTTCTGTATTTGTTTAAATGTATGTTTAACGATTACTGCGTCAAATTGTGGACCGATTTTTTTGACGTTATAACGTCTTATTTATATCGATGAAAGCCGGCTGCACACACGAAAAAGTGTAACGTTCCGCCTGAGCCGAGCGTTCAAGCGAGAGCGCAGGACAAGCGATAGAGAGGCACGATCGGCCTAAGCGTTCGGCTTGTGTTTTCTTAAGCGGGCTAGATAGGTACCACCAGTTTTAATTTCACAGTTTCAACTGCACAGTCGAACTGTTCAGTTAAAACGTAAGTATGTGTGTAGACACTGTGAACTGTGCAGTTAAACTGACGGTCTAAGAAATATCTAATCGAAATTTAATTAGATAAAATGTACAGTTGAAACTGTGCAGTTAAAACTGTGGCCCGTTTCACGAAGCTACAAGTTACAATTTACAAGCGGAACTCTCTTTCCAGCACAAGGAGTTAGAAAGAGATTTCCGCTTGTAATTTGTAACTTGTAGCTTCGTGAAACGGGCCCCTGAAGGTATGTATCTAGCCCGCTTTATGACGTTATCACGTAAAATTTATTGTCCGTAAACAGACTTTACTGACAAACGTTTTTTTTTTAGTTTGATTTAGTATACTTCCGAGGCTCTGAATCTGATGAGGGGATCCGTAAGGAACTGAGGGACCTCTTCGAATATTATAAGCATACATATAGCGACCAGTGGCTTGTTTTATAAAGCTACAAATTATAAAATTACAAACATCACGGTTACAAGTTCTCATTTGACACCACCTCGACCAATGCCGACCAGCCATTTAAGCAGTGTTGCCAGACCTGTAAAATTGTAACTTGTAGCTTTATAAAACGTGCCCCAGAGGCCCGTTTCACGAAGCAATAAGTTAAAAATTACAAGCGGAAGTTCCTTACTAACTGCTTTTGCTAGAAAGAGAATTCTCCTTGTAATTTGTAACTTGTAGCTTCGTGAAACGGGCCACAGATGGGATTTTCTTGGAGTAATCCTTCCAAAGGCGATAGGTACGTGTTCAAACTTGAATTCTTCATTATACTGCACATTTTAATGTTAATTTACTGCATATTAATACATCATTACTAACTATCCATTAAACAATAAAATATGCAAAAAATTAAAAACAATTAAGAAACCGACGCCATTTTGTCAAAAACCCAAAGAGAAATCCCATTAAACTATCAAAAACTAAACTTATTACCTGTCAATTATTTTGGGTGTATTCATGTCATAACGCCATCTTGTTCAATTTCAAGCACTATTGTACATAGACAAAATTTTAAGCCTGGCAACACGTTGCCCTTCCGTAGCCGTATCGTCTCGTCCTATCTATTGTATCGTATCGTAGTTCGCGCAGCGTCCGCCATTTCGCGTCAGCGTCACAGTCGCTAGAATTGATCGAGCTGGAGACCGAGACGCCCTCGTTGGTGAAATTTAGAAGTTTTTCATTTGCGGGAATCAGGTGAATTTCAGTGATTTTTTATATATTTCCTTGTTTTAAATACGACTTTCACGGTTTCTATGTTTGCAAACCGTTATGTGTTAGAGCAAATAAAGAGAAATCTTACGAAATGTGCTTCCCACTGTTCTTTTTCGTAACATAATTTGGCATAAAGACCGCCTGACGACAGCGCCGTCTGTGATATCTTATGCTAGTTTACACCTAGTGGCGCTGATTTGTCATTATTTATTTGTATTTTGGTGTTAAAGTAGTATTTTAATTATTTCTTTGTTCTTGTGTGGTTCGAGGTATGTTCGATTATTTGGTGGATTCCCTTCATAAAATGGCGGACATCGAAACGTATTCAGTTGTGTCGAGTGATCTAAATTTTTATGATGAAAGTGGTGTTTGTGTTGAAACAAAGTGCCGAATGTTTGGGGAATTGTGTCCAAAATATTAAAGTGAATGTTTAGTCAGTTTTTTAAATTTAATGTGCTTGCATACATATACATACTAGATAGACGCGTGGAAAGGGCGTTCTGAATTTTTCCTAGGGGGGAGGGATTGCCGGTGGTTATTGATTGATTGTAGGCGGCGCGCCGGCGTGTTGCTCCGTAGGTTATTGCAACTTATCCATAATTAGTGCACTTTATTGATCGACAGCTACTGCGTCTGTGAAGAATACTTATCAAGTGGAAGCAAAACATCAATTCCAACTATGTGAAACGCGAATAGCACGAGCATCTCATCTAACATCAGGTACCTATTTATGTTTGTTTTATCAATTCACGGCATTGATTTTCCGGGATTTAGTGTATTAGCTACGTTTTTTTATAATTTTCATAGGAAAGAGCGTGGGATGAAGGCTTCATCCCACGGCCTTTATCATGAAGCCCACTTTTCAGTATGCTGAGATTAGGGTTGCCAAAACTTTGAAGTCATTTAGAATGTTTTTATCACAATCACTGCTGAAATGGATAGGTATTTTCCTGATTTTCATAACACCTGACATGAACGTGTATTTTACTGTGTGTAGGTTTTAGTTTTAACTAAAGATGTGGCAACTCTGGAAAGGCCTAGGTTAAGGGAAAGTGACAGCATATGCATTACACTTTAAACAGTAAATATTTTTACCAAAGAAGCAAGATACAATCATGACCCTTCCTTTGTTTGCCATTAATATATACCAGTTTCTTTCTTTACCACAGAGGGACCTCTCCATTCACCCTAGATAAGGCTGGCCTTTTTCTTATTAAATATAGACTTGGAGCAGAGGAGCAGGGCCTCTATTCCCGGCAGTTATAATGATACCTATCATCTTTGACCTGTCATGGTATTGTTTTGACGTCAGCCGCCATTACGTAAATAAGAGCTATTAAAATGTTGACTATATGATAACAGATCAAAGACAAAATGGTTTTTAACACCTAGAATACCAGGCCAGCATCCTCGTACTGTAAACTGCTTGACTACTCTGGGAACTTTTTTGTGTGGTAAAATTCTGTATTTGTTTCTACGATTGTAAATGTGGACCTGTGCATCAGGAGAAATAGTGTGCAATAACTACATTTTTAGTACAATTGTGCATTACTGCCTTGAGAACATCTTAATTTTGCACCTTATTGAATATGCTAGTTATGCAGTATTGCACTATCCATCCAACATTATTTTTCTTGAATGTGTATAGTATAACTAATAAAGATTATACTTGGTTTTATTTATCCCTGAACTACGGACCTTTAAATTTTACGGATTTAATTTTGTGTACCTATGTTTAATAATTATAATTTAGCACTTTGTTATTTTGTCATGTTACTTAAAAGTACAATTGTGTTTTAATCATTGGAAAAATTACCTTCTGCTGGAGTTTCTTGCAGCTCTTATCCACAATGATTGTCTTGTCCCAAGTAAAGTCACTCCATATTGCTGACTTGGTAAAGAGCCCTGATGTGAGCCATGTGTACCTTACACTAAACATCTTGGATCTGATTCATTGTATCACTGTTGATGTCCCAAATAAAATAAATAAATACCATTGCACAGGTGAAAGTGTGAAACCTAAATAAACATTTAAAATTTGTGTGTTGAATAATTACATAATTGAGTAGAAGTAGAATGTTGTAAATTCGATGGGAATTTTATTCCTACTACTTATGAATGGTAAAATATTGCAGTAGTTACCAGTAGTATGGTAACAGGTGGGAAAAAATATTCCAGTTTTACCAGTGGTATAACTCTGTGGTACAGTCAGCATCAAATATATAGACACAGTAAAACTTTCAAAAATATGTAAACACAACTGCTGCGAGGGAATAAGGGTGTATATATATTTCTGAAACCTTGTTAACGTATATATATTTATGACGCTGACCGTACAAGGTGGAATAACCCGTGTTAACATGGATACCGTTATCAGAGTTGGACATAAATCTATTACTTTGGAATTAATTACAATAATCCATTACAGTAATCATGATTCCTCAGTAATCAATTAATTGGTTAATCAATATTACTGTATTATTTGACGTTTACATTTGTTGTCCATTAATTTGTTCTTATGTTGAATTTTTTTTTTCTGTAGAGAGATGCCGCCTCCAGATCAAGGGGGCGAGGAGGCAGAGGCCGAAGATGGGGAAGAGGGCCAACTAATACAATCTTACCTCAATGTGGCATACCAGCAGCCACAGGAATCTGACACTGCCACCGTTTTAGGTAAGCATACTACGTCTGTTCCAATGATCGGATCTTTATGAAATTCAAATGGAACCACATTTTAGGTAAAATAGTAACTCCTAAAAAAAACACTCTTTGTTATTCGCTACTGGACTGGAGTCCTCATTGGCGACTTTAGAAAACAGACGAAATGTATGGATTTGGCATAACTTGTAGCTGGCGCGAAATATTGACATCTTACGCCAATCGTTGTTTGCCTCCTGGTTTGAATTCTGTCACAAAATAACCTCCCAATCTATAATACAGAATTTCAGCATACAATGAGTGCAATTCTATTTTTACTTATAATAAATTCAGTCATTCAGTTCCATGTTTATGAGCGAAAGATTTAATCAGGTATTGAGTAGAGAGGAAGTTTACGTGACTTTACAACACCTGCTTTAAATATTTTCTGCACGATATTGTATGCTTTGTAGTGTAAACAATTCCCTCTTTCTTACCAACAAAAAACTGATACAATCAGCCAAAGATTTAACCATCATACATATACTTTAGTTGATTCAGGATGATCCCAGTGGTAGCTCATACGTTGTAGTGAAAGAAAGAACATAAATATATTGACGCAAAAGCGACACGGTTTATAATAAACAAATAAATAATACATTACACCTTTTTCAACTGTACTGTTGCCTCAATAAGGGACCCCGTCAGTAGTGTCAGAACGATGCCGATGCAAACCACGGTGGTGATATTCAGTGGGGCCTTTTTCATTTGTTTATGTAAGTCGTAATAATATATTATAACCACGGATATCACTCGTTTCTTTTACAATAACGTTTAGTAATTTAAGGGCCTGTTTCACAATCGTCAAGTAAACGATATCTGACACATAAATTTAGCGCTTTCCTTTTCTTGAACATAGACAAGGAGAGAGCTAACTTTAACCTGAGGGCTTATTGTCTAACGCACTTGCAATCACGATCGTTTTCATTTTGAAAATCGAAGGCTTATCTGCATACAAAATAAAAACAATTGCTCCACTTTGAAACCGGTTGCGATTGCGAGTGCGTTAGACAATAAGCCCTCTGGAACATAATATTAACTTGTCGATTATGAAACAGGCCCTAAATGATCACCTTGTATAATACGCTTGATACTTAGTAAATGTTTAAACGTAATAAGAATGTCGTGTGAACTGGAATCGTCCTAAACAGATCCAGGTTTAGTGTACGGTTTTATTTCTTTATGCGGTTAATTATTTTACCAAGAGGAAAGCAAAAATAAAAATATTATTTTAAATTATACATGTAATAAAAACAAAATGATCCTATACCTGTCACTAATACACTGAATAACATCTTAGCCTGGTTGTGCAAAATGTGGTCACAGAATGGTCAACAAGTTTTTGGAGTTGTTGGTGAGTCTGTGGCTCTGCCTACCCCACTCAGGGGCTCTACTTTGAAATCAGTAATTCGAACTTCGGATCGCCCCGTCCCTTTCTTGCGAATTAGTGACGCGTCGAGAGCAAAAGGGATAGCAATAGACGAAGTTCGAATTACGGATTTCAAAGTAGAGCCTCTGGGAATGAAGGCGTGAGTTTATGATGTTGTTGTTGTTGATCCTATAAGGGTTCCGTTTTTTCCTTTTGTTGTGCGGAACCCTAATTATATAAATATATTCTACATAAATAACAAATTTTACGCATACGATGTCGCGGGCATCTCCTACTCAAACTTCTTTAAGTATTTCCAATATTATCATATCCATAATTTTCCAGTAACAAACCCTGACGAAGACAATCCAAATGGCGTCACCTACTTCGTGGACGAGCACGGCCGGTACTATTACCAGCCTAACACCGAAGAGCAGACCATCATGTCCATAACAACCCCTGTAAACACTTCAGTAAGTATACTTAGACCTTGTTTCACCTGTTTTCACCATCTCAACCTACCGCAAATTTCATGCCCCCTCTATCGCTGCCAATAATAAATAAAAAAAAATAAAAAAGCCTTTAATTTCTGAATTAACATGGTATGAATGATATTGAAGAAATTAACTTAAATTACACTAACTTAAATACACTAAATTACACTAGTTGTGCACCAGAACCCTAATTGGTAAAGGCCTCTTCCAGAGCCTGCCATTTTTTCCTGTCTTGGGCCTTCCAGACCCAGTTGGGCCCCGCCACCTCTGTTATGTCGTCATTCGTGTCATATACACTCGACGTGACGTGCGCGTTCGCTTTCCACTGCGGTGTATAGTATGAATTCTCATACGACACGCCACTATACAACGCAGAGGAAAGCGAACGCGCAAGAGCAACGAGGGAAGCGTTGCTTTCATGAATTTTCCTAGCTTCGATCAGCGTAGCTCTCATATTTGTGGATTTTTAAATGTTTCTATACCATCTTATTCTAAATCTCATTTGTTTTCCAATCACGTATTCTCCGTTTCTATTCATAGAATGTGCTTCAGGAGGGACTGACTGCCGGAAACATCTTGGAGGATGGCTACCAGACCGTCACCCTGGTCCCATCAGAGTCTGACTCCGGAGAAGTGAGCTATGTCCTGGTGGTGCAAGAAGAAAAACCTGTGATCAATCTCGACATCAAAATTGACCAGGTAATCAGTTGTTCTTTAGTTAGACGTTCTGTTGTAATACCAAAAAAGGTGCTTAACTGCAATGCATTAGTCGAAGCATTTTATTAATCCCTGATGCAAATAGAGGGGTATGTATGTTTGTCTCTGTCTGTGGCACTGTAGCTCTTAAACGGGTTAGCCGGTTTGGATGCGTTTTTTTTTTAATTTGAGAGCTTGTTTTCTAGCGGTAATTCTTAGCTAGGTTTCATGAAAATCGATTGGGCTGAAATCAGGTTTGAAAGAAGGGGTCACCATTATATCGGGGATTTTATTTATCTAATAGTTATACTCTATTAGTAACCACATTAGATTTAACATGCTCATCGATTTACACCCGTAATCACAAACGTCACTTTGAGGTCTCACAGTGCTAACGAACGCACAGGGTGGTTCAAATTTCATAAACAAAAGGTCAAAAAGGACCAATCACAACGCTGTATTGAACGCAGTGCGTTAACTCAGTGAAGGATCCCTTAAGTATTGTTTGTGAATACGGTTGTTAAAGTACTAAGCAGTTCTTTGGTATTACGGCAGTATTCGGCTTTATTTTTAAGATTTATTTTAATTGCCGTGTGGTGCCGGGTTTAGAATGTTGCCACTCCATTTCTTCCCGTGGATGTCGTAAGAGACGACTAAGGGACTAAAGGCTGTGTAGTGCTGTTAGGCGATGGGTTTGCAACCTGTCACTAATATACACTGGATAACATCTTAGCCTGGTTGTGCAAAATGTCGACACAGAATTATCAACAAGTTTTTGGAGTTGTTAGTGAGTCTGTGGCTCTGCCTACCCCACTCTGGGAATGAAGGCGTGAGTTTATGATTGATGATGATTGATGATATTTTAATTTACCACGTTACAATTCACAATTTAAATATCCAGGATGAGATACAAGAGCAAGTGCAAAACCTAGACCGAGACCTGGAGCAAGAGCTAGAACAAGAGCTAGAGCTAGCGCAAGAGCAAGCGGAAGCAGAAGCAGAGCAAGAGCAGGAGCAGGAGCAGGAGCAGGAGATAGGCAATGACGACGTGTACACCTTCGAGGAGGAGAACATCGAGGAGGTGTCTGAGGAGGAGGAGGTCGGGAGGCGCAAGAGGGTCACCAAGCGCAGAAATCAGCGCACAAAGTTCACTTGCACCTTCTGCCACTACACCAGCCATAGACGGTGAGTATTATGGTTAAGGCAACTACTATTCCGCCCTCGCCAAAAACCTTTTTCGGACTCGCGCACCGAGGGTTTCGTACCGCCTCACAGTAGGTATTGTGTGTATGTACATATGTAAACTCTTTATTGCACAAACATATCATATTATAATACCAACATTAAATTATTGTACAAAGGCGAACTTATTCCTAAATGGGATCTCTTCCAGCGAACCCTGAAGTAGAAATGAAACCCTGAAATTGGAATACAGTAGGTATTGTATTCCAATTTGAATTCGATTTCGAATGGGATCGGTGCGAACCCAACTCAGACGACCATTTTTGTATATTTGTTGTTTTTCTTTAGAGTTTGTAATATAATCATACCAAATGTGACGCTATGTTTTACCTTTACGATACAACAAAAATAAAAATATGTTGAAAGAAAACGTTTCTTGAACACACTTTATTTTTTTACATTTGTTCATAATTCCGCCATAATAAATAACAAATTCTAAAAAAAACAATCCGCTATTAAGGTTTAAAAGATACAGCTGTTTAAAGTTTGGACAAACAGACAGAGGGGGCATATTAATATGGTTTTAGTATATTTTTTAAGTAATCACATAAAGTTTGTTTCTTCATACTAGGTGTCCCCAGTATTTCCTTTTAACTTTGTATGGAAAAAACAACTTTATGTGATTACTTAAAAAATACCAAACAAAAAAACGGGCAACTGGGTTTAAAAACTTCACTGATTCGTAATGATTCTAATTATGTAAGATACCACTGAAAAACTAATGAAATAAAACAAAAATTAATGATTTTTCGTGACATGGACATATGGAAAAATTACAAAAAATCAGATTCGTCGACGACGTCAGTTTCTGGGACACCTGTATATTGTATTAGCAGGGTGGTATTGTATTGCAGATAGAGTTGTGTTGTAATATCGGCAACTCTTTACTAACATACTATTTCTCCAGCTACCTCCTCTTGAGACACATGAAGACTCACTCCGAAGACCGCCCCTACAAGTGCAAGGTGTGCGACCGCGGATTCAAGACCATGGCGTCCCTGCAGAACCATGTCAACATGCACAACGGCGTCAAACCCCACGTGTGCCAGTTCTGCAAGAGCCCGTTCACCACCTCTGGTAGGTCCGACACTGACTTATGCCCGGTTTCAATATTCAAGAAACGAATCGTTTACCTTACGTCTCGTTAAAATTTGACATTTGTTACATACAAAATGTCTCAAATTCTAACGAGACGTAAGGAAAACGATTCGTTTCTTGAATATTGAAACCGGGCATTAGACTAGACTAGACTAAATCTAATTAAAGACCAAAAGTTGACCAATCTTGATTATTTCGTTATTTTATCATTATTTCAATGAGGTCACAGAATTATCAACAAGTTTTTGGAGTTGTTGGTGAGTCTGTGGCTCTGCCTACCCCACTCTGGGAATGAAGGCGTGAGTTTATGTTATGTTTTATTTCATAAAAACATGAATGAGAACTCGTGTAACCAGTAATATTAGGGTAAGTTTTATTGATAAAAATACCTACACGTAAACCAAAATGCAGTAATCACAGCGAATGTGCGCCCGTTGAGGTTAGGATTTTGGTCTTGAATTGATTTTCGAGTCTATAGTTCACAAGTGGAAGTTGTGCGACCGCATCTTCAAGAATATAACGTCCCTGCGGAACCACCTCAACATGTATTGTTTAGGCACATTATCCAGTGAGTGAAGACCATTTTGGGGTTTTAAAGTATGCGTTATTTTGTAACTTTAGTTTTTAGTATTTTTTATATTAACTTAGTACACTATCCACCTGTTTTTCACAATCGACAAATCTTCCCTCACACCCGTATTCACAAAAAATACTTAAGGGATCCATCACTGAGTAAACGCACAGCGTTCAATACAGCTTTGTAATTGGTCCTTTTTGACCGACCTTTTGTCTATGAGACGATTTGAACCACCCTGTGTGTTCGTGAGCACTGTGCGACCTCATAGTGACGTTTGTGAATACGGGTGTCAGTCTTCTCAGTCTTCTCGAACACTAAAACGAGCGTTTTTTACAGGCGAGCTCGTACGCCACGTCCGCTATCGCCACACCCACGAGAAACCGCACAAGTGCTCCGAGTGCGATTACGCCTCGGTAGAGCTGTCCAAGCTTCGCCGCCATGTCCGCTGCCACACGGGAGAGCGTCCCTACCAGGTAGAAATAGAAATAGAAATAGTTTATTTGACTCAAGTTTGGATACATTTATAACAACTTAAAGGTAAACTTAAATAATAATCGAATGCCAAATTGTGTCAAATAGGAAGCCACTCAGCTTTATGCCATGGCATGCCTCACCTGCCATGACGCTGGTTTTCAGTGGTCCCTACTCGAATGGCATCACGATCACTGGCGCCGACATAATTAAAAATTTAAAAATTACAGTAAATATACAAAAAAGAACGTTAAATAAATGGAGACATTAAAACTAACTAAGCTAAAGCAAGCTACTGACTTCTTGCAATTCTCTTATGGCCCCTCTAAGGTGGAAGTACTAGTACTCGACGCGGTACTAATACTCGTCGCCATACTTTGACTTGGGGTAAATAAAATAAGATTAACATTACTTTTGTCACCACCTCATTTTAGCGATGGGAATACTCGGCCCGCAATTACCTACTTCCCTGCCTATGCAATAATGTACTATTATCTACCAGTGCCCGGATTGCACGTACGCCTCCCCGGACACGTTCAAGCTGAAGCGGCACATCCGCACCCATACCGGCGAGAAGCCGTACAAGTGCGACAGCTGCAACATGTGCTTCACGCAGTCCAACTCGCTGAAGGCGCACCGGCTCATCCACAACGGTACGTATCCTAAGGCCCAACGAAAAATTCAGCATGTAAGGTCGCCGTCAATAGAACTTGCGAACTATGTAAACAAATTAGTACTGTTTGACACATAACCTCAAATATTCACCAAGCGTGTTTTTATTAAAAATAACGTGTAATGAATAGTTGTTTCATCTTAAACTTAATATGAAAATAATGATCTAGTGTATAAATCATTCCAAAGACCTCACTTGATCTTTAAAAGTACGTGATTATCGAGTAATCATGGTGAATTGGTTCGTTTGGTTTTGTTTACATAGTTCGCAAGTTCTATTGACAGCGACCTTAGTCACTATGGCCCGTAGTCCTACCAGTAGTACGTTTTATACTCATTCAGACCCAAGTACTTGGCAGGTTTTCTATTAAGTCCTACAGGTAGGACTGTGTTACGCTATTGGCGGGTTTACTATTAAGTCCTACTGGTAGGACCGTGGTACGCTATGACAACACGACTGTCGAAGGAGCTGGGTCTGAATGACAAAGTTAATAAGTACTATGGGTAGGACCTTTTGTTGAAAAAATGATTCTTTATTACATAACAAGCACACTACATTGATATTTACTTGAGATTCTACTGTATTATCAATAAAAATCTATCTTAAAGTTTAAATTTGAATTTGGCGCTGGCCATATGACAAGTGTGACGTGACACGCAGGTAAACAATAAATAATAATTTAAAGAGATGCCCTTATGATCTGTGGTTAATTGCGTGTGACGTCACCAGCGAGTAACCACAGCTGCGAACCAATCACATAGCGTTTCTGCCACAGATAAAAAAAATATAAAAATATTACAATTTTTTTCGTGTAATTTCCAAAAAAACATAATTTAGTTTAAAATAAAGTGAAATATGTGGCGTTATCTATGAAAAGGGACCTTATTGTCGATGGCGCTTCCTCCATTTTTAACGATGCTCCGACATAAATACAACGTCGCGTGACGCAGTGCGGCGTAAGCGCCATCGACAATAAGGTCCCTTTTCATAGATAACGCCTCATTTATGTTCAACATTTGTAATTTCCCCTAGTCGCCGAGAAGCCAGTCTACCGTTGCGAGCTCTGCCCGGCCAAGTGCGGGCGCAAGACCGACCTGCGCATACACATCCAGAAGTTACACACCTCGGACAAGCCTCAGAAGTGCAAGCGCTGCGGGAAGTCCTTCCCCGACCGCTACTCGTGCAAAGTGCACAATAAGGTTGGTATTACACGTATATATCAGGGACAATACCGGTATTAATTAAAATTGAAATATCTTCCTTAATTTGCATTATTTCCTTGATATTTTCGACCGTAATTTAGGTAATAAAATAACACTATTCATACATACATACATACATACATTAAATCACGCCTGTTTCCCAGAGGGGTAGGCAGAGACCACTTCTTTCCACCTGCTACGATCTTGACAAATCTCTTTCGCTTCTTCCACATTCATACATCGAGTCATGCACGCACGTCGGTTTCGGGTACTTAAAATTCGGCCCTTTTCGAGTATTTCTCCGATTTGATTCGAAAAAGTACGTCTAGGGCGGCCCCTTCCGACCCTTCCACTCACTTTCGCTCTGTATATCTCTTTCGTCAATCTTCTTTCATCCATTTCCAAATGACCGAACCATCGTAGCATGCCCTTTTCAATCTTAGTCACTACATCTTCTACGACACATTTCTCTCTGACTTTTTCATTCCTTACTCAATCAGTCAGTTTCACACCACACACACTACGCAAAGAGCGCATTTCAAATGCTGCAAATAACACTATTCTATTATATAAATTCATTAAAGAGCAAAAATAATCAATAATAAGCGAGATACTAATATTGAATACCAGTATTTTTGTATGAAAATAACACCGGTATAAGATCACTGGTCAAAATCAAAAAAAAAAAACTAGTTTGCTGATTTATGTCTATGATTATCAGGGATCGGAAATTCGGATCGATATTTACCTAAAGTTGGCAAAATCCTGGAAAAAGATAGACGAGCATGGCGTCGGCTTCTTAAAAATATTATTTTAATAATATAAGTTCCGGGATTCCGGGATTCAATAATATCATTTATCATCATTTTTCATCATGATAATAATAATCATTTTACATTTTACATTACAAAACATTCCGTTTTGCTCCTATAAATTCGTTAGGTCAATGAGTTACAGTTAAATAAAATAACGTTTGGTAAATCTATCTATACATGGAAAATATCTTCAAATAGTTAATATAAATACTTAATTATGAATTTATGTTGGCGTAATTTATTTATTTAGAAATCCCGGGAGTTTTATTAATGAGTTATATGGTTGAGTCCACCTCCATACAACTGAACAACAACGCCGCCGCGAAAGTTTAGGTAAATATCGATCCGAATTTCCGATCCCTGATGATTATTGATTAGTTTGTCAAACATGATCCTAGCTAGTAACACTCGCTAGGTCATTGCTTAGTGACAATTTTTAACAGAAGTTTAAAAAGACTAATATCTCTAAGATTTCCGTCATCATGTTAACAGACCCATGAAGGCGAGAAGTGCTTCAAGTGCGACCTGTGCCCGTACGCGTCGACGATGCTGCGTCACCTCAAGTCGCACATGCTGAAGCACACCGATGAGAAGCCATTCGCTTGCACTGACTGCGACCAGAGCTTCCGGTGAGTATACACTGACCGCCACGGAACAGAAAAAACAGTGGAAGTGGCATGAGCTTCGCTTAGTATCAGACCTGTTGTCGCCAATACTCACACTATCATAAAAACAACACGCCACCATGGAAAATGTTTTTGGTGCGGCTATCGTTTTTACATTCCAAAATAGCACAATAAGGCATGCTTTTGGATTTATTTCCTATTTTAGAAATATAAAAATATCGAAATAAGCGATCGCGGCAAAAGTATGGTAGGTTAAGCGGAACTCCGCATAACTATGCCACACGTTACACGCCCACTTGATACTTATACTGTTTTTTCTGTTCTGTGCTGACCACAATAGTCCGACCAGAGCCATATAAAAGTATTGTTATTAACCTTGTTAATTCATTTTATTAACCAGAGGGCCTAACACGCCGTTTATCGCGTAAGAAAATGTGGATAAAACATCCGTCACTTTTTGGTATATAAGTACGAGAGTGACAAATGCTTTATCCACATTTTTTCACGCGATAAACGCAATCATACTAGGCCCGCAGCGCCTCTATATACAGGGTTAAACCATATTGGTTTTTAAATAGGCCATCATTACGGCTGTCCTGTACAGACGGTCCGCTTTTGAAATTTGATGTACGGTTGTAATGCAGTTCTATTACAGTTGCTGGGACTGCAATTTAACTGCATTACAACCTAGCAGCTGCAGCCAGTGTGAATTTAATAGAACTGCACGAACTGCAATCTTGCAGGTGGCTGGCGGTTCAAATACAGACCGTTTGTAGTAGAATTAATACATTAACTAGAAATTTAATCACTATTATCCACGCTTTTTTTTTGCATCCATCAGCCGGCCATTCAGGCTGCGCCGAGCGTACGCCGGATGTACAGTGGCGCCATCATTACTATTATTGTTTTCTAATAAACTATAGTATTTTCTTGAAATCGTACGGTGCTTTTTTGTACTATAAATGAAAACACAACTTATAGGATATATCAGTTATATCACATAGTTTAATAACAATTGACCTTCGAGTTATCAACAACGAATAAAAGTGGCCACCTTTTCCCGTTAAGCTGACTACTCAAACGGTAATTGTTATTAAAGTTTACTACGTATCCCATAAGTTGTGTTTTTACTTGCGCTACAAAAAACCATCGTCCGATTCCAAGGAAATTCTTTAGTTAATTAGAAAACACAATCATATTAATGAGGGCGCCACTGGACGCTCGACGTTTGCTCGGCGCAATCTTAACGAATGCTGCAAATGTACAATACAATACAATACAAATACTCTTTATTGAACACCAGAAAACAAAACACGGAACAGTACATTTGAATAAAATATATGTATGTATGTGTAGGCGGTCTTATGTAATGTTTGATCATTCCCTCTTTAGCCAGAAGCAGTTGCTCCGGCGCCACCATAACTTGTACCACAATCCCGATTACGTACCGAAACCTGCGAAGGAGAAAACGCACGCGTGTCACGATTGCAAGCGGATCTTCGCCCACAAGGTAAGCTAGCAGTAACGAGTAGGAACACTACACTCAGGGACTAAAGGGGCTTCTAAACGGGCCATATTTTCACTGCAACATGTGACCGGCAACTATTGGTGTCCCTCTCTTACTCTTATGTTAGAGAAAGACACCAATCGTTGCCGGCCACATATTACAGTGAAAATATGGCCCGTTTAGAAGCCCCTTAATGTAAACAAACGCAAGCCATGATTTAAGTTACGTAAAAGATATCACCAAAAGTGAAATTAAAATTAAAATCGAGATAGGAACAAATCTTTTTTGGCTTATATCTTGGTATATTTTTACGCTATTAAAAAAAAACAACTGTTTGTTACATGAATCGGTTTAACATGACATCGAATCCGCAGGGCAATCTGATCCGCCATTTGGCAATCCACGATCCGGACTCTGGCCACAACGAGCACTCCCTCGCCCTCCGGCTCGGCCGCCAACGCAAGGTCAAGTTCAGCAAGCCGTCGGTTCCTGATCAGGAGGTACTGTGCAATTCCAATTTTACTCGGACACCTTACGAATGTATCGCCATGCCGTATTTTGCCATTGCGAAAATTGTTAACCTCGTGACGACCAGTGGCCCGTTTCACGAAGCTACAAGTTACAAATTACAAGCGGAACTCTCTTTCTAGCAGTACGAGTTGGAAAGAGAATTCCGCTTGTAATTTGTAACTTGTAGCTTCGTGAAACGGGCCTCAGGGGCCCGTTTCACGAAGCTACAAGTTACAAATCACAAGCGGAAGTCTCTTTCTAACTCCTTTTGCTGGAAAGAGAGTTCCGCTTGTAATTTGTAACTTGTAGCTTCGTGAAACGGGCCACAGTTGACCCCTTTGAGCTCAGTGTGAAGTGAAGGTCACAGTTAAATGATATGTGGCGTTATCCATGAAAAGGGACCTTATTGTCGATGGCGCTTACGCCGCACCGCGTCTCGCGACGTTGTATTTATGTCGGAGCATCATTAATAATGGCGTAAGCGCCATCTATATATATATATAAAAGGCAAAACTGACTGACTGACATACCAACGCACAACCGAAACTACTGTACCTAGAAACTTGAAATTTGGTACAGGGGTTCCTTTCATGATGTAAGTGAGCACTAAGAAAGGATTTTCCAAAAATCGACCCCCGACGGGAAAAAATGGGGGGAGTAGCGGGAAACTAATTCTACGCGTACGAAGTCGCGGGCGTCCTCTAGTCGACAATAAAGTCCCTTTTCATAGATAACGCCACAATATGAGCGCTTCGTATACCGTGGAGTTGGAATCACACAGTGGAGCACGCTTCTTTACGGTTCGCGCTTCGGATAAGTAGCGAATTTATAACCACGTGTGTGTGTTAAGGCCGCCATATACGGAACGATCCGTCGTTACGATCGATCTGAAACGATATCGTAACGATTCATATTTCTTTTGAATTTTTGATGCGATATTGCCACACACGTACAATCCATCGCTCGATTTCAGTCTGAACCGACGGATCGTGCCGTGTATGGGACCACTTATAAATTAGCTTATCCGTGTGGCTTTCGTTCGTAGCGTGTTCGTGCGTAGCGTGCGCCAATGTGGGATTTCGGCTTTTGAATATTTTAAATGTTGCTCAGTAGCAAGGGTTGGTTGTTACGTACACACCTTAAGGGGCTTCTAGACGGGCCATATTTTCACTGCAATATGTGGCCAGCAACTATTGGTGTCCCTCTCTTACTCGTATGTTAGAGAAAGACACCAATAATTGCCGGCCTCATATTGCAGTGAAAATATGGCCCGTTTAGAAGCCGCTTTAACGATACCTTTCAAAAAAAAATGTATAGCTACTCGCTTGTTTTGCGTTTCTAAAAGAGACATCCTAACTTGTTTCGGCGCCGGAGACAACGCAGCGCCACCACGCTTTGTTTTAAAATCGATTCCTTTGCGTCTTCTTCAGCGTTGTCTAAAAAAATATAACGTTGTACAGTAAACAACTGTTTTTATGTATATAATTGTATTATAAAATGCAAAAGCTGAAATATTGTTGAAAATTGAATTGATACATTTACGCCGATAAATTATTGATAGTAAACTACTGGGGTCCTAGTGAAAAAGGGTCTAAGTTAAGTATACTCCGTTCATGTGTATACCCATTTTTATTACGAGTTAAGTCGACTTGTACCCTTTTTCACTAGGACCCCAGTATTGTGCTATTTTGGAGTGTAACAACGATAGCCGCACCAAAAACATGTTCCATGGTGGCGTGTTGTTTTTATGATAGTTTGAGTATTGGCGACAACAGGTCTGATACTAAGCGAAGCTCATGCCACTTCCACTGTTTTTTCTTTTCCGTGGTAAGCTACAGTTGCCACAATCAATTAGCACAGGTGCAAAATTGTTAGCTCAAGTCACGAAAAGCAAGCGAGTGGATAACAGAAATATCGTTTAGTTGTGTAGTTAATGATGGACAAGCAAGCAAGCAGCTGTCTAGAATCAGCAAATAATAGGTTAGGCTAAAATATTTATTGAAAGACAAGTAAATTTAGTTACAATTAAATCTATCATATATTTTTTCCATGAAAGTAGATAATCAAATTAAACAATTATTAGCGCATTATGCAGAAACAAATTGACAAAGTTTTTTTTTGCATATTAAATAACTTTTTTTACAGTTTATCCCGATTAGTATGATACTGCTGTTTAATGTATTATAGTTAATTATTCTTCAAATTTAAATGCCACGAAGTTAAGCATACAGCTCATCACATTGTCTAATGTTTAATACATATACGATTAGAATTACGGCCTGTTTCACAATCGTCAAGTAACGCGTATCTGACACATAAATTTTGCCCTTTCCTTTTCTTACACTTGAACATGGACAAGGAGAGAGCTAACTTTAACTGACACATAAATTTACTTGTCGATTGTGAAACAGGCCCTTAATAATCTAAAACAAAAAGTGCATGGGGATCTTAATTAAACTAACAAAAAATTAACGTGCATGCACTAACAATATTTACCAAGATTAATATACAGGGTGTCCCATAATTGACACGTAACCCTGACACCGGAGATAGCCCACCCCTAGACCTACCAAACCAGCCTAATAATATATTTTTTTATTTTTTATTTATTCTAATTATTTTTTGTTTTGGTAATAATTTTCATACGAAACTAACTATCATTATTGGCAATATCTCAAAAACCGTGCAATTTTTACTGAGGTCATGTTAGGCTGGTTTGGTAGGTCTAGGGGTGGGCTATCTCCAGTGTCAGGGTTACGTGTCAATTATGGGACACCCTGTATAGACCAGTTGGTCTAGCTCTGATTAAACAAGTTTTGAACCATGATTATTTTTGCACCTTTTGCTTTAGACCTTAATCTTTTCTACGAATATACCTTGTACATTCAATAACGTTAATATGACCTAATACCTCAGAGCAATGACTAATAATAGAAAACATACTAAAATGGCCATAGCGGACAATAACCGTACGGTTCTTTTGATAGTAGTTAGGTATAAGGGCGGTTTTAAAAAAAGTGTACATAGTTAAGGACTAAAATTAAGTAACGGTAAATTTATGCCTCTCACAGACTACGCAGATACGGTAAGATTCTACGGATACGGTAGGACTAGGGAATGCAATTTAACCAGTTATTAACCGTTTTTGTATGAAAATAACCGGTTAAAAGCGGTTATAACCGGTTATTTGCATTCCCTAGGTAGGACTCAAATTAAGGAACCGTAATTTTAGTCAGTTGAGTCACGAAAATTAACTATACCGTTATAAAACATATGGTGGTCTCAGACAAAACTCCTGTAGAAAGTGCGACCATTTTACTAATGGGTGAGGATTGAATCTGCTTCGTTTATTGTATTTGAGATACCGCCTATTGGTTTATGAGGGCAGTAGATAAATGAATAATTAATTTTCGTGACTCACCTGACTAAAATTACTGTTTCTTAATTTGAGTCCTTAACTATGTACACTTTTTTTGAAAATCGCCCACGCTTATTTATTAAAAATAGTCTATTCGTATTTCTGGTTCTAGACGAAATAAATTTGTGCTGGTAATGTTGTAAGTAGATAAAATATAAATCTATTTTGCTAATTGGGATACACCTGATTGAGAATTAGAAAACATTTTTTAAGGATTAGGCTTCTCGAATCGATCCCCTTGGTTCCAAGAGATTTTTTAAGGGGTTGAATCCGGTCAGCACGGTAATTTATTGCATAAATCTTGAAATAATTGGATCTTTCTCAATAAATTTAATTTCATATCTACTTCTTGAAAGAGGTTCATGCATGTGAAACTGTGTTAATTTTAGTCTTGGTAATAGGCAATGAGATAAAAAAAAAACCTAATTTACCTAATTTATCGTTTACGTTGTTTTGCATGACGTCTGTCAATCATGACCTTTTAAAAAGATCCAAGACATTAACACCCGTATTCACAAACAATACTTAAGGGATCCTTCACTGAGTAAACGCACTGCGTTCGTGCTTTGTGATTGGTCCTTTTTGACCGACCATTTGTTTACGAGACGATTTGAACCACCCTGTGCGTTCGTGAGCACTGTGAGACCTCATAGTGACGTTTGTGAATACGGACCTCATAGTGATGTATGAACATCATTCCAAATAGCAACGCCATTTTGTCGTTACGTTAAGTGAGGTTACTTTTATTTATCAACTAGCTGTTGCCCGCGACTCCGTCCGCGCATAAAAATAAAACATAGCCTATGTTCATCCAGGATAATGTAGAATTCTAATGGTGAAAGATTTTTTCAAATCGGTCCTGTAGTTTCAGAGCCTATTCAATTCAAACAAACAAACAAACAATCTAATATTTCCTCTTTATAATATTAGGATAGATTATTTTAATAACAAGATGTGCGGGGGAAGGTGTATCCCAATTTCTAATATTCATAACGCGGATAGAATGAATTAATTGTCTAATATGCTAATATCTGGATCTTTTCATTTGAAAACCACAACACAATTTTGATCTGTATGGTCTTTCTATGGTTTAGTTATTGGTCTGGGCTACGTTCTAACTTTTAAGGTAGAAATTTATGCTCCATAGAGTAGAAAAGATAAAAATGTTTGATGTTTTATTCATTTTCTAAGCACTTGGTAAACAACAGCTAAATAGTGTTGGCTCTAATTCTTTAATGGGATTTAAATTTAAGTTTTTGGCTCTCAAGCAAGCTTTGCTTACCATTGTTAAACATTTAAAGGATATTTAGAGCTTTGAACGGCTAACACATGTTGTTTTTTTCGGTTGCCGCTCAGTGCGTCATTACAGACACGATACTATAACTAAAAATAATTACGTCAAATAACGATCCTCAATTTGTTGTTTTATATTGAATAAAAAAATGGTTAATAATAAAGAAATATTTCCAATCTTTCGTGCTGCTAAAAAGAGGCCTCTTTACGAACTCAAGTTTGTGACCGCTGAACCCACGCCGGCATTCGTCAACACCCCCGTGGAGGAAGTGCCGAGTACCTCGACTGGGTACCGCCGGCCCGTGGCGAGAACCAAGCCCAAACTTCAAATAAGACACGGCAGACTCGTCAGCTGTTCCGACACTGACGAGTCTGTACAATTAGCTGATGCCAAAGAAGAGCAGAGCTCAAAATGGGAGGTGAATTCGGACAACGAACACGCGGAAGAAGTAACTATTTAATTTATTAATTTATCATTTGTTTGACATTTGAGCGCCACAGTAATTTTTTTGGTCAGCGAGCTTTACAAGGTATTTGTGACGTTAACAACTAATCACAAGTAATCGGGAAATATATTTACTTGTTAAGGAGGGGATGATGTTTGCTTGCTTTTTTTCCTTATATTGTGTAATTTTAAGTTTGCATCAAATTGGTTTTGTTATGGCCGCATTAATAACAAACTGACCTTGCCCAAAATGATCATGATTGATATCAAACAAATACAGGCATTGCAAACAGTAGACTTTGCAAACTATACGTAAAAAAATATCTTCCGATTATCCAATATTTCGGTCGGTCTAATATTTCGTAAGTGTGGGACATTCAATTTCTGATTACATACGCTACGCAAATACATTGACTACTCTCTCTACACTTCGTTTAGCTTCATGTAGTCGCGAAAGAATGTTATTGTGGCGTTCAAAAGTTAAAAAATATAAGTTACCTGTAGTATAAATGCCAGGCGAGCCCCATACACGCAATGTTTAGAGGAGACTAAAGTGAACTATATATTTCATGTTCTTATAATAATCTCACTCTTTTTTCGGAAATGAATTGAAAGCAGGAGTATACAATTGTAATCTGCCAAAATGTAATTCACCGAAATCTTTACATAGTATAAAACAAAGTCGCTTCCGCGTGCGCTTAAATCTTTCAAACTACACAACGGATTTAAATGCGTTTCATCAATAGATAGTGATTAAAGAGGAAGGTTTTTATGTATAATAAAATTAATAAAATGGGCGGACAACGGATGCAATATGGTGACGAAAGCACAAGATGGATAAGACTTTTATTAAATTTCGAGTATTATTTATGTGTGAAAATATATGCAGTTTTTGTTATAAATCAGTACATATTTTGTATATTAAGAAAGTACCTACTGAAGTATCACTTTACGAATACGCCCCTCTTACGTCTGTAGATGTGGAGAGGTCATTTTCCCTATATAAGTGAACCATAAAAGGAATGTAGTGAAAATACGTAATAAAAAAAAATATTATTACCTATTTTGCAGTGATGTTCTCTTTTTTTAAATCAATTGTAGTCATATCCATATTACGAATATTGTTTGACATTATTTTGACGTAATTTGCATCCGTCGTCCGCCCATTAAATAATTTCTGGATTATGTATGGTTGTAAGGCCGGATTTACACTTGTAAGTTATTACTGTAAGTTCTGAGTCGCAACTATGGGTAAGAGTGAGTGGCAAATATCTGTGTCTCTGTCTTGCATATAACTTTGTTTCAAAACTTACAGTAATAACTTACAAGTGTAAATCCGGCCTAACAGAAAACTCACATGAACCGATGCGAAGAGCGATCGCCACTAAGCAATAAATGAAAAGCTAGTAATATCCATTTTTCTTTGTTTTATTCTTGTCAGGCCCGGCGTGTAATAGCCTAATAGGATCTATGTACATATTCTAGACAATTTAATTTAAATAATTTTCATTTGTTTCAAATCAAAAAATAATAATTTTAGTACGTACATAAAAAATTTAACTTATTTCCTTGATTGAAAATTCAAATTCTCACTTACAAAAATGACATTGATTGCTTTCTTGACAATTGTCAAAGTAAGACCTATACGAACCGTACGATTAGATTATGCAGGGCCTATATTCTAGGCGCTAAAAACAATATCGTGTTTGATCTGTTATCGTATTGTCAACGTTTTGATAGCTCTTATTTCCTTGACAGTAATGGCGGCTGACGTCAACACAATACCGTAACAGGTCAAATACGATATGGTTTTTACCGCCGGGTATAGAGGCCCTGAGCCTCTATTGCGGTGTAAACGATATCGTAGTTTACCCGTTAAGGTATTGTTATGACGTCAGGCGTCATTACTGTCAAGAAAATAAGAGTTATCAAAACGTTGACAATACGATAACAGGACAAAAACTATATTGTTTTTACCGTGTTGAATAGACGCCCTGTATGCATTACTTTTGTATTTGGGATGCTAATGATTGAGTGATTTACTCTACACTTGGGAGCAAAGAAATCGAGCCACTTAGTACTGAATTTCCATAGAAAGTTGCTCGACTTCTATGCTCCCAAGTATAGTTTCCTGAATAACAATAATAATGTATATTTTCTTCTGTTTAATACTGTGGAGATATTCGAATTGACTGAGACCCCACCGAATGAAATGGAAAAAGAAACAGTAATAATATTGGGTCCTTACCTATGAAATTGGCGTTATCTTTACGTGTTTTATTTCGTACGGGATTTATTCATTTCAATTTTAACTTCCAAATTATTTTTAAATTTCATTAATACAGTATGTTACAAAGGTTTTAGATACAAATAATATGGTCCAATTTCTTACTTAGTGTTTAAAATTAAAGTGTGAACTCAACTCTTTTCATGTGCTGTGAGTTCAAGTGTTTCAATTACGCAGAGTTTTATGAAGCTCACTATTTTTATGTAATTAAGATATGTATAATATAGCTTAGAAGTGTCCAATATTCCTGACAGAATTTTGTTTGGTTTGCATTTAACGTTACTAAATAATCCGCAAAATTAAATGTATGAAAACCACCGTTTTCATAAAATTCTCCATATAAAACGCCAATTTCATAGGTAAGGACCTAATACTAACTGTTATGTTGACATCCAATAATAGCCTTTAGAGACATTGAAACGAAGGGGGATTGGTCCACCCATCGAATAGCGCTAGGCTCGTATGTTAATTAAAAAATATATAGCACTTTAGTGCGTGAGCATAAAGGCTATTATATTTTGTCATACAAGCTTAAATTGTTAGTCTCCGCTGTCCCTTACAAACCAGATTGGCACTTAATGAATATCAACATTACTGAGATATTTATTTATTTTGAGTTTTATATACATGTAAGTTATATTAAACTAAGACAGAATGACCAAAACCACAACAAAAGATGCGTAAGGTCACAAAAGTAAAATTTCGATTCATTTAAAAAAAATGAGGTCTTCGGTGCCATTAGAGATGCCAAGTCGTGTGCAATTTATACAGTGCCGGATGAAGCAAGAGCGGGGCCCGTGGCAAATTGTATAAAGAGGCCCTTGGTTTGTTTTAGGTTATTCCTAAGTTAGGGCGCTAATTAAAATAGAACCAGGAATACATATCAGGGACACAGGTGCGCGGGGCTACTCTTGCTACGTGGCTAATCCGCCACTGAATTTATAAGAAACTCAATCTTATTGCTGTAGAATGTCAGATTCTTCTTGGGACTTAAGGATCACAGTTCTCACACTAAGTCTTTTCAGGGTTCATGTTAAGACTACGCCGAGCGTACGCCGGATGTACAGTGGCGCCCTCATCACTATTATTGTGTTTTCTAATAAAATAAAGTATTTTCTTGAAATCGGACGGTGCATTTTTGTACTACAAATGAAAACACAACTTATAGGACATATCACATAGTTTAATAACAATTGACCTTTGAGTTATCAACTTAACGGAAAAAAGTGGCCACCTTTTCCCGTTAAGCTGACTACTCATAGGGTAATTGTTATCAAAGTTTGTTGCGTATCCCATAAATTGTGTTTTTACTTGCGCTACAAAAAAGCATCGTCCGATTGCAAGGAAATTCTTTAGTTAATTAGAAAACACAATAATAGTGATGAGGGCGCCACTGGACGGTCGACGTTTGCTCGGCGCAGTCTTAATCGATTTGTCTTAATCTTGTGGATGTCACTAAACATATGGCAGTAATCAAAATTCAATTGGTATAGCGCAACCCATAACGCCATTTTGCAAAAAAAAGAAAAAAAACTCAAGTCGACGAACTATAACAAAGTGGGGTATCATTGAACAGGTATTTAAAAATCATCTATAGGTTTTTTTCATCATTTTTCATTTTGAATCATAATTTAGGATTTATAATGATACTAATGATTAAAGTTGGTTTACTTCTTTATTGAGTAATAGTAACTAAACTTAACACAAACGTGTGAAGTTACGATAAATCTAGTATAAAAATAATGCCAATCTGGATCGTAAGGTTGCATGACATGCTTAATATTATATGTTAAGTGTAAGCTAGGTAAACAAAGGCGATTCTGGGGCTACAAGAGAAAAAAAAATGTGCACTGTTTCGATAAATTACGGACGTTGTCGACTCGTATGCTATCTTTGAAAGAAAATGACGGAAGAAATAATAAAAAAATGTATCTGATTGACGTAAGCTACCATCCACGTCAGTCAATTCAATACATTTTGTCATTTTTCGAAAGTTGTCAGCATTTGTATAATGCAACTGGTTAAGGCCCGCAGCTTATGAATTGGTGTGTGAAAATACCCTTAAGTATTCAAAATTTTAGAAACAAAAACAAATGTTAGATCTGTACCCATTGGCCGTTAGATGTTTTAAGCGACGCCAGCCTTAAACAAGCTGTAATCTGCAATATACTTTTGTTCGACATTGAATATTTTGATATCGTGAATTATTTCCTCCATTACCCATGGCCGCATCGTAAAAAGCGATCCGCGATATCGCTTATGCAAAGTCGAATTGAAGACTTGGCCCTCGATACCACTACCCCTATTGTTATTGTATTGTTAACGTTACGCTATCTCTCAATATGCAGCTCTCGTTAACAATAATATTGCATGAGGGGTGAAAACTAAGTCGAAACGAGGCCCAGCATGTTTGTCATTAATGCAAGAAAGGCTGATTTTATACCCGTTAATATACTTATATATGTAACTGCGCATATTATATATTATATATACATATGTCGCTCTATATTTCATAAGTCTCTCTATTGGCAAAGTTAAATTTACCATTTGTAACTAGGAATACACATAATCTTGTTATTTATAAGAAAAAAAAATGGTGTAGGGGGCGAACAATATTTTTCAAAATTATTTTTGAGACTAATTCTATCTCGTTCACAAACGTACTAAGTTACTATTTCTACCATAAAACGCCTGTATCATTTGTATTGACAACACCAATCTGAGGGCTTGTTGTCTAACGCACTCGCAATCACGATCGTTTAAATTTTGAAAATCGAATTCTTGTCTGCATACAAAATGAAAACAATTGCTCCACTTTGAAGCCGGTTGCGATTGCGAGTGCGTTAGACAATAAGCCCTCAGATTCATTAACTTACTGTTAATTATAATGGTAACTAGTATCTTTGTGGCTACATCACACTTGCTGACCAGAGGCCCGTTTTACGAAGCTACAAGTTACAAATTACAAGCGGAAGTCTCTTTCTAACTCCTTTTACTAGAAAGAGGGTTCCGCTTGTAACTTGTAGCTTCGTGAAACGGGCCACAAGTGGCGAAAATATTATAGCTACAAACATAGGGTTGTAGGTGTATGTCATTTGGTCTATCGCTTTTTATTTGCTTTGAATGTTAGTTAGGTAATCTTATATCTATAATGGCCCCTACACGTTGGCGGATCATGGGCTTGCGTAAGGGACGCATTTACACCTTAGAGTGAGCAACATATTCTTGCATATCACTCTTACGTATTGCTCTGTCCTTAACGCACGCCCACGACCCGCCGAAGTGGGCCTTAATGCCTTAACGTAATGTGACTTTGTTCTATTTTATAACGAAATGGATTTGCGTATTAACGTCCGAACCTTATTTCAAGCAGAGCACATCACTCGAGGTTGAGAGTCCAGGCTTTTACGGATGTACAGTCAAGGACTAATTGTTATGCCACTGGAATCCTGTCATAATTACAGCGTCAAACCACATGAAAGAAATTACGCCAAAATTAATGATGCGCGTTATGCGACAGGGTTCAATAGTGGCATAACGATTAAGTCCTTGATTGTACGAGAATACTTTCTTTTAACTGTAATTTAAGCTTTGTCATGCTATATAGGTAATACTCGCGTAAACGCTTATTTTGGTGATTGAGTTACTAACAAACTAAGAGTTCATATGCATTCATCCTCATTCTGCGCTCGTGTATTGTGTTTATGAGCCGTTATCAATAATTGACAACATTTCAAAGTTTCAACTAAATGAAGTCGTTTTAATAACAGCTTTGAATAACTAAACCTTCTTTAATGGATCTGAATGGAAACACGAGAAAACAAATACGTCCAACTCGAAATTCCTCTTTTTACTCTATGTTGTCAGGGCATATTTTGTCATAAAAATGAAATGTTGTCAAGGCATTTTTTATTTCAATCACTTATTGCAAAAGGGGCACATGTCTACATTTTATATACTATACTATTAAAATCTTGATTTGTTCTTCATTTTTTGGTACTAATATGTTTCGTCCCAGGACTGGTATTGAATTGGAAATTTGATAGAAAAAACACATCAGCTCATAGTTCTCATCTCATCATAGCACGAAAACGAAATGTCGGAAAACCTTGAAGATGTAACATTTTGAATAAGTGTATTCTTTAATCATGTTTGCTGTAGGCGTTTTGCTAGGTTCTATCAGAATGAGATAAATACCTTACTTTACCAGTCAGTAATAGAATATGTCATTACTTACTGTATTTTCAAGATATTATTTTTTATGGTACAAAGATTACGTAAAATAAGCGTTTGCGAAGATACAATTGTCAAGTTAACAGACGATCTAACATAGTTTTCCCGGCGATTTCATTACAGATCGGCTATAGTGGAAAGTCATTGTGTATTTATTATTATTGAATACTTCCACATACCAAACACTTACAATACAATTATTAACATTGTAATATTCCTAAAAATACTAAATTAGTTTGATTAAAATTAAAAATAACCCTCCACTTTAGACAAGCACAAGAATGTAAGGATCGTACGTCAAAATATAACCTATGGTAACCTCTAGCATTTAAGGTTACTTTAAAATCCTAAAGGGCCTTCTAAACGGGCCATATTTTCACTGCAATATGTGGCCGGCAACTATTGGTGTCTTTCTCTAACATACGAGTAAGAGAGGGACACCAATAGTTGCCGGCCACATATTGCAGTGAAAATATGGCCCGTTTAGAAGCCCCTTAAGATTACAATTAAATTAATGGATACATACCCACATTCAAACATACTAAAACATTACCTTTCTCCTATAAATAAATAAATAAATAAATATCAGTGGACAATGTCACACCAATTGACCTACTCCCAAAATAAGCTTGTACAATGGGTACTAGACAACGATATACCTAAATGCTTACTGTAGAGAAATATATATTTGAATACATAAAAATCTATGACTAAGGAATTAATGTTCCCGCTCTTCACACAAATTTCTGCCCTTACCGGGATTTGAACCCAGGACTAAAACACACAAAACACTGGTTTTTTAAATTTCAAGTGCCTTTGCATTCTACCCTACACTGTTTTAAATTCTCCAACAATTCTAAACATCCACACATAAAGGAAATGATTTGAGTTCGTAAGTACGCGAAGCTTTGTAGAAATCGTTTATACTATTTAAGATAGTCTGTTAACTCGTGTGGCTTTTATTGTATTGCCTGCGCGAATTTAACGTCGTTCGTAGCTAGTTATTGTAAAACCTGAGTATTGATAGTACAGTCAACAGCATAAATAAGTGATCATTTATGTACCTTGTCGCTTTCAATCGTTTCACAATTTTGTATAACATTTCAAACACGACGTTAAAGTGACAAGGTACATAAATTATCACTTATTTATGCTGTTGACTGTACTAGGCTGTCATGAGTGTGACGGCGATAAACGGCCAAGTACTATTAAAACTCCCGTTTCACTGTGCATCTATCCCCTGAAGGTAAAAGTTGACAGTTTCTCAGTGTACACTTTTATCTTGGCCTTGTTCCGTGCAGGTACGTCCCATATGTTTAAAGGAATTAAGAAAATCAATCAATCAATGCCATTACGGTCGGTCTCTATGTTGTGGTAAAGCCAACATCACAATCATTAAGAACAAGTGACGTGACGTAACTACTCTCGGGCCCTAGATCCATAACGCTAAGGCTAAGGCCTGAGTGGACGCTCGAGTCGGGCAGGCAGAATGAAACCCATACTGGTGTCCTGAGTGGATGCTGAACAAGTGTGGTTGACGCTGCCCGCCCGGCTCGAGCGTCCACTCAGGCCTTACACTAACGTTAATGTTATGCATTATGCCTAGGTGGTCATCTATTTATTGAGATGTGGATCACACGTACACGTCACAAATTCCATACCTACATCTGTATAATGATTAATATTAAACTTCGCCCGTCTGTTTACCAAATTAAGCATTTTTTTTACCTAATACATGAACAATAATTTTAATAATTAATAATTTAATAATTTAATAATTTAATTGTATTATAACTTGATGTGTTTTGTTAACTTTGGTAATTCTTATTTCACCTGTGCAAGGAGGAGGTCGTCACGTGTAAGGAGGCTAGTTGATGTCAGAAAAAGATAGTCAAACCAACTGTTTCATGTTCATTATGCTTCATACTCTCAATCTAGGTTAAGTTTAGTAAACAAATAAATTATTTGTACGGTGGACTTAATTTCACCAGACAACTTGTCCGAAATATATTTGTTAATGTATCGTGATTGCCTAAAAATATGTTTCAATCGGTAGACAGATAGGCGAAAGGCGGTATTAGACGGGATCTTTTATTTTTATTAACAAGACCGAAGCCGTAGTTCTATCAAACAATGGGACGTACTTTTCTGGAATTCAAGATGTATCCCCTTATTCATAAACACTATAAATCCATTTCGGAAAAAGACTTTGTCAAATTCAGATATCTCAAATAACACCACAGCATGTACCTATTGTGAGTTAAACGGAGAAGTTTTTGTAACCATTCACTGCATACAATACATATAATAATATAGGAGGAACGCACCGAGGATGGTGACCTGGTCAAGATGGGCCTGACTAACACCGAGCTCCGCCGCGGAGAGCTCGTGACCGTCGCCGACGGGGACGGCCAGCAGTACGTGGTGCTGGAGGTGATACAGCTCGAGGACGGGACCGAGCAGCATGTGGCCGTGGTCGCGCCCGAGTACATCGAGTGCGACGACGAGCAAGGTACGTAGAACTAATATATACAACAGGGTGCCGGAATGACAGGTCAAATCATCTACAGTATTCCCAGCTTCTTAGTAGCTTTCGGCTGGCTATCGCTGTCATGGTCAAAACAACAGTTGTCTTTCCTGTGGTCAATAGTTTAAGGCTTGTGTGCAAACAAGTTATGATATTCTGATAAGGCTAAAGTAGACATGACGCCGTTTATGCGGATATGGGTTTAGCCAGAAATGTAGGCCTGAAAAAGTTATGAAATAAAACTTGAAATTAATGATTTTTTGAGACATACAAAGTGAAAAGCAAACACTGGGATACCTAGTATGGAGAAACAAACTTTACGTGATTACTTTAAAAAAAACGGGCAAATAAGTTTAAAAATTTCGCTGATTCATAATGATTCTAATTATGTAAGATCCTGCTTAAAAACGTATGAAATAGAACATGAAATTAATGATTTTTCGAAACATGGACATAAGGGAAAATTACAAAAATTCAGATTAAAATGATAAATATCTCCGAAACTAATAATAATAGCTGAACATACATAGGGGTTAAATCGATAGCTTTTTAGCTGCTCTATCAGCACTAGGCGGGTTAACCTCGGTTTCTGGGACACCCTGTATATAGAATTCAATACATATAAATATTATGTATTACTTATGTAGGTGAGAACACCTTGTTTTCAGAATGCACCTTGTCTAGGCCTATTGGATTTTTCTGCAAATTTCCTATCAAACAACAGTACCTCCCAGCTTCTCAATAACGCTCGGCTGGCTATAGCTATCACGCTATACACTTGCAACAGTCGGAACTGATAGTATAACTGCCACTCGTGTTTCATAGAAAACCAAGATTTCCAATACACAACTATGGTCCTGGCCTACAACAATAGTCCAATTTTACTTATCACATTATTCTTAAAATATGATCGCTTTAGCTATAGTTAGAGTTTACAGCAATCGATTTTAGGCCAAACAGTACAAATACCCATCAATAATAGCAGTAAGGTATCACATTTTAGAATAATGTATTGAGGAAAATTGGACTATTGTTGCAGGCTAGGACCATAGTTGCGTAGTTTTACGTTAATAACTATTAAGGAACTGATAGTACTGTATGTAGGTTTTAGTCAAAATTACCATATTTTTAACGGACTGAATCACCCAACAGCCGAAGAGCAAGTAGAAGAAGAACAACAAGAAGAGATGGAAGAAGAAACGCAAGAGATGCGCGTTAGAGACAGCGTGCTTGAAAAGAGCATCAAACTTGAAAAAGACGTCAACACCTGCTTCGGCTTTGATGTGAGTTTTTTAAACACTTGTTTGTATAAGTGCTTTGCTTCATCAAAAAAGTAACTTTAGAACTTTCCGCAGAGAAGTTTACTTATTTATTTATTTTAATAGGATGTTTTTGTTTTGGCAAAGTTTAACCTTTCCCTTTGAACGCCTTTGACTTCTCGATACAAACGTCGTCCTCACACGCCAATGACAACTGAAAACCACATCTAATGTCAACCTTACGTCAGAAATACTCGGGTCTATTTTGCACTTTATCTGTGACCACTAAAAGTATAGTACACGACCACTGTGGTTCTTGACGTTCAAAGGGTTAATGAAATTCAAATTCAGTTCAGTTAATCAAGTATAAGCGTATGAAACTAACTGGTGCGGGGGATCTCAGTTTTATGTCAAAGGATTTTTATAGATTTATTTTTTATATTTTTTTAATTTACTGCATGTTTTCTCAGGAGGACGGAGACGATGGCGAAGACGAGGACTACGAAATGCTTGAGGCCCGAAACTAATCAAGCTACCCAACCTGATCGAGACAAGTCTGAAGTCCCGTGACAGAAGACATCCCGGACCAGAGTCGACCGCGCCCAAACCATCGGAACACGCGTCACCTTCTAACTGACAGATATAACCCGGATTGGACTTTATTAATTAAAGGCATTTTAATCTTACTTTGAACCTTAGTTTAAGTGTCTAATACTAGTAGATTCGTAGAATGGGCTTTGTGTATAGGGGCTTCTAAACGGGCCATATTTTCACTGCAATATGTGGCCGGCAACTCTTGGTGTCCCTCTCTTACTCGTATGTTAGAGAAAGACACCAATAGTTGCCGGCCACATATTGCAGTGAAAATATGGCCCGTTTAGAAGCCCCTTATAGTAATGAACGCTGGTCAGGTCACCTACCACGCAATAGATGTATGATTTACACGCTTAGTGCAATCAATTTTATGTTTATTCATTTGGTGACATACTCCCTGTTTCAATAGAATAAGTTCATAAAAAAAATACGCTGAAAAGTTGACTGATTTTAGTTCAACTAAAGCGGAGCCGCCCACGACGAGGAATTTCGTACATTGACTTTAACTGTAGGGGGGGGCGCCGTATTAGGGTCTCCCCAGACCAATCGCAACGCTGAATCGAGCCGAGCCGAGCCGCACTGACATAAAACTTTTTCTTACCGACTCAAGCCGATTCCGCGTCGATAGGTCTGGGGAGACCCTTACTGGAAAAGGTTTGATGACGAAAGATCCAAGGTGCCGACGGTCGATGTCGCAGTGCGAGCGCGACGGCAATAGCATTGTGCGCGAGCGACAAACAAAAATGGCGAGTCAATGTACGAAATTCTTCGTAGTCGGCGTCTGGATTCCAGGGGCCTGTTTTATAAAGTACAAATTACAATTTACAGGTTACAAGTTTCCATTTGACACAACCTCGACCAATGACGACCAGCCATTTGAGCAGTGTTGCCAGTTTAGACCTGTAAAATTGTAATTTGTAGCTTTATAAAACGTGCCCCAGATGTCGTCAGATGTTTCTGATGACTGTATTATGTAAATATGGCCTATCTTTGAGGGGCTCATATTCACAATTTTGTTGGTAAACATAAATTAAAAATAATTAACCAATGTAATTCGGACCAAGTCATGTTGAGAAAAATTACTACGTTATTATTTAGATTGGACAGAAGGGTAATAAATCAGGTTTGGAAATAAAGTAATTATGTTTGTATTTGTAATTAAATTTGTCTAAAATCGCTTGGGGATAGCCCATCTATTGATTATATTTATGTCTAGGTTAATCAAACTAAGTGACATTAATTAAAGTATATGCAACAAAAAAAGTAGCTTGTAGTTGTTTAAAGGCTTTAACATCACTTTGGGAACGAAGCATTACTTTAATTAATTACTCTGAAGTGAGCCAAGATAACGGAGCAGCTTGAAAAGAACATGAACAGACAATGCTCCGTTATTTTAGCTTGGTATTATAAACATAAATGTATTTCTATAAAGAACGATTTTTTTAAACTGTCTGTAGGCAGTTTTAATACGCAAAGTGCATTGTGCTGATTGTACATTATCATGTGTATATTTCTCCGATACTTATTTGTTAAGTAGACGTTCCCTTTAGTTTTTTTTGTTGTTTTATTTCGCTTCTCAACGTTTCTGTTGAAAAAATATCCTAATTTCAGCAAAAATAATTTTATTTTATTTTATGACTAAATATTTTGAGTACTTATCTGAGCTCACTGGTAACATTAACGCCATCATGCAGCCGGCTATAACTGTGCTCCTCTAACTTTAAATGGTAGAGCAAGACAACTACAGCGTTTAGGAGTACCCAAGACCAATTTGGATTGATGGCTTAAATCTTTCGGAGAGGCAGAGCCGATCCGGAAACTGCTAGGCGTCATACTTGAGTATACAATATCTTCACTCGAGTAAAGAGTCGACTATCCGCACCGAGAACCGAAAAAACAGTAGAAGTGTCAAGTGGGCGTGTAACGTGTGTCATAGTTATGCGGAGTTCCGCGCAACCTACCATACTTTTGCCGCGATCGCTTATTTCGATTTTTCGATATTTCGATATTTCTAAAATAGGAAATAAATCCAAAAGCATACCGTATTGTGCTATTTTGGAATGTAAGAACGATACCCGCACCAAAAACATTTTCCATGGTGGCGTGTTGTTTTTATGATAGTTTAAGTATTGGCGACAACAGGTTTGATACTAAGCGAAGCTCATGCCACTTCCATTGTTTTTTCTATTCCGTGATCCAAATGTACCGCCTCCAACATTCGCACACAGTGGGCTATGCTTACATTAGAACGTCTTAGCGCTGTGGAAGACTTCCATAATGCTAAAACGCTGAAGTAAGCATAATTTTACTTATTTCATTATATACTTACTACTTAGGTAGGTACGTGTTTAAACTTAGACATAACTACTTAATCATTCATTTAAATGTAAGTCATACACGTGTAAATGTGATGCGGCCGTTCAGACAACAGATTCGTTGGAAAAGATATCGAAATGGTCTATCTAAGCGGGATTTGGAGAAGGGTGATTCTTCGAGCGTTTCAACCGCCTCATTTTACGGGACACATTTTTGTAGAAGTGGCTTCAGATTCCGATTTTGTTTCTGGTTAGGTATCTAAGTTAACCGGACATCTAACAAATATCCGAAAACGGCATCAAAATATACGCCCAATTCTTAAAAAATATGTCCACGTAAATGAGGCGGTTGAAACTCTCAAAGAATTACCCAGAAGTGGTGAAGAAATTAAATTGCTTCAAAGCGTGACTGGCGCAGTCGTGTAAATTTTAAGATGACTATTTGTGTATGGAAACGACTGAAAGCGATTTATTAGCTATATGAAAACGAGACTTAGTCTCGTCATACTGGCGAATTCGTTGTTTGAACGTGCCCGCCTGTCTAGTATACACCGTATTTCAATGTTAGAATAGGTCTTAAAGCTGTATTATAGGACATGTAAGTGTAATTAGTCCGAATGATTTCTTTGACTTGTGTTAAAATCATTAACTTAGTAGCGTATATACGTCCATTTTCCCAAAACATTAGGGCAGTTCCACAGATAGAGAAAACGCCGCCATTTCAACCAGTTTTATAAAAACAAATGCTGAAGTTTTTTTTGTAGTAGTTAGTGATTAAAATTCTTAACCGATTCGCTACTGGCAACACATTTCTCTGGCTGCCACCCTGTATCTTAAACGCGTATCTGCGTTTTTTTACAGCGAGCTTATCAAACAAATGATGCGGCATCGAGAGTGAGGCGATTCTCGGTCGCGATCGAAATGAATTCCTATTCTAGATTCCATAGCAGTGAGCCTGTCATTCCATGCAGATTAGGGAATGCAAATAATCGGTTATAACCGGTTTTAACCGGTTATTTTCATACAAAAACGGTTAACAACCGGTTAAATTGCATTCCCTAATGCAGATTCACGATGGAGATTCATCTCGAACGACCCGAGCTTTGACCGTTCCAAACGGACGGCGGCGGCGGCAGCGTTCTATTCGCTTGTAATTTGTTATGTTTACGGTTTACATATAGTTCGTTCGCCGTCAAAAATAAAGTTATCGATACCCTTTAATATAGACACGCCAACCAAGTTGTGGAATATTACAAAGCCGAATTCACATCGACCAGCCAAAGGCAGTCCCGAGGAAGGGGTTTACCAACTCTGAACTAAGAATGACCTTTTGAACGCCTCTGACTTGATACAAACGTCGTCCTCACACGCCAATGACAACTTAAAACCACAGCTAATGTCAACCTTACGTCACAAATATTCGGGTCTATTTTGCACTGTATCTGTGACCACTATACAGGTGTCCCATAATTGACACGTAACCCTGACACTGAAGATAGCCCACCCCTAGACCTACCAAACCAGCCTAACATGACCTCAGTAAAAGTTGCACGGTTTTCGAGATAATGTCAATAATGATAATTAGTTTCGTATGAAAATTATTACCATAACAAAAAAAAATAGAAAAATAATATATTATTAAGCTGGTTTGGTAGGTCTAGGGGTGGGCTATCTCCGGTGTCAGGGTTACGTGTCAATTATGGGACACCCTGTATAGGTCGATGGCGTGGTAGGCACGACAGTACACGACCACTTTAGTGGTTCTTGGCGTTCAAAGGGTTAAGTATTGTCTTTGTTCATGTCATTAAATTCACTAAATTATTTATTAGCATAAATTAGACGTAAATAAAAAAAAACATTTTTTTGTCCATGCACTTCTCTTTACCTTGCAATGATAGGGTATTATTTTCTTACGACGAACGAACTATACATAAAATCCTAATTACTTTAAATGTGAATACGAGTTAGGCCATAAATATATTCGCTGCCACAGGTGGCATTAGTATTTAGTATGTAATTTTGACGCGCCAAGCGTGTCACTGGGCCCGAATGTAGATACCGCTTTAGAACATTCGGGAAAGCAACCAAATTGTAAACTATTGCTATTTTGAGTGCACGTTTGGTGGTTGTATATTATAGGCAAATAAGTTAGGTTTCGTTTGAGTTCAGTCTTTTGTATTTTAGGTGTTGCTACTTCTTATTCACTAGCTGTTTGTAGCGCGATCACCCAGGCAGTAAGTGGTGCTACGTACGTTTTGTGTAGATACCTATATAACTTTTACGTAACACCTGGCCATAATGTGAGTTTTATCGCACGCTGCGCGCACGGTAAAACTCGCATTGTGGCCAGGTGAAGACGTAAAATTGTGTACTCATCACGGGCAGTAAAAAAGAAAGCCCTCTATCGCATATTTACAACCCTCGCCTACGGCTCGGGTCTCAAATACCTGCGATTTCGGGCTTTCTTTTACAGCCCTTGTTAAGTAATGTACTATTTTGCGTCTGGGGAGCGTAATGAATCCCATAACAGTCGGTGCATGAAGCTAGCAGCGCCTAAATACCACTTTACATTACAACTTGCAAATTGTTCTCTTAAATATTAAAATAATAGGGTTTGAAATCTGTGTTATCGTTTCTATATTTTCAAATACCTATTGGGTCTCACAGTACCGTTTACAGAAGATTGTTCAGGGCCTATCGGCATGAGAGATGGCGTTTGTATTCAAAGGGTCTTGGACTTCGAAGAGAGGGCGCGTAGCCGAAGCTATACTTCAGGAAATATGATTTGGCCGATTGGGACGATGACAGTAAAAATAGATTTACTCCGCATAAAGTCGCCGTCAATAGAATTTGCTAACTATGTAAACAAATTAGTACTGTTTGACACATAACCTCAAATATTCACCAAGCGTGTTTTTATTAAAAATAACGTATAATGAATATTATTTCATCCTAAACTTAATATGAAAATAATGATTTAGTGTATAAATCGTTGCAAAGAGCTCACTTGATCTTTAAAAGTACGTGATTATCGAGTAATCATGGTGAATTGGTTCGTTTGGTTTTGTTTACATAGTTAGCAAATTCTATTGACGGCGACTTTAAACCATGAAATACAGTTCTTGAAAACTAAAAATCTTACCCCAGGCGCATTGAAGCGATATTTAAATGGGATAGCAACAGTTGCAAGGCGCGTCGTTTCAGCGTTTCATATCGTTTTTATATTTCTTAAAAAGTAACTAATTTGATCTGTCCGTCTAGCTACCTATAACATTATAGATAGCGAGACAGACACCAATAGACGCAATGTCAAACAGGGGATGCGAACTGATCCCCCGTCAATACCTAGAATACAACCAGAAAAAGAGTGAATAAATCATATTTACTGAAGTTTAAAGCTTCCTGCATTTTGTAAATTCACTTGCCACATAGCAAAATGGTACTGTGACCCCGACGAAGTTGATATTCATAGTGATCTCAGTAAATGTCTATTCCCTGGCTCATCGGAGTGCGAACAAAATTTAAATGTAAGCTAGTGTTAATGTTAGTGTAAGTACCAGTCACGCCGCTTAATTCTACGTCTAGATTATGTTGTTAATGTAGTTATTATTTGACACAGTGTCGGACATAGAGACGCCCAGATTCCATTACGACTGTTGGTCTGGTTACAAGAACATTTGGTTTAACCAGGGCTATGGATTCATTTTGTACAACAAAAAAAGGGTTATTCCCACCAGTTACCACCAATTTGTCACCACTGGTAAAAGCTGGGAATTTTTTCCTCATCTTTTACCAGTGGTAACTAATGGGAATAAAAATTCCCAACTGTTACCACTAACTACTGGGATTTTTTCCCCAGTAGTTATCTCCAAATATTTTAGTGGTAACAAATGGGAAAAATATTCCCAGTTGTTACCACCAAGTACTTTAGTGGTAAAAGATGAGAAAAATATTGCCAGCTGTTACCAGTGGTAACAAGTTGGTGGTAACAGGTGGGAATAACCCCAAATAAACCACCCTTCAATTAATACTTTGGTTTATAAAAAAACACAATAAAAGTAATGATGACGCCACTGGACGCTCGGTGCAGTTTTAAAAATAATGCATCGGTTCCTTAATGGACTTGATTAACATTTGGGCAACTCTATTTCTGACGCCGTGCGCATCATTATCGGACATTAAGTGTTTTAATTTTAATATTGGGATTGCTTTCGGCGTTCTAAATTTCTTTTAAGAGTTTGTTAAGTTTGGATACGGTCTGGCGCGTAAAGCTGTAAACGCATTTAAGACTAACAAGCTTTGTACGGGTTAAAATAACGCTTAGGTGTGCGGAGACCCTGAGCTGAATATGAACCTTCGTCACTTTCCCTTGACATGTTATGGCAATTCATCAGTTTTGCCTATAATGGCTTATCTATCATCGATATCACAACGTAAACTTTATTCAAAATAAGCAACTAAAAAAAGTTAAAATTCTTCTACAGTTACTTACTGAATACCATGACATAGAAACAATCATTCTTTTGCAATCATGTTAACTTTGCTTGGGGTATGTCCAGTCAGGGACGAGGTTCACGTCTGAAGGTACTCGGAGTCTCGGCGGATGGAGCGAGCCCGGCTCATCCGTAATCCAAAATTTGCTTATCATTTTCTAATCTTGCACAAATCTTCATCATTTTAATGACTTGTAAGGCCGCGGAGCCGCCCCCGCTTTTGTGTTATCAAAAAAATACATGTAACATAACAAAAAGCATTTATTTTCCAGGTATTATGTAAGAACCTAATCACAACTACCTATTGTAATTAAAAATAAATGCCACAGACAAATCTTTATGACTATTTTCGTAACACAAAGCGGTTCGAACGCTCCGCGGCCTTACCCACCTACGCATGTCATAAATAATAATTAAGTTTATCAGATGTTCGAGGTTATAAGTATTGTACAATTTGTCCGATATATGATGGGATTGGCATTAGATCGAGCTGTTCTGACTTGATTTTCAACGCGCTTGACCTATTGCTTCATTTTTACCATTTTGTTCCTATCTGACAATTTAACAGATTAATTTTTAATAATTTACTGTCTGACAAGTATATTACGATAACGAATAAGAGTTATGTAGTTTGATTTTTTTCTTGTTTGTAATTTTGGTACCTATGCATGTTGTATGTGGGTCATTATTTGGGCGTTTGTTCAGTCACTTTCGTGGTCACATTTTTGTAGAAGTGGCTGCAGATTTCGATTTCGTTTTTGGTTAGATATCTAAGTTTACTGGAGATCTAACAAATATCCGAAAACAGAATCAAAAAATACACCCAATTCTTCGAAAATATGTCCACAAAAGTGAGGCGGTTGAAACGCTCTAATAATAACCAATTTATGAAATGTAATCCATTTCACAGGTTTCTAACTGACTAGTAATAATATCAGTCGATAAAGATATCCATATCGCATACATCTCAGCGAAGAGCTTTTCTTTGTTCCATCTCGGAATTAATTGTTGAAGTCACCATGGGATACTGCCGTAAAGACGTACCAAATCTTAACAAGGACATTACGTAGCCTATCATACAAATAATCATTCTGCGAGAAAGTTCTATGGTGATTGGTGAATCAACAATTAAAGCCCGTATTAAGATAAGAGATAGGCATTTTGAATGTATAATGGGGCTACTTAGAAAAGAACGCACAGAAAATCTGATTTTAAAAATTTGATCTAAACCCCATAAGTTTCTTATCTTCGCAATAATTATGTCTTTATTTCCTCTACGTTGAATGTAACCATTTATGCAACTCTGTCGTAGTTGTACTTTGGTGAATCAACTTTTCAGCCAACACAACTTTATCTCCTTTACAATTTGCAAATGCCATGCGATTTTAAAAACAATTGCGAGAGTCATACTTGGGACACGCATCAACGGGGAACGTTTTACGGAGTTGACTTAAAGTTAGAGATTTGAAAGACCTTGTACAAGGCTTTAGAGAACAGTAACTTCGGTCGAATACGCAGGAAAATGTATCAGAACAAGCCGCAGTGTGACAAAATTTCTGGCTTATAGTTGCTACGGAAGGGCAGGAAGTTGCAATCAAATCAAATCGCTCTAAACACCAGGGCAACGAGAAGTCTATTTTATCTGCGTTGATTTCGAGAGTGCTCCCGACACTACACCTTACTCAAAAATTTGGTCACATCTAGGCAAAATTGGAAGTTCAGAGAAGTGGGTCTAGAAAAGATGCATTCTGCAAAAGTTAACGGTCACCGAAATCAAAGAAAAAGTATATTGACGTATGCTGCTGGACGGTCACGTCGGGCGCTAGTTTCAATTCCGTACATTTTGACAGTTGTCACTGTTGTCAGCTATCGTAGAATGGAAGTTGTCTCTAGGTCTACTGACCTCTGAAAGAAAACAGCCTTGTCGGACTCTTGTGGACTCTGACAAAGCGGTCTTCTTTCACGTTTGATGTTATAATGCGAAGAATACACGATCTTAGGCGACAAGTTGTAGAGTGGGGAGTGACTGACCAATTTGATGATATAGCTTCTACAAGCTAAAACTTAACGATCTACACTATAAACTGCGACCATGTCTGACGATTTGAAACAGTTCGTAAAACAAATCTTAGTTTTCTAATTAATAGCTTGTCACCAGCATTAATATAATGGAAGAGATCGCGTAGGACGAAAAGTTGGTTTAACCATGAAGTTGGTAAGTGTAAACGCGGATTCCGAATTTGAGCAACAGATCCGTCGTCACACCAAATATGGCAATTTGTGTGACTACGGATAAATAGTATTATCCAGTCGCACTATGGTGGCAATTTGAAGCGACTACGGATCGGTTGGGCTGGAATTAAACGTAGTTAGCAAATCATGGATACCAAAACAGATGAATTTTGAATGTAAAAAATAATTAAAAATGGTCGATTTTATTAAAGTAGAACGCACCTGACATTGTTTCAAATAAATGTACCTATTAAAAGTTTGTTGCTCATAATTATACCACTTTGTCAATAAACGAAATCTAAAATTTCTTTTTTTTTTCTTTCACGCGACGTATTCAAAGAAACTATGTTTATTAAATAGGATTAAGCATTTATGAATTAATATTAGTATTTCATTGTATGGATGAATCATCTTATTAAATGGGCTGAATCAGCAAATACTGGTTTTATTTTCAACAACAGGTTCAGTAGGTACAGTCAAGGAAATTGATTCGTAGACCACTTTGGACTATGTCAAAGTGACACTGTCAATAAAATCATAAAAAGTCTCTTACGTTTTGATTGATTACTTGACTTTGACATAAGCGCTTGTTCCATCTAGTCATACACTTAGTTCTACATGTATGACTAATAAGAAAAAAAAATCCGCTTAGTTCTACATCCATGTATGACTTCTTGACACTCAAATCAATCAGACAGTGTCGACGGAGCTCCGCTAACGCGGAGCTCCTATATCTGGGTGGTTTGGCCCCCCGGGCCTGCTGCAAAACTAACATAACCTAAACCTACCTCATTTTCATATTTTCATGTAGAATTAAGCGGATTTTTTTTTCTTATTAGTCATACATGTAGAACTAAGTGTATGACTAGATGGAACAAGCTGTCCAAAGCGGTCTACGAATCAATTTCCTTGACTATACCTATTCCTAATGAGCGTCAAATTTAAAGAAGTGGTCACTGTGCCTTTGTCCCTTCCAGACCCAAATCGAATTTAACGGAGTCGACTGAGCTCTGCTATCGCAGAGCTCCTATTTCTGAGTAGTTTGGCCCTCCGGGCCTGCTGAACAACTAACATAATCTAAACCTACCTCATATTTATGATACTAATTTTGGTCAGTGGTACGGTGGGTCTGCACTTATACATGCTTATACTTACTTGGTACGGGTATACTTTTAACATATTTTGGTACTGAAACTAGAAACTGTATCCGTCACTCACCGTGCAACCGTGTAACGGATATATCCGACAATCTCTTAGAAAAAATACTACGGGGACAGTAAATTCGAGAGAAAAACAACACTTGATCATAATTTTTAATAGTGGAAACTTTAATATCGGTATTAGATACAAAATTTGTAATAGAACTTATGAATTACCCTTTACAAAAACATTTCCATTATCTACATGTGTAACATGCCGAAATACTAACTTACCTACATCAAACCGTAAAGCAAATGAAATGTAAATTAAATCTCACTAAACAGTTAAAGCCTTTATCCCAAAATGATACTTACAAGTTACGCGACTGATATTGACAAATGATTTTTTGGAAAAGCCGCCATCGAAATCCCGCATGATTATTGCTTTAATAAATATATTAAATGATGGGTGCCTAGGTATATTGAACTATCTGCAGGTACTTTTTTCTCCAAAATTAAATGGTGAAATCAAGTTCCTGAGCCACGAGAATTTTGGCTCTTGATGGATTCTCAGATTTATTTACCTACTTATCTGAATTGGTAATTCAGATTGTGAGGCGAGGCTTCAATCGTGTAGGTAGCTGTCAATTTTTTTCCATACATTTTTGAATGTTGTGGTTGTTATGAAAATTATTATACGTTTCCGTTTTTGTTTTTCTTCAACAAACCTTTAAGAAAAACTTATAAGTAGACCTAGTTTTTCATAATGTCTACAACATATTCAAAATTCGTATAAATTGGACTAAGGTTAAGGAGAGAAAAGTTATTGACTTTGCGATAAGTAGCTCTTACTTAGAAGGTGCACCTTCGAAGTTCTTAAAGACTTTTAGTAACTTGCAAATATCCTAGTGGGTGAAATGCCTTAAACACCAACAAAATCTGAAGAAATGGTATAGCAAAGTGAGCCGAGATTACCTATCATTTCTCCTACAATTGCGTGTAAATTCACGATTGAACTTAAAATTCACTGTGCATATGATTTGAAAAGACCTTTTACGTTTACCTACGGTCGGCCACAGTAGTTGCATACTTAGCCCGTTCGACTTCGTACCTGGGGACCCATTTTTGACTTTCGAGCGGTCGAAAGTTTCACTCGAAAGTGAGCAGTGAATCTGTGAAACCGTTTATTGAAATACGAGCGGTAGAATTGAAAACGAATGGTGTGGACTCGTCTTTAAATTTTCTATCGCTCGTAAATTAAAAAATAGTACGGTTTCACAGATTTTGCTCACTTTCGAGTGAAACTTTCGAGCGCTCGAAAGTCAAAAATCGGCCCCCAGCTTTGAAAGTTTTGTCACTTTATTATGTTTCAATGGCTTAAATGTGCAGCTACTTTTAAGGCCGACTGTACATTTAAATACACCGAGGCACAGGTGACTTCAAATTGGTAATACAAAATCAATGTTTGACACACATCTGCCCTTAACCTAAACCCTCTCCTAAGTCTCATGCTTCTAATTATTTTCATTTTAGGAATTAAATGTAGGGTAACCACGCTTTAGGGCTAATCATTCGTTTTACTAGAAACTTAACGAAACTGGGTAATTTAAACAACTGATTTAATGTAATACACTATTCGTCATCAAGTGTTTGGTATTACCAATTTGAAGTCATCCTGTAGATTATATTTAAGAATTATAATTGATGTCAATACAATGAAACAATGCATTGGTTTAAGCAAGACGGCTCTTAATTGACAGAGTCGAAGACACGCTAGAACATAGAGTCACATATCATCTCGTACGAAAAAGAAAAAAAACATGATTCCGACCCTCTCTGCTATACCAAAACGGACAGCACACATAACAAATTAAAATACATATATTCGATGTCTATTTATACCTACTCAGTAGGACTAAATCACTAGAATATTCGGAATTGTATATTTTTGACCGGACACGGATATTATGAAACCGCGATTAATTTGGGATTGGAATAGCTGTCAATTCTTATGCACTTTGACGTAAGTATATGATAAAACTGTCACCTCTGATCCCTTTCTAATCGCGTCTAGATAATACCCGTGCGGGCCTTAGGTATTTACCTGCTTGTATAACCAGTGCGCAACGGTTTGAGGCAAGCACTGGCTTTTTGTTAACCTCTCTATGTCGGACGAGGTCCCAGACTTGCACAGGGCCTCTATTCAACACGGTAAAAACAATATCGTTTTTGATCTGTTATCGTATTGTCACCGTTTTGATAGCTCTTATTTACTTGACAGTAATGGCGTCTGACGTCATAACAATACAACTATACAATAACAGGTCAACTACGATATCGTTTTTGCCATCGGGAATAGAGGCGCACATCGCCTGTCGAAAAATGGCGCGTCAAATGTCAAATACAATTTAGAACTGTTTTAGGGAGCGACCACACCAGTGCGTAAATCACGGTCCGTTAAAATCACGGAATAGAAAAAACAGTGGAAGTGGCCTGTGCTTCGCTTAGTACCAGACCTGTTGTCGCCAATATTCAAACTATCATAAAAACAACATGCCATCATGGAAAATGTTTTTGGTGCGGCTATCGTTTTTACATTCCAAAATAGTACAATTCTGGATTTATTTCCTATTTTAGAAATATTGAAATAAGAGATCGCGGCAAATGTATGGTAGGTTATGCGGAACTCCGCATAACTATGCCACACGTTACACGCCCACTTGACACTTCTACTGTTTTTTCTGTTCTGTGGTTAAAATTGACGCCGTGCAACCATGACCCATTCTTTTGTTTACGCAACGTCACCGTATTTTACCATGTGGCCGATCCTCTATATACAAGTTTCATTCAACGAATGGTGAATGTCTACGGAGACCACTCCCCACGTCATCATGGAATAGGACTAGAGCCGAGGTCGCTACCAGAAGTCGGCGGCAACGTTAAGAGTCTGCAAGGCTTTCTGGTGGAACTGGGTTGGCAGGAGTAGTGCCAACCCCCACGCAAAATAAAAGCATGTTTAAGTCGTCGAGTTTTGTGCTTCTAGTAATTTCTGCGCATTGATAACGTCTCTTTTCCATCTTTTAACGCCCGCGACTTCGTACGCGTAGAATTAGTTTCCCGCTACTCCCCCGTTTCTTCCCGTTGGGGGTCGATTTTCGGAAAATCCTTTCTTAGTGCGCACTTACATCGTGAAAGGTACCCCTGTACCAAATTTCAAGTTTCTAGGTACAGTAGTTTCGGCTGTGCGTTGATATATAAGTCAGTCAGTTTTGCCTTTTATATATTTAGATTTAAAACTTATGTAAATAATCATGATAAAGTATTGGTACAAATAAATTAAGGATACACATTTGGAATTCTCTCTGGAAGAAAATTTGAAAGGTACAATTAATTTCCGAAAGTTTGGGCCACTGTGATTTTTTTTTGATTTTTGGATTTGGGATTGTGGGATGGGATTTTTTCCCAGTTGTCCGCAGTGTGAACAAATGGGATTTTTTATTCCGACAAAGGGGTGCGGACAGCTAGGAATAGCCGGTAAAAAATATGGAATATTCGATCTACGAGTATTAGTAGTGTAAATCTATTTGACATATTATAAGATTTATATTCCGTCTAGATTCTGAGAAGAGAAAGATTCAATATTGTACTGGCTATAGGTGCCTTTAAATTAAGTCCGTGAGCTGCCAAATAACAATATGTGGCGTTATCTATGAAAAGGGACCTTATTGTCGATGGCGCTTCCGCCATTATTAACGATGCTCCGATATAAATACAACGTCGCGTGACGCAGTGCGGCGTAAGCGCCATCGAGAATAAGGTCCCTTTTCATAGATAATGCCACATATGCTTATAGTACTGAAATTTCAATATATGGTTGTTTTTAGATCATAGCGATATAACTTATCCACTAGGTAGCTAAAATACGCCCTTTGGACGATAGTTAAAATCTCACTAGCCGAATATATATCTTTGAATAAATAAAAAGCGGTACCATTTCATACAGCCGTGTAGAAAAAAAAGGATACGAATGCCATTATCTATGTCCAGAATAAGTAACGCAATACCCATAAAGGCTTCCGTACTATTCTTGTATGACGACCGGCTTTAGTTATATATTTAATTTAATTTCTATGAATTGTTAAAGCGGCAATATAAGTACGGTCACGAGCGTTCATTTGGGACCCATTTCGAGAAAAATATGCATGAAGTCGTCAATGTCATTAGAGACGTCAAGTCATTTGTAACATTTAGAAACTCAACCTTATTGTTGTAGAATGTCAGATTAACTTTGGACCTAAGGTGGGTACCAAATTTAATCTCGTGACTGTACACACTCTGTTTGAACTGTCTCCTTAACTATTACCGTTCTTGACTAGACACCGTACCGATTGCTGGGGCCTGTTTTATAAAACTACAAATTACAATTTACAGGTTACAAGTTTCCATTTGACACAACCTCGACCAATAACGACGAGCCATTTGAGCAGTGTTGCCAGTTTAGACCTGTAAAATTGTAACTTGTATCTGTATAAAACGTGCCCCAACTAATAAGAAACTGAAACTGCACTATGGTACCTTCTCCCTACAAAAAATTAAAATTCATATTTTGAGGTTATAATGCAAGTCGCGGTGTACGTTATTCGTTCCGTTGGGCGCTTGGCTCTCCGCTAGAAGGGACGCCACCAGGCTCTCGTGGTCTTTTAGCCGTTTGACGAGCGGCTCCCACGAGCCGTAGTTGAGCGAGGTCAGTTGGACAGCTTTCTTTAGTATCTTGTGAGTTTCCAGGCACCAGTCCCTTGAAAAAAAAAACTACAATCAGACTTTTTATTTTACTCTATAAAACCAATGTTTCTACTAACTACATACGTAAACTCAAGCCGTTATCCCAGAGTAGGGTAGGCAGAGCTACAGGATTACCAACAACCCTAAAAACTTGTTGTTAATACTGTAACCACATTTTGCACAAACAGGCTAAGATGTTAACCAGTGTATAATAGTGACAGATTGCAAGCCTATCGCGTAACAGTACTGCAAGCCTTTATTCCCTTAGTCGCCTCTTACGACTTCCACGGGAACACATGGAGTGGCACTATTTCTAAGCCGGCAACCACACGGCCACTTTCTACTAAATAAACTCTAAATCTTTTAAAAGGCAATGTTGTTTTTCCGAGTATCATAGAGGCCCTGATTGAAATTAGTTGGTGGCTGGCGCTCCTAGATTCAAATCCCAATAAGGTAAATTCTCTAAATACCTAAGTAAATTTAATAATTAATTTTACGTAACACCTGGCCATAATGTGAGTTTTATCGCACGCTGCGCGCACGGTAAAACTCGCATTGTGGCCAGGTGAAGACGTAAAATTGTGTACTCATCACGGGCAGTAAAAAAGAAAGCCCTCTATCGCATATTTACAACCCTCGCCTACGGCTCGGGTCTCAAATACCTGCGATTTCGGGCTTTCTTTCTTTTACAGCCCTTGTTAAGTAATGTACTATTGGAGGATGATGTCACACAAATTGACCTACCCCCAATAAAAGCTACCGATACTAGACCAATAGAACGATAAACATACCCATATAGAAAAGCTTATATACATAGAAAACATCCAAGACTCAAAAACAAATACTCGCGCATCACCACAAATATTTGCCCTGACTGGAAATCGAATGGTGAAAACAGAGTCAAAATGCGTCTTGTTTAATACTACAACACTTGTTCTTAGAACACTTATCTAGACTCAAATATCCTTCACCTTGCTAGTCTTCAATAAAATGGCTTTTATCCCTAGTGGTATAATCTACTGTTTTTTTATAAAGAAACAAAGAAAGAAAATATACTTATTCACAACAAAAGCACAAATTACAGTGTGGTGAAACTGTCCCAACCACCAGCCAGCGCTGGTCTTCCGTTGGGACCGCTCGGTGACAGCACGAAAGGTAACACAAACAATGAAATTATTAAAATTACAAATGTAATTAAACTTTTATCGACTAAATAACCTTTCTCACCTGTAGTCAGGGTGTTGTGGTGAATTGAAGATCCTCTCCAGCATCACGTCGGACAGTTTCCTCAGCTCGTGGGCCACCTGAGGACACCAGATGTTATTAATAATGCGCGGCTGACGTATGCAAATTACGTCAAAATAATGTCGAACGATATCCGTAATATGGATATGACTACAATTGATTTAAAGAAAAAGATCATTGCAAAAAAAATATAGAGTTTTATTGTTAAAGTAAATAAACTTTTCTTACTATATTAGGTATTTATAGTTCATTCCATTTATAGTTCACTATCCACTTAATTTGATATTAGTCTGCATGACCCACCTCAACACTGAAAGATCCGAACTGGTACTCATGGCTCTGTATATTCTGCTTTATAAGTTCCACGCTCTTCGTAAATTCTCCTGAAACATTACGACATTGTACTGATTATTAATTATTAATTAATTAGGGTGTACAATCTCCAACAAATATAGCTGAACATATAAGGTGATACATGTCTAAACTTGTCTTTATTGGCCGTTTATATTATATGCGCTACGAATTACTTTTAATTGCCGTCCACGGAAAAACATCTGTTGGGGAGTGGTCACCGCCGGGTATGGACATTTGTAACGCCAGAGGCGTCACTAATGCTTTGTGGGTCTCGCAAAATTTCAATGACACCCTTCTTAAAAAGCCCCATTTTGTAGCGCATTGGGAAAATCTCAGCAGCAAGTTAATTCATATTGCGCATATACATATTATTATACATACACTCATGGAGAAAATTAGAGGAACGTAAAAATAAAACTCAATATAACGAAATATTATGAAAAAATCCTAACAATGAACTTTATTAATATTATTAGTAACAGTAACTCCCAAAAAGGAATGCAGTGATTTTTAAATCGCATTTCTCAAACTATGGAAATACCGCAAAAGAGATCACCAAAACGGAAATTAAAATTAAAATCGGCCAAGAAATACGGATGACACAAGCATTTTAAACACCTAATTAGACAGCGATTAGACACAGAGGTCCGATACGCCGTGTGACGTCACGTTGTTTTGCTACAAAGAGATATTAACAAATCATGTAAGCTTATATCTAATCTAATACCTTGGTTATTTTTTAGCAATTTTTTTTTGTCTACTGTTTGTTACATGAATCAGCTTTTATTGAAGCTGTGAACAGAAGTTATGAATATTCCTTTTTTTAGGTCCTGTAAATGAAGTGGCAGCTGGGTGAATCAACTTTTAAGGTACTCCTTTTCTTTTGCGGTATTAAAACTTTGCTGGTGACTTATGGTTAATAATTATGTATGAATATTAAAATCAGCCACCAAATTTACAGACCTTACACGTTAAACACCTCAAATATAAACCATATAATATAAACCTGGTAACGCGGGGGAAAATGCACATTTTCCATACAAAACCTACAACACTGTCCGCTGCGTTACCAACTATATTATTATTTAAAACTGTCCTATTTTTAATCAAATCATTTCAAATGTTAGCCTATTTGTCTGATTTAATAAGCGCGTAAGCTACGTCGTTGGCAAATATATAGTTTTTCTAAAAAACATAATTTGTGAAACATGTCGAAAAATGGGGAGTACCTTGAAAGTTGATTCACCCAACTGTGTGATAAGATGATGACGTAGCAAGTGTCTAGAATAGACCATGATTTTTCCATAAATGGATGCAACCAAACTAAAAAAATAATACCATTCAGCATTTAAAGTTAAGATCTAGCGTACCTGCATCAGCGTAGAGCCTGGCGAGCTTGTCGGCCGCCGAGCGTAGCGAGGTGTGGTGCCGGTGCCAGACTTGCTGCTTCAGCTTGAGGGCGGCGTGCGCTCGCTCGCATCGCTCCTCTATCGTCGACGCTTGCTCCGCTGCCAACAATAACATCACATTTAAAAAAAAGACAGGTCTACAGGCTGTTAAAATTAACGTCAAACCGCCTAGGGCTGATAGAGCAGCTAAAAAGCTATGGATTTAACCCCTATGTAATGTTTAGCGATTTTGCCTACCTAGCTTATCAATCAAATCTATCAAAACTTCTTCTACATTTTCATGTCAAATATATTTCGAAAAAATGAAATGTATGTGTCAGCCAGTGTCATCGTCTTTTACACAGCATTACTTTTCACTCGTAATAACATGTCGTTTTGTATCATTATTTTCGCGTCAGCGTTCGCCATTTTGCAGAAATAAGCTCGGATAATAATTATTGTAATTAAGTAGAAATAGATCGAAATAGATAGGTAGGTTTAGGTTATGTTAGTTTTGCAGAAGGCCCGAAGGGCCATAGCACCCAGTAATAGGGGCTCCGCGGAGCACCGTCGATTCAGTGAAATTGATTTTGAATTGGAAAACATGCAAGAGGGGAAAATCCAAAACATGCAAGAGGGGAAAAATGCGAACGGAAAGTTTGCTACGCAGAATATTAATCAGTTTGGGAAACCGATCTATGTTTTCCTCCGAAAGCTGTTATATGGAGGATTTTTATCTACTTATTTAATAGTTATTTCGACGTGGCGAAGGCGAACGAGCTCACAGGCCTCCTGACTCTCTATTCTACTCGGAAAACCATATGCAATATGATAACGAAAGCATAAAATGGATGACTTTTATAAAAAATTATATATATCCATATTATGGATATGGTCCGACATTATTTCGACGTAATTCGCATCTGTCAGCCGCTCATTGTTTATTACCCTGTCAGCCATTCTAATTAAGATTTTGAATTTAAATTTTATTGACAAAAGATAAATAAAAACAATTTTAATGCTTTAATTAAAATCTGTTAGGTACACTGCAGGTTAAATAAGGATAGGAGCAAAACAAAATGTTTCTTTCCTATAAATTGCAGTAGTTTTGATACTTTATCCTACCAAGCAGCAGTGTACGTATCGTTGTGTTATGGTGTGACAAAAGACCGCCGGTGAAATTGCTAGCATAGACGCATTAGTCGTCGCATTGTGATTCCAGTCTTGTGATTGCAGTTTTGAGATTGAAGTCTTGAGATTGCAGTCTTGAGATTGCAAATGTCCGCGGGTCTCATATCCTACTTACCATCAGGTGGCCTTTGCGCTCGTTTCCCTTCTCCATGCCATCAAAAAAAATAAGAAAAAATATATCGATACATTTAAAAATACTAAATAAATAATATTTTACAAACTACACTTAAATTTAACCTAAAACTACACTAATTTACCACGATTAGTGGACATCGTTCTTTCGTTTTTAGAGTTCCGTAGTCAACAAGGAACCCTTATACCTAGTTTAGTTTTGCCAAGTCCGTGTGTCCGTCTGCCCACGGTTTAACTCTATGACTCTTGATACTAAGAGTACAAAGCTGTAATTTGGCATAGTTATAAATTTAAATTAGGCCGAA